>CAUYUJ010016814.1:0-190000 GCA_963575745.1 Prorocentrum cordatum
TCCAGCGCTATGTGTTCGAGGTGGAAGTTCCATCCTTTGTGCTGTGTGATGGTCGTGTACTGCCCCTCTGAAAACTCCCCCCGCTGATATTTATCCCAATCGGGCCGAAGTCGTTCCAGGATCGCGATGATTGTCGCGTCATCGTTTCTGCGCATCTTTGACGCATCCAAGCACGCGTCTGTCACAAAGAAACCAGATACATCATATGTCAAATAATCAAACTTTCTATTCAAGACGTTGCGACATAACGCACAGGGTTTGGAACCAGCGTGCCCTTTGTTCATGTGTAGCTCCCGCAATGCCTCTTCGTCCCCTATGACGCACGACAGCTTCGCGACGATCGTCGCGTGCGACGTTGCGTCGCCGTTCTCTGACACGTCTAATGGAACACCGCTCGTCTCAAAATTGAAACCACCAGCAGAATTAAAAAAAACTTCTTTGAGGGTCATCTTGATGCACTGCCCGATGCCACCTGGGATGCTTTTTATTTTTGCGCACCGCGCAGTGCTAAGCGTGAACCACGCATCTTCGTTACCCAAGGACTCGTCGAACTCAGCGAACGACCAGTAAACAGCATCAACCCCCCGATAATCTTTCCCCTTCGCCAGGGGGTCTCGCGGTGAAATACCATCGAAATATAAAACGATGTGCCACGGCGACGCCAAACTGCATGGGTGCTCCTGAAGTGAGCGGCGAAACATCTCCCTGACTGGAGCGCTAGCCTTGCAGCAGGAATACAAAAATGGCCCAGGACAGCACACCCAGTTCTCGAAAGTTCTACCACTGACTAAAGGCGTGTCTATGCAACGCAAGACGTTCCCATATGCGTTCGACTCTTTGGCAATGATGTTTTCGTTTGCCCTGTATTGTGAGCTCCGTGAAATACTGTCGGGCAACCCATGGTCTCGCACATATTTTAGGACACCCGACAGAGCACGCTGTGACAGGTATGAGCCCCTGTGGAGCTCCACCAGCGCCTCATCCGCCTTGCGTTTCCTGGCGGCGGACGCGGCCATGGTTTCAGCCCAAATGGCTACAGACTCGATAACGATGCCAATGCGCACCATAGGATGCATGCGCCGCGTTATGGTAGGGGGCACGCTGCACGATGCATCTGAATGCAGCGAGGCGATAGATCACAACAGAAGTGCACGTTGCATAACGATGCATATGGCATGATACGACGTCGCATCAGAAGGACATGTAGGTGCATAGTGACGCATGCGAAGTGCGACGGTAGCCCGCGAGAGAAAGGAGTATTGCATATTGATGCATGCGACTTGCGATGAAAAGATCGCAACAGACTTGTGTTTTAGACATCATGGTGCAACGTCATACAAGCAAGAGGGAGTTCGTCGATGTGGCGCCGCCCACCGCCGCGCTGCAGCTGCGATGCGAGCTCCCAGCCCTGCTGGTCCTCAACAACCCCCATGGTCCTCCCCCTCCCCGCGTCGAGCACCTAACACTTGGCGTCGATCCACGCCAGCGCCGCGCTCCAAGCCTCAATGCGATTCATCGTCGCATTGCGGTCGAAGCGGACGCGGCGATCTGCCCTCCCCACAACGGCCCTGAACACCTTCTGAGAAGGCTTGTAGATCACGTAGCCGCACCTGTACGGCGCGTTGCACTCGCACGTCGGCGGCTTGGGCAGCACGGCGGGCTTTGGCACGGCAGCCGCGGGTCGCCGCATGGCAGGGGGGCGCGCCTTCTTCATTGGCACAGCCCCCTCGGCGTCTTCGACGCCTGCCCCGCCCTCGGCGTCGCCGACGCCTTCGCCAGCCGCGGAGGGGCGCTTCCTCGCCTTGGCGGTCTTGGCCTTCTTGGCGAGGAGCGCCCTGAGCTTCTCCTCCTCGTCGGTCAGGTCTGGCTCGGGCTCATCATCGCGCGGCTCCTCGCGCGGCGGAAGCTTCGGCTCCTGCTGCGGCTCCTCGCGCGGCGGGGGCTTTGGCTTCGGGGGCTCCAGCTCCACGCGCGGCTGCGCAGGCGGCTCGGGCGGCCTGAGAGCCGCGGCCGCCGAGTTGGCGAAGAGCGCCGCGCACAGCGGTGCACCGAACAGGGCCTGCATGACTTGCAACTGCCCGCCAGCCGTAGGGTCTGGGGCTGTCATTGGGGGGCGCTGCAGCTGCAGGCGAGGTCTTCGCCGCGCAACGCCTGCTCGACTTCCTCAAGTAGTCTGGCGCGTCCGTCTGGATCTCCTCCAAGGCGGGCCCATCGTCCTTGTAAGCTGATTTCCACCACGGCTCAGCCGACATGTCCTCGATGCGGTCGAAGTTCCACACCGTGGCGTACCCAAGCGTGGACCAACCCTTGCACGTGATGGCCTTGGAGATGGCACCCTTCACCTCTCCGAGGAGCCTGAGCCAATCGCCCCATGCCCCTTGCCGCTGCCCCACGCCACGAGCGCGGCCATCTTGCCCTTGGAGCTCTCGGAGAGCGTGTGGGCGCCGATCAGCTTGCACCGAGCGGCGACCAGGCGTATGCACGCCTTCTCACTCAGGTCGCCGCTCTTCAGCGATTTGATTTCGCTCGCCGTGAAGACCCTCGATGCAATGCTAATCTCTTGCCATTGCTTGGATCCGCCTGGCATTGACAACGTGCCTGTCTTGGTCCCGACGCTCTGGCACAAGCGTGCGATGTTCTCTTGAGTCCAAGTGTTCAGCGAGTGCTCCCTGATTGTTTTCACCAAGGCTGTCGCCTCGTCAGTACTGATCTGTGACAGGTTGTTGATCTTCATGAGGAGGCTGTCGTGCTGGTGCTGGGCCACGGCTGACGGGCACAGGCCACATGCGATTTGTGTCGATACCCACTCTGACATGTGCTGCAGTTCCGCGCGGAGGTTCGGAACCGTCGTCATATGACGACAGTTCCGAACCTTCGCGCCTCGCGCCTCGCGATAGGTCGCGCCTCGCGAAAGATCGCGCTCCGCGATAGATCGCGATCGATCGCGATCGAGCCCAAATGGCTATGCGACGCGGGCCTGTGTGATCTATATTCGAAACGAGAACCCGACACCAACTGATGCCAACTTGCAATGCCCCACGCATCGAAGATTGGTTTCGGATGGCAGTGCGAGTCTACCCCCTGCAACGGGTTGCATGCATCTTGGCATACATAGAACCGACGCGTATATGGCGATGTAAGTGTTGCCGCGTCGCGTATCCCCGCCAGCCCATCCGACTCGAACGAAGAGCGCAGACCACCTGCAGTTGTTATCATCATATGTCTCATCATCATTTTCGTTAAGTGCGCGCGCGCTGATGCCGAGGGGACGGTCCAAGACATCACTCACAGAACTGGCGTTTTGGATTTAACCTCACCAGTCGGGAGCATCCCAAAGTCGCGATCATCCGCATCCTCCTCCTCTTCCGCCTTATCCTCCTCATCTTCCCCTCCTCATCCCCCTCCTCCTCCCCGTTGCGGCCTTGGGGCTCTATATGTGGTTCCTATTGGGGTTTTGGTGCTGCGTCATCCTACAGATATCGTGAGGCGTCGGATGATCCTATGACGCGAAAAAGCGGAAACGCATAGCACCAATGCCATTCAGAGTGCGAAGCAGTTGTGAGGGAGCGATGGGGGGGGGGGGGGTCACGGCTTAGTAGCGTAGTAGGATGGGCAAGAGCATCATCACCAGCAGCAACAGGAGGACAACGACGAGGAGGGACGAAGAGGGAATGATGTGATGGGGAGGACGAGGATGGGGATGAGGATGAGGATTGGGAGGGAGGGGGGAGGAGGAGGCGGAGGAGGAAGGAGGAGGAGGAGAAGGGGGAAGATGAGGAGGGGGACGAGGCACCTGCGCTATCATGCCGACATTATCATCCCAGACTCATCTTGCATTGATGCATGCAGGTTTTTCCCTGACCCCTCCACCCGTCGTCCGTCGCCCCCACGCCCCTAGCGGGCATCGCGCTCGGCGCGCGCCAGCTCAGTCTCGGCCCGAACGTGGGCCGCGCTCGCATCATCTGCGTCGAGCAGCGCGTTCATCCACGCGTCCTTGCTCTTCAAAAACGCATTGAACCTCTTCTCTGCCTATCGGGGGGGGGGAGGGAGGGGGGCGATCGCACGGAGGCGGGTGGGACTGGCGACACCGATGGGGCCATTGACTAAGGGGGTGGGCTCGAGAGCCCATCCCCTCCCCCCTGGCCTCGAGGGGCCCTTGTGTTGTTGTTAGTTAACAACCGCCTGCCTTCTTTTCAGCCTGCGTCTTCGCTGCTTTGGCATGCTTCAATGCCGCCTTGGCAGTCTTCACTGACCGCTGGCGTTCCTGCTTTTCATCCTGCAGCTCAAAGCGCACCTGCGCTTCCATCGCGATCGTCTTCGCTGATTTTCCCATGGACACGTGAACCGCAAATGGGGACGCGTAAGCCACGCGTGAACTGGTTCGCAAAGGTGGGCGAATGAACCACAAATGCTGCTGACGGTTTGCCAAGCGTTCAGCCCCGCCATCGTTGGCGACATGTAGTAAGCTGGGGGGGGGGGGGGCGCGAGAGGTGTGAACAGGAGAGGGGTCGAGATGAGGAGGCGGCTGGGGGTGGACATGCAACGGGAGTGCCCGATCACGGCGTCGATGTAGTGTGTGTGTGTGTGTGTGTGTGTGTGTGTGTGTGTGGGGGGGGGGGGGGGTATGAGTAGGGCAGTGATGTGTGGTCACATGGTTGGCACTCATGCCATGCGACCGCGTCGCAGACTACATGCGTTTTCACGCAGCCGAGTTGGTTGAGGGCTGAGAGAACGCAGCTTGTAAGCTGCGGCGCGCGCGCGTGTGTACGCGACTATGCCTGCCATGTCAGCCGACTTGAAGGCGCTGCGTGCCAAGCACCGCAAGGAGGACACGGAGCACTTCAATGAAAGGTTGGATACCCTGATCAGGCACAAGCAGCATTGCCAGAAGATGTCCAAAACGGCGGACCGCAAGGCAGCCAGTATCTCATGCGTGACATGTTGCAAGTGGTTGCAATCCATTCACGTCGAAATATACTTGCTGATTAGAGCATAAACGGTTGGGCATCACCCGATGCAGTTGTATGCATGTTCGGTTGTGTTGAAACGCATTGCAATCGGCTGCGAGTAGTTCGCGTCGAAGGGCGCACTTGTGACACTAGGGGGGGGGGGGGGGGGCGTTGAGGCAGCGCCCAATGCAGTCGTATGCATGCGCGTTCGGTTGCGTTGACACGCAGATATGTACTATCATGATGTCAGGGTGTGAAATTGGTTGTGTAATGGCTTGGCGTTGCGACTGTGGTCGCATGGTCTCAAGCGGTTGGGCGAGCGGTCGCACTTAGCAACGGCGTGTCAACGCCACGTCTGAACCCCGTCCATGCCCACTCGAAAGGCAGACGCTGCATACAAGAAGATGGAGAAGCTCGTGAAGAAGGCGGAGCAGGCCGCGGATTCGTTCACGTTGCTCTTGGACAACGCCAAGATGTGTAAGGGTGCGGTTGATCGGGCGAATAATCGCCTTGTGGAGGCAGGTGCTGCCGATCGTGCGCGGGGGCGCAAAGCCTTGGGCATCGGTGAATACGCCGCCTGAGTGTGGGTGTCGGGGCGTACTTAGATGGGGGCTCGTTGGGGTTGTGCGTGCAAACGCATGTATGCGAGCCTTCAGGTTCTCGTTGCAGCTTTTCGCGCGATAAAGCACCCTGCGGAGAGACCGATGATACGAATACGAATGAGGACGAGGAGAAATAAGAATAGGATGAGGAGGGTTAGGCGGTGGAGGTGAATGAGACGGAGAAGGAGGATGATGGGGGTGAGAATGGTGAGGAGGGATAGGGAGGAGGAGAAGGAGGACGAGGATGAGGAGAATGGGGAGGGCGAGCAGGAGGAGGAGCAGGATGAGACGCCCCCGCCGTCGTCTCCGCCGCCGTCGAACTCGTCGCAGCCAACTCGTCGCCACCAACTCTTCGCCGTCGCCGTCGCTATCGCAGCCGCCATGGCAATTACTCCTCCTCATCTTCTTCCCCCTCCTCCTTCTCCTTCTCCTCCTCCCCATCGTCCCCCTCTTCCTCCGCGTGCTCCTTGTCCTGCTCCTCCTCATGCTCCTCCTCCTACTCCTCCTCATCCTCGTTGTCGTTCAATCGTGGTCGTCACGGTGGCCGCCGCCCTCTCCTGCACCGCGCGCGCAGATGACGGCGCAGGCGACGGCTTCGACGGCGACGGCGGGAACGAGGAGGAGACATGCTGAGAATGAAGAGGGTGAGAATGAGACGGAGTAAGAATGAGGAGAATGAGGATGATGAGGAGGAGAATGAGGATAAGGAAGAGCAGGCAGAGGAGGAGGAGGAGGTGGGGGAAGATGAGGAGGGTGATGAGGCGGAGGAGAAGGAGGAGGAAGAGGAGGAGGCGGCGGCGGCGGAGGAGGAGGCGGAGGAGGATAAAGGTAGGAGGGGGAGGGTGAGGATAAGGGGGAGGATGGGCCTTCCCCTCCTCCTCCTCCTCCTCACCCCCCACCTCCTCCTCAGAATCTTCCCCCCTCTCCTTCTCCTTGTCCTCCTTCTCCCGCGCATCCTCCTCTCATCCCACTTCCCCTTATTCTCGCTCACGCCACGCTCATGCATCTCTTATCAACATGATCCAGCGCAGCCGCGGGCAGCGCAGCCAAGCAGACGAGCCAATTCTAGGCACAACGTCGACCACGAGCGAGATGGAGACCCTCGAAGTTTACTCTAAACATGAGCTCAAACCCTTGGTGTCGTATGTCAGAATCTCACATGCGACAAATCTGTCGTATGTCAGAATCTTACATACGACAAATCTGTCGTATGTCAGAATCTTACATACGACAACGTTGTCGTATGTAAGAATCGTACATACGACATCTCGCTCTTATATATCATAAGGATTATATTAACACATCCGTCGTATGTTAGAATCTTACATACGACAACGGTGTCGTATGTAAGAATCTTACATACGACAACTTTGTCGCATGTTAGAATCTTACATACGACAACTGCGTCGTATGTTAGAATCTTACATACGACAACCCCCACCATAATAGATCATCCCCGACGGAGGAGAGGCAGCGCGCGGTCTAGAATGGACTCCACGCCTGCTGCCGCGCTGGTGGCGGCACTCTAATGCAGCAGCGGCGGCTTCGGCGCCGCTTTGGTAGTGATTCTGGCGCTACTGCAGATCAGCGGCGAACAGCCGCCTCCGCCCAGATGTCGGGAGGAGGAACACATTACATATCCAGTTCTTGGCCCTCATCCTTCCCCCTCGTCCTTGGTAAGAACCGTTGAAGGAGGAGGGATGAGGGGGCCCGATAGAACTAGATCTGTATTGTTTTCCTCCACCCAGATGCGCCAGTGCGTCCGCTTGCTCCACCTGACGTAGTCGGCCTTGCCGCGGTCCGACATCAGGTCCTGCAGCCCGTCCAGCTGCTCCTTGGTGGCAAGGGCCTTCGCCAGCCTGATGTGGCGCCCGCCGCGGGACTTCTCCTCGCGCCAGCCCTTGCCGCCGTCGTAGCCTGTATCGCCCTTGCCGCCGTCGTGGCCCTTGCCACTGTCGATGCCCTTGCCACTGTCGTAGCCTGTATCGCCACGGTCGTAGCTTGGATCACCGCCGAAGCCCGTGTCACCGTCGTAGCCCTTGCCGACGTCGTAGCCCTTGCGATCATAGCCCTTGTCGCCCTTGCGATCGTAGCCCTTGTCGCCCTTGCGGTCGTAGTCACGGCTGTCGTAGCCACTGCTGCCGTAGTTGTCGTAGCCACGGTTGTCGTGCCACGGCTGTCGTATCCGCGGTTGTCGTAGCCACGGTTGTTGTAACCACGGTTGTCGTAGCCACGCTGGTAGTTGCCACTCTTGTCGTAGCCCTTGCTGTCGTAGCCTCTGTTGTCGAAGCCCTTGCTGTCGTAGCCCTTGCTCGAGCCCTTGTCGTAGTCGCCCCAGCGCCTGCGGTCGTACCACCTGTTGTCGTAGTCATCGTTGTCGCGGTCGTACCACGAGCTGGGGTGGTCATACCACTTGGAGCTGTACGGGTCGTAGCGGCGGTCGTAGCCCTTGTCGCCCTTGCCACCGTCGTAGCCCACGTCGCCCCTGTCACCGTGGTAGCCTTTGTCGCGGCCCTTGTCGATGTCGTAGCCTTCGCCGCTGCCCTTGCCATCGTCGTGGCCCTTGTCGAAGCCCTTGCTCGAGCTGCCTTTGCCACCGCCGTAGCCCTTGCCACCGTCGATGATGCCCTTGCCACCGTCGTAGCTGGCGTAGTCGTAGCCCGTGTCGTCGCCATCGCCGTCGTCCATGAACTCCTGCAGGCCCTGGAACGAGTTCAACTCGGGATCCAGCGCGGGCGCCAACTCGAGATCATCGAGCAAGCCGTCGGCCACGCGCGAGCGATCGTACTTCGCCAAGACCTTCGCCGTCGGCGGCGTGCTTGGCGGCCGAGGGGCCACCTTGCTGGTGGGCTGCAAGACCTTGGCGGCCGCGGCGCGCCGCCGCTGGCTGAGATCCTCCGCCGCCTCCAGGAGCAGCGTCACCGCGGTCTCGTCCGCCTCGTCCGCCATGGTGCTGCTGGTTGCACTGGTGATGCTGCTGCGGGTGGTGCTGCTGGTTGCACTGGTGGCGATGCTGCAGCTGGTGCTGCTGCGCGTGGAGCTGCTGGATGCACTGGTGGTGTTGATGCAGCTGGTGCTGCTGCGCGCGGGGCGCTGCAGCTGGTCGCGCACTCTCGCGACCCAAGCAACGCTCGGGCCTAAACGGCGGTGGCAACGGAGGATGATGAGGTCGGGAAGGGATATTCACATCATAGCGTAGCATTGCATGGCATACCATAACCAACATCATGGTTCGCGGTACTGAGTCCATTGTGAGGTCGTGTGATGCTGAGTTAATTGTGAGGCTGTCTCGAGCGAACGCAGACGACGATGCTAACGCATCTCATTTTCAAGTTCACACCCCCAAGTAAACTCTGAAACAACGCATGCATTGCTGCATGCACCCATGAGTGCACAGCGCGAAACGATTCGCGACGCAGCCACGCCCCCTCACCCGAATCGCCCCCTCACCTGAATCGCACCCCCCCCCTCCCCCCATTTGCGCGCGCTGCTGTTTCCGGACCGAGGCCCCCTGGAGGACCCCTTTCTCCTCCCAGGGGGGCGTGGCCGCGCCACCGCGCCACCGCGCGCGGCCATGGCGTGCCACGACGGCGCCGACCGCGAGGCGCGGCTACACGAGGACTGCTGCAGATGAAGGGGGATGAGGAGGACAAGGAGGAATACGAGGATGATGAGGAGGAAGAGGAGGAGGAGAAGGAATAGGAGGAGAAGGAGGATGAGGAGGAGGAGGAGGAGGAGGAGGAGAAGGAGGAGGAGGGAGGTCGGCGGATTTTCGCCCTCCATACAGGAGCTCCAGCGGGAGCGGCGGATCACCGACAGGCTGCTCGACGTCACCGAGCTCTTGATTAAGGGCTACGACTACGACAACAGTGGCTACGACAACAGTGGCTACGACAAAGGCTACGACAAGGGCTACGACAAAGGCTACGACAAGGGCTACGACAAAGGCTACGACAAGGGCTACGACACGGGCTACGACAGTGATGGCAAGGGCTACGACGACGGTGGCAAGGGTTACGACGATGGCAAGGGCAAGGGCTACGACGGTGGCAAGGGCAAGGGCTACGACAGTGGCAAGGGCCGCGAGAATGACGGCAGCGGCAAGGGCCGCGACAAAGACGGCGACAGCGGCAAGGGCCACATCAGGCTGGCGAAGGAGCAGCGTGACGGGCTGCAGGACATGATGTCGGACAGCGGCAAAGGCTACGACGGCGGCAAGGGCAGCGACGGCGGCAAAGGCTACGACGGCAGCAAGGGCTTCGACAAAGGCTACGACGGCGGCAAGGGCAGCGACAAAGGCTACGACCCGTACGGCAGCTCGAGCAAGGGCTGCGACGCGGTCTACGACACGGGCTACGTCAATGGCTACGACAAGGGCTACGACAAGGGCTACGAAAAGGGCTACGACGATGGCAAGGGTGCTGATGGCATCGGTCGCGGCTGTACAAGCTACGACGGTGGCACGGGCATCGACGACGAGGCCATGGGCTACTACGACGGTGGCAAGGGCTACGATGGTAGCAAGGGCAGCACCGACGGTGACAAGGTCTACGACGGTGGCCAGGGCTACGACGATGGCGAGGGCTACAACGGTGGCAAGAGCATTAACGACGGTGGTAAGGGCAAGACGACGGCCCTCGACAGCGGCGGGGGCTACGATGACGGCAAGGGCCCCGACGAGGGCAAGGGCATGAGCATGGGCAGGGACGCCGATGTGCCGAACAGCGGCATGCGCGACGATGGCCCTCCGCATCTTGAGCTGAGTTATGTTACTGAGTCCCCGCCGCCAGCGGGGCCAGATTCGGACTGGGCACGCGAGGCAAAAATCGAATAGATATTGGAGGGAGAGGGAAGGGGAGGTGGGAAGGCGAAGAGGGAGTGGAGCTACTGGAAGCTAAGCGTCGTCTGGCGCATCTCCCGTCGGCGAGTGAAAACAGAGGGCGGCCCATCACCTGGTGGCGAACCATCGCCTGGCGAACCATCACCTGGCGGCGAACCATCGCCTGGCGAACCATCGCCTGGTGGCGAGCCTGGTGGCGAGCCATCGCCTGGTGGCGGGCCATCGCCTGGTGGCGAGCCATCGCCTGCTGCGACTGGCGGGTCATCGTACTCCTCGGACCCATCAGCTTCAGCCTCATCACGTGCCTCGTTATCTAAGCGATCACGAAGGGATTGGGCTGCGTTGTTGATGTACGTGGGAGTCCAATCGTCCACTCGCTCCTGCAGACGCTTGCCGTCGACCACCATGAACACCGTCCTGCGACGTTTGTCGCATTTCACACCTTCCACCCCTGCTGGTGCTGACCGCAAGCGATGTGTTGCCTCCTGACTGCATGAAACCGCTGCTGCGATAGATGCAACCCGTATGTACTCAAGCCCCGTTGGCGTACATTCGACCCACACCTTCTTAGTAGCATTCAGCTCAAACAGAAGAAGCTTCAAGGTAACTGCATCGTGATGCAAATGCTCATCACCATGGTCGCACTGGACTGCGGGCATATATATCGAGACAGTTTCTGGTAGACCACCATCCCGTTAGGGCACATGTCTAGAATGCGTTCTCTTCTACGCCCTTCATCCCCTTGGGGGAGTGGTTTGCCTGGACGGTGGTTCCAAGAGGGGCTCATATATACTTCAAGATGTCCACGGATATGTCCCAATATCACGCGATGCTTCAACATGCAGGCATGGATATCACGCGACCCAAGATTGCCCAAGTTTGTCCAAGATATCACGCGATCCAAGATTGCCCAAGAAGTCTCAAGGTCAAGAGATCGATCCAAGAGTGGCCCAAGAGCGGCCTATTCACGCAAGCGAATGAAGGCATCTCCTATTCCTCCTCCTCATCCTTTTTTGTCATCCTTATGCTCCTTCCTCCTCCCCCTTTCCCTCCTCCCATTTCTCCTCCACCATCCCCCTCTGTTTCAGCCCCTCCTCCTCGCCCCCCTCCCCCGCCACTCCACCTCATCATCCAATGTATCATCCTCCTCCTCTCCTTCCTCCTCCCCTGGTGGGAATACGCGAAGCGTCCACGATTGCGACATATCCAGGGAACTCCTATTGTTCTTAATGACGCTGGCCCTGTCGCAATCTTGCTGAAGCAATGGGTCGGCCTGCTTCAAGTGGTCCCAAATGGCCTCGGTGCAAGCGGCGTTGCGCATCTTCAAGATCTGATCGAAAAACGCATTTGTCGCCAGAGGCGATTGGCTCTTGGCGGGGTTGGGCACAGATATAAATTTTTGCAGCTGCCTATCCGCTCTCGACAGCTCCACGAAGAGCCCCCCTGCCGTATGCATCACCGCCCTCGGGACCCATGGCTCGCGATCCTTAAGGCCGCCCCCCTCGATGACCGTGCGGAGCTGCACGCTCACTGCCATCTGCAGCTGCAGTGCGTGCGCAGATGCAGCGTGCACTCGCTTGGACACAGCCAAACGCCTGCGGGCCGATGCAATGGACAATTGCAGACGAGTCCGATGCGTGTTGACGCAATGATGCAACGATTGCAGAGGAACGATACCGACGATGCTTTCATACATTTCATAAACACCCCCCACGACACATGGTATGTGTAACCGATGCTGCCAACACGCGAGCCTCATCGCTTCCTGGCCTTCTTAGCCGCGGGCGCAGCAGGCACATCGTCTACCTTGCGCTTGGGCATGAGCGATGCCAGCTGGGCGCTAAGGACATCGCCCTTGTTGATGGCGCACTTGTTTGTCAAAATTGGTACATGCACTGATGGGACAGCTGTAGACTTGACGGTCTTGAGCTTCATGTTGGGGGTGCCGTGCTCACCTGAATCCTGCACGAGCCAGAAGGGGATGACGAGCGAAGACGGTGCCTGCTTCAGCCCTCCAACGCCAGTGTTCGTCTCAGCCTTAGGCATCTTGATGCCACCACTGGGGGCCAACACGATATTGAACGTCAATCCCTTGGGGTCCTTGTATGTCTTCATGAACACATGCCCACACTGAACTATATCAGTCTGCTTCTTCAAGTAGATTGCCGAAGAGAGTGGGACAAGCACCAGCTCTTCAGCCTCAAACGAACGCGTTACGGTGAGAGCACGAAGCTTAACAGGCGTAATCACGCCACTCAAGTACTTGAGACAGTTGCCGTTCTGGCTGTATACATCATCCAAGGCCAGCCTGATTTTGGCCTCCTCGATACCCCACTGGTAATCGACAGACTTGAGGGGGCCATGATCAGCGAACTTGTCGATCGTTTCCTCTATGGGGGAGCAGCGGGAAAAAAAAAGATGAGACATGACGACGCAGAGCCAAATGAGATGAGGGAACGACGAACGAGAATTCAAAGGTGTGGGGGTGTATATGCATTCCACATGCATTGCGACGAGGTCGCAAGACTGTCCTTCATAATCGTGGACACGACGAACTTGCCACGTAAGAAGTCGTCGATGGGGTGGCATGTCGCACTGCCCGTGGCCTGAAGCTTCAACTTCACGCCAGTCGCAGCGTCGATGGAGATCAGCTCGTAAATGTTCTCACCCAAGGTGTCGCTCGCCAAGGCGACTTTGGCGCCAACCTCAAACCCCTTGTCACTGAGCTTGTCCACTTGGTTCGACCACTTGCCCGAAGCGGTGTACTCTTTCACATCTGAGCTACGCGCCTGCCCTGTCACGGCTTTGGATGCGCCCTCGCGACCGATCTGCTTCCATGGGCTAGCAACTGCTTTGCCAACGTGCGTTGCCAACGCAGTGGTGAAGCTGACCCCGATGTCATTCAGCGTCTTGCAAGTGCCTAAGCGCTCATCGGGCTTGTTGAACACGAAATGAACTACGCGAACGTCAGTCAATCCCACGATGGTGCCGTAGGCGACCGTGTCTGCCGTGATGCCCTCACCGCATGCGATCTGTCGCACTTTCTGAAGAAATTCATCGGCCACCATTACAATCGTAGACTTCTTATCGCTCGGCAAGGCGGTCACGTCGCCTGGCTTCAAAAGCATCTGATGGCCATCCCTCGCGAACTTACCCGTCGCACATGTCATCGCCTTCATGCATGCGAGCTTGAATGTCGCAGCGGCCCCCTCATGCTTGATCTGCACCTCGGCGAGAGACTTCGCCATTGAACCCGTGACCACGCACTGGGAGGTCAGCTGCCGCGAGAAGTCGCGAAGCTCGTTCAGAAAGATCGGGTTGCCGAGGCCGCCAGACAACTCCTTCACATATTTTACTAAGCCATCGATCTCCCCAGGAAAGAGAGAGCCTGCGCGAGTCGCCTCGCGGATCACACTATCCCAATCGATCATGGTGCCACCCGTGTGGTGTCGGTTGGCAATTGCTGCGATCTTGTACATGAGACTCATGCGAGATTCGCATCTGGCAATTTGTTGGCCTGCATTGCCAGCCTCCTGAGCAAGATTACTAATCCACGGGAACTCCTTCACGAACTCGTACCGAAAGACCTTCCACTCAATTCCTTCGTCACACGCCTTAGCGTAGTCTGGTTGAACCTCCCGTAACCTCGTCAGTGACAATTTCCCTTGGTGCGAGATTCTGTCGAAACGCTCTGGCATGACCGTGGGTACTGGAACCCCTGCGTTGATGCAACGCAAACCCATGGATGTGTGGCCGCACGTATAGGATGCGAACTTTGCATCGCAATCATACTGCGGCAGCTGGCCCGCTGAGTCCTCCATTATTTTGAAATTGAAGTTCTTGATTGCATTGTACTCAGGCGTGCCCACTGGTGGAAGTTCCATGCAAGCTGGATTCTGGAGGGCTGAGTTCTTGAATCCATTTTTGAAGATCTTGGAAATCAAATCCATAACCTCGCTCGGAATGATTCCATCTCCGTAACGATTCTCTGTGCACACCATCATATACTTCGAGTGTATTTTTTCTACCCTCAGGCAGTCTATGCCTCTTGCAATGCTGCATACGTCTTCAAGTAATGAGACCACCGCTGCATCAGGATGCAAGTACATGTCCTTGATGGCCATCATCTTGGGGCGGACCTCCGCGATCTGCTGTTCACGGGAGGCGTTCATCACGCCGCGTGCAGGAGGACGCCACAAGCGCCAGCAGCAATCCTCGCCCAAGCGGCTGGAGCCCAAACTCTAGTGACATTCAAAAACATGTGCAACAGAGGGTTGCGAATTCGAAATGATATGTTGCATTTGCAATGCACAACATTCTTGTAACGCTCGATACAATATTCTGAATGCGTTCGCACGCAAGTCTGGATCATGATTTCCGATATGCGTGATCCCGAAAATCCAAACACATGCATGCGTTTCTGGAGGCAACATCCAAGGAAAACCCGATGCAGCAGCTCTGTTTTCAAGTAAGCATGTAAAAGTTAGCGAAGTTAGCAACTTCGCTAACTCAAGCTATCTACCTCCAAATGCACCGCCCGAGTTAGCCGACTTAGTAACATTACTAATGGTTATAACTTACTTGCAACCTAGTTGCAACTTACTTATAACCTACTTACATGTGCTGCTAACAATTAGTAAGGCCGAGGGCCTTCAGGTGGAGCTCTACGCGCTGCTCTCGCGCGCCACGCGCCACGAGGATCTCCTGCTCATGCGGGCGCCGCTCATCGAGTTCTTCCCGGCAGGGCCGCCGGCGGGCTTGCGGAAGCAGCCGGAGCAGTTTGCTGCGCGCGCGAAGCGGTGCAGGAGGGAGGCGACGGCCCTCGCCAGGGAGCTCGGCTTCAGCGAGTTCATCCGCGAGGCCTGACCTGGGAAGCGGCCCCGCGCGAGCCAGCGGCGCGCGCTGGTTGTCACTGACGCTTGGATGACCCCAGCTCGTCGTCGGGATTTCTCGCCAGTGGGTGACCGGCGCCTGTCGGGGGATTTCGCCCAGATCGCGCAATTTTCGCATCGCCTCGCCGCGCAGCACGGGGGAGCTATCCGTCTACTTTGAGTCGCAGTGGACGACCCCCGCGCGTCGATGGGATTCCCTCGGGATGACCAGACCGCGTCGGCGGGGGCTCCCCAGCCACTTTCGAGCGGCTCCGCCTGCGCAGTGCACTCTGCGTGGCTCGCTATCGGCCCGGAGGCAAAAATGTCACCCCTCGTCTCTCGCTCCTCTTGCTTCCTTTTGCTTCTTGACCGCGGGCCCCCCGGTCTCGTCTCTGCCGCTGCTGACCTGCCTTCGACATCTACACGGTGTCTCCGCCACCTCTTCCTGCGTGCCCAGTAACAGGTCTCATGATGCGATGATGATACTGATGTGTTGGCTCGCCCCAGTGAGCTTTCCTCCTCCGCCCGCCACCTCCTGCCCGCGCTGCCCTGTGCCTCGTCCATGCAGTGGCGCGGTGCCTATGAGAAGAGGGGCCTAGTTTGCGTGCCCCCTCCTTCGTCTCATGTCCGTGCGGTACTCGCAGCTGCGCATGGTTGGGCCCTTCGCCGGGCTAGTTTTTTTGTAGAAAAAATTAGCCTGGCGAAGGGCCCAACCATGTGCAGTTGTGAGTAATGCCGGTGTGAGTACCGTCTTCGGTGGATCTCCCTATGGGGCCGCGAACCGTTTGAGGGGCGTGCCGAAATGAGTGTGCCGAAATGAGTGTGAGCTCAGTGGGAGCTCCCTGGGAGCTCTAACATGGCATGTTAGAGCTCCAACGGAGTTCTAGCATGGCTTGCTAGAGCTCCAACGGAGCTCTAACATAGCATGTTCGAGTATGTTTTTGAGCTCCCTGGGGAGCTTCTAGCATGGTTATGTTAGAGCTTCCGTGGGAGCTCTAAACATGGCTTGTTAGAGGCTCCCTGGGAGCTCTAACATAGCAGTCGAGTTATGTTAGAGCTCCTGGGGGCTCTCCCCCCCCCCCCCCTTCCCTCCCTCACCCCCCCCCGCTCCCCCCCCCCCCTCCCCCCCCCCCCGGCCTCAACGTGCCCTTTAGAGCTTCCATGTTAGAGCTCCCTGGAGCTCTAACATTACCAAGCCGCTCCAAACGGAGCTTTAACATATCATTGTCAGAGCTCCGTGGGAGCTCCCTGGGAGCTCTAACATGGTATGTTAGAGCTGCGTGGGAGCTCTAACATGGCATGTTAGAGCTCCAACGGAGGTCTAACATAGCATGTTCCAGTATGTTAGAGCTCCCTGGGAGCTCCAACATGGTATGTTAGAGCTCCGTGGGAGCTCTAACATGGCTTGCTCCCACCGGAAATCTAACATAGCATGTTCGAGTATGTTAGAGCTCCCTGGGAGCTCTAACATGGTATGTTAGAGCTCCGTGGGAGCTCTAACATGGCACGTTAGAGCTCCAACGGAGCTCTAACATAGCATGTTCTTGTATGTTAGAGCTCCCTTTGAGCTCTAACATGGTATGTTAGAGCTCCGTGGGAGCTCTAACATGGCTTGTTAGAGCCCCAACGGAGCTCTAACATAACATGTTCGAGTATGTTAGAGCTCCCTGGGAGCTCTAACATGCTATGTTAGAGCTCCCATGTTAGAGCTCCCTGGGAGCTCTAAAATACCTAGCTCCAACGAATACCGAGCTTCAACGGAGCTTTAACATATGATGTTAGAGCTCCGTGGGAGCTCCCTGGGAGCTCTAACATGGTATGTTAGAGCTCCGTGGGAGCTCTAGCATGGTATGTTAGAGCTCCCTGGGAGCTCTAACATGGCATGTTAGATCTCCGTGGGAGCTCGAGCATGGCTTGTTAGAGCCCCAGCGGAGCTCTAACATAGCATATTCGTGTATGTTAGAGCTCCCTGGGGGCTCGAACATAGCATGTTCCAGTATGTTAGAGCTCCCTGGGAGTTCTAACATGGTATGTTAGAGCTCCGTGGGAGTTCTGACATGGCTTGTTAGAGCTCCAACGGAGCTCTAACATAGCATGTTCGAGTATGTTAGAACTCCCTGGGAGCTCTAACGTTCTACATTAGAGATCCCATGTTAGAGCTCCCTGGGAGCTCTAAAATACCGAGCTCCAACGGAGCTTTAGCATAGCATGTTAGAGCTCAGTGGAAGCTCCCTGGGAGCTCTAACATGGTATGTTAGAGCTCCGTGGGAGCTCTAGCATGGCTTGCTAGAGCTCCAACGGAGCTCTAACATAGCATGTACGAGTATGTTAGAGCTCCCTGGGAGATCGAACATGGTATGCTAGAGCTCCGTGGGAGCTCTAACATGGCTTGTGTAGAGCTCCAACAGAGCTCTAACATAGCATGTTCGAGTATGTTAGAGCTCCCTGGGAGCTCTAGCATGCTATATTCGAGCTCCCGTGTTAGAGCTCCCTGGGAGCTCTAACATACCAAGCTCCAACGGAGCTTTAACATAGCATGTTAGAGCTCAGTGGGAGCTCCCTGGGAGCTCTACCATGGTATGTTAGAGCTCCGTGGGAGCTCTAACATGGCTTGTTAGAGCTCCAACGGAGCTCTAACATAGCATGTTCGAGTATGTTAGAGCTCCCTGGGAGCTCTAACATGGTACGTTAGAGTTAGAGCTCCGTGGGAGCTCTAACATGGCCTGTTAGAGCTCCCTGGGAGCTCTAACATAGCATGTTCGAGTACGTTAGAGCTCCCTGGGAGCCCTAACCTGCTATGCTAGAGCTTCCATGTTAGAGCTCCCTGGGAGCTCTAACACACCGAGCCCCAACGGAGCTTTAACATATCATGTCAGAGCTCCGTGGGAGCTCCCTGGGAGTTCTAACATGGTATGTTAGAGCTCCGTGGGAGCTCTAACATGGCTTGTTAAGGCTCCAACGGAGCTCTAACATAACATGTTCGAGTATGTTAGAGCTCACTGGGAACTCTAACATGGTATGTTAGAGCTCCGTGGAGTCTCTAACATGGCATGATAGAGCTCCAACGGAGCTCTAACATAGCATGTTCCAGTACGTTAGAGCTCCCTGGGAGCTCTAACATGGCATGATAGAGCTCCGTTGGAGCTCTGACATGGCTTGCTAGAGCTCCAGCGGAGCTCTAACATAGCATGTTCGAGTATGTTAGAGCTCCCTGGGAGCTCTAACATGCTATACTAGAGCTCCCATGTTAGAGCTCCCTGGGAGCTCTAAAATACCGAGCTCCAACGGAGCTTTAACATAGCATGTTAGAGCACAGTGGAAGCCCCCTGGGAGCTCTAACATGGTATGTTAGAGCTCCGTGGGAGCTCTATCATGGCTTGTTAGAGCTCCAACGGAGCTCTAACATAGCATGTACGAGTATGTTAGAGCTCCCTGGGAGCTCTAACATGGCACGTTAGAGCTCCAACGGAGCTCTAACATAGCATGTTCCAGTATGTTAGAGCTCCCTGGGGGCTCTGACATGGCATGTTAGAGCCCCAACGGAGCTCTAACATAGCATGTTCGAGTATGTTAGAGCTCCCTGGGAGCTCTAACATACTGGAACATGCTGATGGTATGGATGGTGATGATGATGATGATGGGGATGGTGATGATGGTATGGTGAGGGTGGTTGTGATGGTGATGATGGTGATGGTGATGATGGTGATTCTGGATGTGATTCTCATTTTTTTTTTTTTCTTTCCTCTTCCTTTCTTTTTCCACGCGCGCGCGCAGAGGGCCCGACGAAGGGGCGGGGGGCCCGGCGCGGGCTCGGGTTGGCGCGGGCGGCGCGGGGCGGTTTTGAAAATCTGGAAGGGTTCCTGGGTGTTTGGGGGCGTTGTCCTAATGTGTGTTGTTTAATATGTGTTTTGATGTTGTCCTAATGTTTTCATGTTTGTGATGTTTCTAATGTTTCTCATGTTTGCAACGTTTGTAATGTTCTTCAATGGTTTCATGTTGTGTTCAGGTTTTCCTGTTGTTTTCATGTTTGTGATGTTTCTAATGTTTCTCATGTTTGTAATGTTTTTTTTGTTTATAATGTTCTTATGTTGTCAATACTCTCCTAATGTTGCTCATGGTTGCGATGTTTCTAACGTTTGTAACGTTTGTAATGTTTTTGATGCTTTTAATGTTTTTAAAGTAAAAATATAAACAAGTGTTCCTCATGTTGTCACGTTTTTTTTTTTTTTTTTTTTTTTTGGCGCGCGTGTGTGTTCTTTTATAAAAAATGTTTTTTGTTGTAACACACCTTTTTTAGATTAAAAATTTAAGGTTGTCCTGATGTTTTCATGATTGTGATGTTTCTAACGTTGTTGTTGGTTTTTACTGTTTGTTTAATGGTTTTCTAATGTTGTTTTGTTTCATGTTTGTGTTGTTTTTTTAATGTTTCTAATTTCTGAAACGTTTATAATGTTCGTTAGTTTGGTTATGTTTTTATATATAAAAAAGTTTCCTGCCGTTGTTCACTCTTGCGATGTTTCTAACGTTTGTAATGTTTTTCACGTTTGTAATGTTTTTCATGTGGTTTAACGTTTTTTCCATAAAAAAAGCTTTCTATTTTTTATTGTAGTGGCCTTCGGCCAGTGCCGCCGATCCGGGTCGCTCGGGGTTATTCTCCAGACGCAGAAATTATGGGCGCACACTCAAACGCACACACACAGTCACACCACTTAACCTGCGCCGCAGACATGCGCACACAGCATCACCCACACACACATACTAGTTGGGAAACGCACCTGTAGTACTAGTAGTAGTATTAGTAGTAGTAGTAGTAGTAGTAGTATTAGCAGTAGTAGTAGTAGTAGTAGTGGTAGTAGTAGTAGTAGTGGTTGTGGTAGTAGTGGTAGTAGTAGTAGAGGCCTCGTTCCGCGGCTTCTCTCGACTTCCCGCGGTCTCTCTCAAGTTTCGAGCACGCGGTGAGTTTCACGATATATGTGTGTGTATGTACGCGTGCATGCATGTATGCATGCATTGATCATGTGTGCCTGTGTGTAGGTACGTATGTATGTATGTATGCTTGTGCGCGTATGTATGTATTTAGTTTGTATGTATGTTTGTATGTGTGTATGATAATATGTGTGTATGTGTGTGAATGTAAGTATGTATGTCTGGAAGATTGTTTTTCTATGTATGCAAATGTGTTTAAATGTAGGTATGTATGCATGTGTGTATGGATGTGCGTTTGAAGAGCGAGGATGTTTCAAAGAAGAGGCACTCGGTGACGCGATCGTTGAGGGATAGGAGTGAGGTCGCAGAGGAGGAGGAGGAGAATGAGGAAGAGGCGATAACTTGATGGAAAACGATGAGACGGAGGACATCCTGCCGGTGGCGCCCTGGGCGGTGCCGCGGAAGAAACCGGGGGCCTGCCGGAGGCAGTCTGGAGGCCTCTGGGGAGCTGTTTTGGGGCCTCTTGGAACCTCTTTTGGGCCTCTTGTGGGCTTCTTGGGGCCCCTTGGGGGTCTCTTGGGGCCTCCTGGGGGCCTCTTGGGGCGGAAAGCTCGGTTCTTTCGGTTCGTGGTCCCCCTCTTGGGCCCCTCTTGGGGCTCTCTTGGGGCCTTCTTGGGCTGTCCAGAGGCCCTCTTGGGCCGTCTTGGGGCCCTCTTGGGCCGTCTTGGGGCTCTCTTGGGCCGTGTTGGAAGCATCGTGGGCCGTCTTGGGACGGACTTGGGGGCCTCTTGGGCCGTCTTCGAGCGTCGGACGCCCGAAAAGGCAAGAACGCTAAAAACCCTGAGAAAACCAATGAAAATCAACGATTCTGGCCTCTTGGGGCCCTCTTGGGAGGCCTCTTGGAAGCTTCTTGGGGCGTCTTGGAGACACCTTGGGCCGTCTGGAGGCCATCTCGGGCGTCTTGGAGCGATTTTTCGGCGACTCGGGGCCCTCTTGGAACCCCTTGGGGGTCTCTTGGGCCCCCCCCCTCCTCCAAAGCGCCGGAAAAAGCGGAGCATGGCGCCCCCCCCCCCCCTATCTTCCACTCCCCCGGAGCGGCCCCGGGGTTCGCCGGAAACTCGCACCCCCCCCCCCCCCCCACCCCCCCTTCCCCGGCAGAGCCACCCCGGCGACCCCCCCAGAGGCTGAAGCTCAGCCTCGAGGCTGTAGCTGAGACTCCTTGAAACTCACACGCCGGATCGGCGGATTTATGTTTTTAAGGTTGTCTAATGCTTGTGATGTTTTGCAATGGTTTCCTAATGTTTGTCATGTTTGTGATGTTTCTGAGGTTTGCCATGTTCTTAAATGTTTTTTTTTTTTTGAGAAAAAAGAAGAAGTTTTTTGTCCACCATCCTGTGGTGTTGGGCCTTCGTTTTGAAGAGACGGTGCCCCGCGTTTCTCTCCTCCTCCCCCCCCCATCCCCCCTCTTCCCATCGTCATCGTCATCGTCGTCGTCGTCGTCGTCGTCATCATCATCATCATTGCCGTCGTCATCATCATCGTCATCGTCACCCACGCCCATTTCGGCACACCCCTCATACGTTTCGTGGCCCCATAGGGAGCTCCACCGAAGGCCCCAGTGGCAGGGTCCGCATGCCTCCCCATTACCCATTTCGGCACACCCCTCACACGTTTCGTGGCCCCATAGGGAGCTCCACCGAAGGCCCCAGTGGCAGGGTCCGCATGCCTCCCCACCACCCATTTCGGCACACCCCTCACACGTTTCGTGGCCCCATAGGGAGCTCCACCGAAGGCCCCAGTGGCAGGGTTCGCATGCCTCCCACCACCCATTTCGGCACACCCCTCACACGTTTCGTGGCCCCATAGGGAGCTCCACCGAAGGCCCCAGTGGCAGGGTCCGCATGCCTCCCCACCGCCATTTTGGCACACCCCTCACACGTTTCGTGGCCCCATAGGGAGCTCCACCGAAGGCCCCAGTGCGGCAGGGTTCGCATGCCTCCCCACCACCCATCTCGGCACACCCCTCACACGCTTCGTGGCCCCATAGGGAGCTCCACCGAAGGCCCCAGTGGCAGGGTCCGCATGCCTCCCCACCACCTATTTCGGCACACCCCTCACACGCTTCGTGGCCCCATAGGGAGCTCCGCCGAAGGCCCCAGTGGCGGGGTTCGCATGCCTCCCCACCGCCCAGTTCGGCACTCCCCAACACCCATTTCGGCACACCCCTCACACGTTTCGTGGCCCCATAGGGATCTCCACCGAAGGTCGGGGGGAGCTTGAGACTCTGGTGACGCATGTGTTGGAACGTCTGGGTGGCTATCGGGTGGCTGGAACCGTTGGGGTAATCCGTGGAGAGTGGGCTGTGGAAGTCGCTTCTGAGGGCCCTGCCATTCCATTTCATTATGCGGGAAGGCAACGGGGCGGGGGAACGGCGCCACCGGGCAGTCTGCGGCCGAACACTTCGGGCGCGAGCGGTCCGCAGCCGGACCTTCTCTCGGCCCCGTGGACTCTCGCCCTGGGCCGTCGGCTGTCCGGCGCACTGCTCCCCCGGCCGACGCCGCCCAGGCGTGATCCTGGACTGCGGCCGCCACGAGGTCGGGAACGGCAAGAAGGACGACGACGATTGGTGGCTGGAGCTCTACGCGCTGCTCTCGCGCGCCACGCGCCGCGAGGATCTCCTGCTCACGCGGGCGCCGCTCATCGAGTTCTTCCCGGCAGGGCCGCCGGCGGGCTTGCGGAAGCAGCCGGAGCAGTTTGCTGCGCGCGCGAAGCGGCGCAGGAGGGAGGCGACGGCCCTCGCCAGGGAGCTCGGCTTCAGCGAGTTCATCCGCGAGGCCTGACCTGGGAAGCGGCCCCGCGCGAGCCAGCGGCGCGCGCTGGTTGTCACTGACGCTTGGATGACCCCAGCTCGTCGTCGGGATTTCTCGCCAGAGGGTGACCGGCGCCTGTCGGGGGATTTCGCCCAGATCGCGCAATTTTCGCATCGCCTCGCCGCGGAGCACGGGGGAGCTATCCGTTTACTTTGAGTCGCAGTGGACGACCCCCGCGCGTCGATGGGATTCCCTCGGGATGACCAGACCGCGTCGGTGGGGGCTCCCCAGCCACTTTCGAGCGGCTCCGCCTGCGCAGTGCACTCTGCGTGGCTCGCTATCGGCCCGGAGGCAAAAATGTCACCCCTCGTCTCTCGCTCCTCTTGCCTCCTTTTGCTTCTTGACCGCGGGCCCCCCGGTCTCGTCTCTGCCGCTTCTGACCTGCCTTCGGCATCTACACGGCGTCTCCGCCACCTCTTCCTGCGTGCCCAGTAACAGGTCTCATGATGCGATGATGATACTGATGTGTTGGCTCGCCCCAGTGAGCTCTCCTCCTCCGCCCGCCACCTCCTGCCCGCGCTGCCCTGTGCCTCGTCCATGCAGTGGCGCGGTGCCTATGAGAAGAGGGGCCTAGTTTGCGTGCCCCCTCCTTCGTCTCATGTCCGTGCGGCACTCGCAGCTGCGCATGGTTGGGTCCTTCGCCGGGCTAGTTTTTTTGTAAAAAAATTGTTGACGCTTCGCGTATCCCCACCAGCCCATCCAGAAACGATGCTCAGGGGAGTTGAGGTGATCAGGGAAGTCGGGGAGCATGCAGAATAACAAAGGGCGGGGGAAGCTGTCACAGACCCCGAGAGGGGGAGGATGGAAGAGGAGTCGTCGTCGTCGTCGGAGGAGGAGGAGGAGGAGGAGGAGGAGGAGGAGGGGGAAGAGAGGAGGAGGAGGAGGAGGAGGAGGAGGACGGAGAAGGAGGAAGAATCGGAGGAGGAGGAGGAGGAGGGGAAGGAGCTTCTTGGGGGTCTTTTGAGGGCCTCTTGGAGGGCTTTTTGGGCGCCTTGGGGCATCTTGGGCGCCTCTTGGGACCCTCTTGAGGCGCTCTGGGGAGCCTTCGGGGCGCTTTTGGGGCCATCTTGGAGGGAGTCGATCAAACAAGAGGGGGGGTTTAATTAGCGCCCCCCCTCGGAAGCCCCTAAAATCGCCTCTTGGACCCCTCTTGGAACGCTCTTGGAGTGCTCTTGGGCGCTCTTGGGGCCGTCTTGGGGCTCTTTTGGGGCTCTCTTGGGGCCCTCTTGGGCCATCTTGGAGCCATCTCCAGGCCTCGGATGGCCATCGGAAGCGAAAAGGCGAGAAAGCAAAAATCATTGATTTTCCTTAGGTTTTGGGACGATTTTGGCCTCTTCGGGGCCTCCTTGGGGAGCTGTTTGGCCACTTGGAGTTATCTTGGGGCCGTCTTTGGGCTTCTTGGAACCATCTTAGGAGCCATCGTGAGCGATCTTGCGCTATCTTGAGCCATCTTGGAGCTCATCTTGGGTTCTCTGAGGCGCTCTTGGAGCCGTCTTGGGCCATCTTGGACGCTCTAACTACCCGCGGCCCCCCCCGTCCAGGTCCAGGGGAGGGGGTAGGGGGAGGGGTAAACCCCTCCCCAAGGGGGAAGAGGGAGGGGTGGAAGAGGATCTGCTCTAGACCACCTACGCCCAGAGGGCTGGTGGGATTAGCCTGGCGAAGGACCCAACCATGTGCAGTTGTGAGTAATGCTGGTGTGAGTACCGTCTTCGGTGGATCTCCCTATGGCGCCGCGAACCGTTTGAGGGGCGTGCCGAAATGAGTGTGCCGAAATGAGTGTGAGCTCAGTGGGAGCTCCCTGGGAGCTCTAACATGGCATGTTAGAGCTCCAACGGAGTTCTAGCATGGCTTGCTAGAGCTCCAACGGAGCTCTAACATAGCATGTTCGAGTATGTTTGAGCTCCCTGGGAGCTCTAACATGGTATGTTAGAGCTCCGTGGGAGCTCTAACATGGCTTGTTAGAGCTCCCTGGGAGCTCTAACATAGCATGTTCGAGTATGTTAGAGCTCCCTGGGGGCTCTAACGTGCTATGTTAGAGCTTCCATGTTAGAGCTCCCTGGGAGCTCTAACATACCGAGCTCCAACGGAGCTTTAACATATCATGTCAGAGCTCCGTGGGAGCTCCCTGGGAGCTCTAACATGGTATGTTAGAGCTGCGTGGGAGCTCTAACATGGCATGTTAGAGCTCCAACGGAGGTCTAACATAGCATGTTCCAGTATGTTAGAGCTCCCTGGGAGCTCCAACATGGTATGTTAGAGCTCCGTGGGAGCTCTAACATGGCTTGCTCCCACCGGAAATCTAACATAGCATGTTCGAGTATGTTAGAGCTCCCTGGGAGCTCTAACATGGTATGTTAGAGCTCCGTGGGAGCTCTAACATGGCACGTTAGAGCTCCAACGGAGCTCTAACATAGCATGTTCTTGTATGTTAGAGCTCCCTTTGAGCTCTAACATGGTATGTTAGAGCTCCGTGGGAGCTCTAACATGGCTTGTTAGAGCCCCAACGGAGCTCTAACATAACATGTTCGAGTATGTTAGAGCTCCCTGGGAGCTCTAACATGCTATGTTAGAGCTCCCATGTTAGAGCTCCCTGGGAGCTCTAAAATACCTAGCTCCAACGGAGCTTTAACATAGCATGTTTGAGCTCAGCGGGAGCTCCCTGGGAGCTCTAACATGGTATGTTAGAGCTCCAACGGAGCTCTAACATACCAAGTTAGAGCTCCGTGGGGGCTTTGAAATGGCTTGTTAGAGCTCCAACGGAGCTCTACTATAGCATGTTCGAGTATTTTAGAGCTCCAACGGAGCTCTAACATAGCATGTTCCAGTATGTTAGAGCTCCCTGGGAGCTCTAACATGGTATGTTAGAGCTCCGTGGGGGCTCTAACATAGCTTGTTAGAGCTCCAGCGGAGCTCTAACATAGCATGTTCGAGTGTGTTAGAGCTCCCTGGGAGCTCTAACATGCTATGTTAGAGCTCCCATGTCAGAGCTCCCTGGGAGCTCTAACATACCGAGCCCCAGCGGAGCTTTAACATATCATGTTAGAGCTCAGTGGGAGCTCCCTGGGAGCTCTGAGATGGCATGTTAGAGCCCCGTGGGGGCTCGAACATGGTATGTTAGAGCTCCAACGCAGCTCTAACATAGTATGTTCCAGTATGTTTGAGCTCCCTGGGAGCTCCAACATGGCATGTTCGAGCTCCGTGGGAGCTCTGACATGGCTTGTTAGAGCTCCAGCGGAGCTCTAACGTAGCATGTTAGAGCTCCCAGGGAGCTCTAACATATTCTAACTTGCTATGTTAGAGCCCCCATGGGAGCTCTAACATACGATGTTAGCTATGTTAGAGCTCCATTGGAGCTCTTACATACGATGTTCGAGCTCCCAGTGAGCTTAACATACTCTAACTTGCTACGTTAGAGCTCCGTCGGAGCTCGAACCTAGCATGTTAGAGCTCCAGCGGAGCTCTAACATACGATGTTAGAGCTCCCAGAGAGCTCTAACATGCGATGTTAGCTATGTTAGAGCTCCATTGGAGCTCTAACATACTCTAACTTGCTATGTTAGAGCTCCCACGGAGCTCTAACATGCGATGTTGGAGCTCCCAGGGAGCTCCATTATATTATAACATGCTATGTTAGAGCTCCATTGGAGCTCTAATATAGCATGTTCGAGCTCCCTGGGAGCTTTAACATGGTATCACGTGCCATGTTAGAGCTCCCAGGGAGCTCTAACATGGCATGCCAGAGCTCCCTGGGATCTCGAACAAGCTGTGTTAGATCTTCCTGGGAGCTCTCACATAGGATGTTAGAGCTCCCGTGGAGCTCTAACATGCTATGTTAGAGCTCCCGTGGGACTCTACCATGGCATGTTAGATCTCCCATGGAGCTCTAACGTGCTATGTTAGAGCTCCAACGGAGCTGCAACATACAATGTTAGAGCCCCCAGGGAGCTCTAACATACTCCTAACATGCTATGTTAGAGCTCCCACGGAGCTCTAACATACGATGTTAGAGCTCTCAGGGAGCTCCAACATATTATAACATGCTACGTTAGAGCTCCATTGGAGCACGAACATACGATGTTAGAGCTCCCAGGGAGCTCTAACATAGCATGTTAGAGCTCCCAGGGAGCTCTAGCATACTCTAACTTGCTATGTTAGAGCTCCCTGGGAGCTCTAACATAGCATGTTAGAGCTCCCACGGAGCTCTAACATACGATGTTAGAGCTCCCAGGGAGCTCTAACATACTATAGCATGCTATGTTAGATCTCCATTGGAGCTCTAACATGCGATGTTAGAGCTCCCAGGGAGCTCTAACGCACTCCAGTTTGCTATGTTCGAGCTCCCTGGGAGCTCCAACCCGCCGCCGCCGCCGCCGCCGCGCCGCCCCCTTAACGCGTCACAATCGATTGCGCAAACGGTTAAGACCCCCCCCCCCCCTCGCCAGGGGGCGGGGGGATTAACCGTGTCACAATCGATTGTAAAACCGGTTAAGGCCCCCCCCCCCCTTCCCCCTCTCGCGGCGTTGGCGGCGGCGGTTTAGAGCTCCCAGGGAGCTCTGCGATAGCAAGTTAGAGTATGTTAGAGCTCCCTTGGAGCTCTAACATCGTATGTTAGAGCTCCAATGGAGCTCTAACATCGCATGTTATAGTATGTTGGAGCTCCCTGGGGGCCCTAACATCGCAAGTTAGAGTATGTTAGAGCTCCCTGGGAGCTCTAACATGCTATGCTAGAGCTCCCTGGGAGCTCTAACATCGCATGTTAGAGTTCCAATGGAGCTCTAACATAGCATGTTATATCATGTTAGAGCTCCCTGGGAGTGCCAACATCGCATGTTAGAGCTCCGTGGGGGCTCTAACATATCATGTTAGAGTATGTTAGAGCCCCCTGGGTGCTCTAACATCGTATGTTACAGCTCCGTGGGAGCTCTAACATAGCACGTTAGAGCCCCATGTGAGATCTAACATGCCATGGTAGAGTTCCAACGGTTAAGGCCGCCCCCCTGGCGAGAGGGGGGGGCCTTGACCGTTTCGCAATCGGCGACGCAAACGGTTAAGGCACCCCCCCTCTCGCCAGGGGGGGGGGGGGGGCTTAAACCGTGTCGCAATCGATTGCGACACGGTTAAGGCTCCCCCCCCCTGGCGAGAGGGGGGGGGGCCTTAACCGCTTCGCAATCGATGCGCAAGCGGTTTAAGGCCCACCCCCCCCCCCCCCACCCCCCTGCCAGGGGGGTCTAACTGTTGCGCGACCGATTGTGAAAACGGTTAAGGCCCCCCCCCCCCCCCTCTCGCCAGGGGGGGCTCTTAACGTCGCAATCGATTGCGCAGCGGTTAAGGCCCCCCCCCCCCCCCCTGGCGAGAGGAGGGGGTCTTAACCGTTGCGCGATCGATCGAATCCTGGTTAAGACCCCCCCCTCGCGATAGGGGGTCTTAACCGTTCCGCGATCGATCGCGGAGCGGTTAAGACCACCTACTTCGCTGGCCAAGGCCCCCCTAGTGTTTTTGCGTTTAGATGCCGACGACGATTGTAATGATGGTGGTTATCAAATCGTAGTGCTGATGGTGGTGGCGATGGTGATGGTGATGATGGTGGTGCTCATCACATCCAGAATCACCATCATCACCGTCACCATCATCACCATCACAACCACCCTCACCATACCATCATCACCATCCCCATCATCATCATCATCACCATCCATACCATCAGCATGTTCCAGTATGTTAGAGCTCCCAGGGAGCTCTAACATACTCGAACATGCTATGTTAGAGCTCCGTTGGAGCTCTAGCAAGCCATGTTAGAGCTCCGACGGAGCTCTAACATACCATGTTAGAGCTCCCAGGGAGCTCTAACATACTGGAACATGCTATGTTAGAGCTCCGTTGGAGCTCTAACGTGCCACGTCAGAGCTCCCAGGGAGCTCTAACATACTCGTACATGCTATGTTAGGAGCTCCGCTGGAGCTCTAACAAGCCATGATAGAGCTCCCACGGAGCTCTAACATACCATGTTAGAGCTCCCAGGGGGCTTCCACTGTGCTCTAACATGCTATGTTAAAGCTCCGTTGGAGCTCGGTATTTTAGAGCTCCCAGGGAGCTCTAACATGGGAGCTCTAGTATAGCATGTTAGAGCTCCCAGGGAGCTCTAACATACTCGAACATGCTATGTTAGAGCTCCGCTGGAGCTCTAGCAAGCCATGTCAGAGCTCCAACGGAGCTCTAACATACAATGTTAGAGCTCCCAGGGAGCTCTAACATACTGGAACATGCTATGTTAGAGCTCCGTTGGAGCTCTATCATGCCATGTTAGAGACTCCACGGAGCTCTAACATACCATGTTAGAGTTCCCAGTGAGCTCTAACATACTCGAACATGTTATGTTAGAGCTCCGTTGGAGCCTTAACAAGCCATGTTCGGGCTCCCACGGAGCTCTAACATACCATGTTAGAGCTCCCAGGGAGCTCCCACGGAGCTCTAACATGATATGTTAAAGCTCCGTTGGGGCTCGGTGTGTTAGAGCTCCCAGGGAGCTCTAACATGGGAGCTCTAGCATAGCAGGTTAGAGCTCCCAGGGAGCTCTAACATACTCGAACATGCTATGTTAGAGCTCCCAGGGAGCTCTAACAGGCGATGTTAGAGCTCCCACGGAGCTCTAACATACCATGATAGAGCTCCCAGGGAGCTCTAACATACTGGAGCATGCTAGGTTAGAGCTCCGTTGGGGCTCGAACATGCCATGTTAGAGCTCCCACGAAGCTCTAACATACCATGTTAGAGCTCCCAGGGAGCTCTAACATACTCGAACATGCTATGTTAGAGCTCCGTTGGAGCTCTAACAAGCCATGTTAGAGCTCCCACGGAGCTCTAACATACCATGGTAGAGCTCCCAGGGAGCTCCCACTGAGCTCTAACATGCTATGTTAAAGCTCCGTTGGAGCTTGGTATGTTAGAGCTCCCAGGGAGCTCTAACACGGGAGCTCGAATATAGCATGCTAGAGCTCCCAGGGAGCTCTAACATACTCGAACATGCTATGTTAGAGCTCTGTTGGAGCTCTACACAAGCCATGTTAGAGCTCCCACGGAGCTCTAGCATACCATGTTCGATCTCCCAGGGAGCTCTAACATACTCGTACATGCTATGTTAGAGCTCCGTTGGAGCTCTAGCAAGCCATGCTAGAGCTCCCACGGAGCTCTAACATACCATGTTAGAGCTCCCAGGGAGCTTCCACTGAGCTCTAACATGCTATGCTAAAGCTCCGTTGGAGCTCGGTATTTTAGAGCTCCCAGGGAGCTCTAACATGGGATCTCTAATGTAGAACGTTAGAGCTCCCAGGGAGTTCTAACATACTCGAACATGCTATGTTAGAGCTCCGTTGGAGCTCTAACAAGCCATGTCAGAACTCCCACGGAGCTCTAACATACCATGTTAGAACTCCCAGGGAGCTCTAACATACTGGAACATGCTATGTTCGAGCCCCCAGGGAGCTCTAACATACACGAATATGCTATGTTAGAGCTCCGCTGGGGCTCTAACAAGCCATGCTCGAGCTCCCACGGAGATCTAACATGCCATGTTAGAGCTCCCAGGGAGCTCTAACATACCATGCTAGAGCTCCCACGGAGCTCTAACATACCATGTTAGAGCTCCCAGGGAGCTCCCACGGAGCTCTAACATCATATGTTAAAGCTCCGTTGAAGCTCGGTATGTTATAGCTCCCAGGGAGCTCTAACATGGGAGCTCTAACATAGCATGCTAGAGCTCCCAGGGAGCTCTAACATACTCGAACATGCTATGTTAGAGCTCCGTTGGAGCTCTAACAAGCCATGCTAGAGCTCCCACGGAGCTCTGACATGCCATGTTAGAGCTCCCAGGGAGCTCTAATATACTGGAACATGCTATGTTAGAGCTCCGTTGGAGCTCTAACATGCCATGTTAGAGCTCCCACGGGGCTCTAACATACCAATGTTAGATCTCCCAGGGAGCTCTAACATACCCAACATACTATGTTAGAGCTCCGTTGGAGCTCTAACAAGCCATGTTAGAGCTCCCACGGAGCTCAAACATACTGGAACATGCTGATGGTATGGGTGGTGATGATGATGATGATGCTGATGGGGATGGTGATGATGGTATGGTGAGGGCGGTTGTGATGGTGATGATGGTGATGTTGATGATGGTCATTTTGGAAGTGATGAGCACCACCATCATCACCATCATCATCGCCACCACCATCAGCAGTACGATTTGATAACCACCATCATTACAATCGTTGTCGGCCCAAGGCGGACGATGATGAATATCATGACGACGATGATGACGATGATGATGACGATGGTGCAAAAACAGGTTGAGTCGGTTGAGTCCGAAAACCCCGCCCTAAATCAAGCCAGATTGTTTTTCCATGGGAAAGCGTATATTTTTAGCATGTGCGCTTTGTCGGCTTTCACGGCGTTGACGACGGCCTAAGAGGCCCCCAAGACCGCCCCAAGACGGCCCAAGGGGCTCCCAAGAGGCCCCCAAAACGGCCCAAGATGGCCCCAAGACGGCCCAAGAGGCGTTCAAGACGGCCCAAGAGGGCGCCAAGACGGCCCCAAGAGGGGGACCACACACCGAAAAGTCTAGCCTTTCGCCCCAAGACGCTCCCAGGAGACCCCCATAGCCCCCCAAGAAGCCCCAAGAGTCCCCGAAGAGGCGTCCCAAGAGGCCACCGGGAGGCGAAAATCATTGATCTCATATGGGAAAGGGTATATTTTTAGCATACAAAGCTTTTCGGCTTTCACTGCGTTGAAGACGCTCCAAGAGGCCCCCAAGACCGCCCCAAGACGGCCCAAGAGGCTCCCAAGAGGCCCCCAAAACGGCCCAAGAGGGCGCCAAGACCGCCCAAGAGGCTCTCAAGACGGCCCAAGAGGGCCCCAAGACGGCCCCAAGAGGGGGACCACGAACCGAAAAGTCTAGCCTTTCGCCCCAAGAAGCTCCCAGGAGGCCCCCAGATCCCCCCAAGAAACTCCAAGAGGCCCCCAAGGGGTTCCCAAGAGGTCTCCAAAAGGGCCCGACAAGGGGTCCAATAGGACTCCCAAGAAGGCCCAGAGACGCCAAATAGAGAGCGATCGGTAACGCAAAAAGCTCTTCACACCAAGGCTCCCAAGAGCGAACGGTGACGTAAACAAGCTGATAAGACCAAGGCTCCCAGCAGAGAGCGGTGACGTAACAAGTTCCTGACACCAAGGCCCAGCCAAGGCTCAGGAACGGGCGGCAACGCAACAATCTCTGAACACGAAGGCTACCAAGAGCGAAAGGTGACGTAACGAGCTCTCAACGCCAAGGCTCCCAGTACGAACGGTGGTGTGAGTCATTTCGATTCATTTGTTTGAAGCGCTCTTTCCGTTTCTGTGCCGGGCCAGGTCTATTGGCATTGGTCAGGATCTATTAATGCACCAGCGCCCCGAATTTGCGAATCAGAGTGGCGAGTGAGGGAGGGCGAGCGTGGTTGGAGGCTCATGCGAAAAGGGCCGGAAGGGCAGGGAGGAGAAAAGGGTAGTGAAGTAAGCTGGAAAGGCGGATGGCAGATGTGGGGCGTGCTCTTCATCTCACCAGCGCGCGTCCCTCCTAGGGTTGGGACTTGATCTCCTTATGCGTCGATGTGTTGCCCCCCACGTGTTGCGCCACGTGTTGCCCCCAAGTGTCGCCCCCAAGTGTCGCTCCGAGGTGTCGCCCCCATGTATTGCCCCCATGTGTTGCCCTCGCGTGTCGCCTCCTAGTGTCGCCCCCTGAGGCCCGGCCCTCCATCCTGCCACGAGCGGGCAGGGAGAATGCAGGGCAGTTCGACCTCCTCACTCTGAAACGCATATATGTGCATGTGCATCTGTTCAGTGTGCCTTGGAAACGCCCAGAGCGTTTCTTTCTAGTTTCCAGCTTTAGTGTCTTGTGATTCAACAGCCGAGACCTGCAAACTATAAAGGACGGAACCCGGTAACTATGAAAAGCGTTTCCGCACGATCATTTGGAAATTACTCTAAACGAATCGGGGCGCGGTAAGACACCGCCCCCCTGGAAACTTAAACAGCGGGTTGGTGAGCATTGGGCACAACACGAGAGTGCCGATGATAATGAATACGGGGCGGCGCAGCGGGCATCAGAAGCAGCAGGCAGTACCAGCAGGCAGCAGCAGCAGGCAGTAGCAGCACCAGGCAGCACAGGAAGAAGTTGGCGGCTGTAGCGGGCAGGAGGGGCAACAGAGAAGTCTATTGGAGAAAATGTCGAGCTCTTATCGCGCGTTACCTGTCAGTCTTTGTCCGACCCACCAGAGTCAGGGATCAAAAATGCGTTGCAAGCGTCTTGGAAACGTACTGGAATCGGTCTCAAACAGGCAACTTCGTCCCTTGGCCCAGGGAAGACGGAAACATTGAGGTTGTCGCCTGTGACACCGACGATGTCTCCGGCTCCGACGCGCACCCCAGGAGGTCGGCCAGCGATTGACAGGCAACGCACGATAAGAGCTCGACACTCTGTCCAAAAAGGCTTCTTTGGTGCACCTGCTGCCCGCTGCAGCCGCCAACTCCCTGCTTGATCGTGTCTGCCGTTTCCTGCCGCTCGCTGCTATTTGCTTCGTCTTGCTGCTGTTTCCTATTGGTGCCTTTGTACCGCTAGGTGATTGCCAACCACCAGACAAAACAATACCAGAAAACATAAAGCACAATAATACCGGAAACAACAGAGCATGATGCGAGACAGACCTGGAAACGGTGAAAAACAAATGCTGGAAACTATGAAACACGTCCCCTCGGATTGGCGTCGGAAAGGATCAAAAGACGGATCGCCACGGAGACCTGGAAACGACTAAAAAATTGCATCCAGAAATTATTGAAAAACGAGTTGTTGAATGCAAGTTTGAGACGAAAGAAACGCCCTGGGCGTTTCCAACGCACACTAAGTGCATAAGTACTGCCATGTAGACAGACTTGCACATCTATGTGTATATATGTATATAGATATGTGTATATACACACACCTTGTGTGAGTGGCCGCCTCCAGCGCCGGGAAGCGCTGAAAAACAGTCGCATGCAGCTGATTCGCCGACATTCCCTGTGCTGTCCCCCTTTCGTCTGTCCGAGCGGTTTCTGCTCCGACGACAGAGGGCGAGCAACTCGCAGCCTCCTGTTTGCCCTGGCGGCCCGGACCATCGATGCCATGTTGCATTGCGAGTTTTCATGTCCCCAGGGTTGTCCGCAGTAGGCGGAGGAGGAGGATGAGGAGGAGGAGGAGGAGGAGGACATTTGCTCTCAGCGAAAGAGCGCCGGCGCGCAGGCAGCCGCGGCGCAAGCCCGCGCACGAGGGGCTGCCATAGCCCACGGAGGGCGGGGTGGTGTTCTGGTCCGGCAGCGCCGTGCCGCGCGCGTCGTCTTGTCTGCTTCAGACATCTGGCGCCTCAAGAAAATCGAGGCTCCCAGTTTGAAGTTTTGTCCTTTGGAGGTCAGCTTCGTTCCTGGGGGCAATCAGAAGCTGGTCGGAATGAAAATCCTGGCCCTAGGGAAGGAGTCGAACGACCCGTTGACCCAAAAGCACAACGTCGAAGGTCTGACCTTTTCTGGGTATCTCCCGGGACCGTCCCCCCGGGCGGGGAGGGGACAAAGGGAAGGGCCTCCCTTCGACGTAATCACGACATTGCTCGATCCCCAGTGTTTGTTTGTTCGCCCTTACGACGACGACGATTCGAAGGAGGTTAGCGTATCTCAGTTTGGGTTGGGACGGCCTCGCGTCGAAGGGCCTCTCACACAGGCCGACTGGGTTAACGGATTCTACCTCTCCCACCGAGGGAGGATCGAGTCTTGACGCGGTTGGGCCTCCAGAGGCATTCGGAGAGGACCTTTGCGGACCTCTGGAGACTTGGGCGGCGCCGTTTCTTCCTCCTCCTCCTTCTCCTCCTGCCCGGTACATCGTGGCGGTCATGGGCTATGAAAAATTGGCACGTCCATAGGACCAAAAAGGATGTTTCGCAAGAGAGGACCTCACACGGGCACGAACGGGCCACTGTCATATCCTTCGGCCGCTCCGCATGGGGATCTGGAAAGGGACGCGTCTTCTGGGCCAAAGCGAGTGTTTCGCTAGAGAGGTCCCCACACATTGGGTGCGAACGGTCCAGTATCTTACCCCCTGGTGGCTCCCCCGCGGGAGACCCAAGTGCCATGCTTGCTACATCGTGGTGAGTTTTGGGCTGTGAGCGTCTACTTGGCCAAAACAGGTTTTTCGCTCGAGAGTTAGATCCCTGCAATTTGGGCGTGGACTGGCCCATGTCATACCCTTCTTCGCTGCTCGCACTTGGGGGAGGGGGCTGAGCGCCATGCTTGCTGCTTGCTGCGTCGTGGTGGTCATGGGGCTGTGAAAAGAGAAGTCGATTGGGTGCGAACGGGTCCGTGTTATACCCTCATTGCTGGTTACTTGTGGGAGGCCCAAGCAAGCGACATGCTTGCTATATCGCGGGAATCATAGGGCTCTTTCTGAAAGAGACACGCCTACCGGGCCAAAGTTGGCGTGTTGCTTGAGAGGCCCCATAACCCGGGCGCGCAAGGGCTGGTGTCATACCCTTTGTCGGTTCAGGCTCAAGCGACATGCCTGCTGCATTCCGATGGTAATGAGAAATCGTGGAGCTCTGAGTGATCTGAATGGAGGTGGGTCGGGGTATACGTGGCTGACTATGGTGAATATGAGTATGAGATGGTCTCGGTATGAGTGAGTTCGAGAGTGCTCTCGTCCGAGCATGAGAAGGAGCGCATTATGTGGGCGCTTGGGGGTGGGGCGGGGCGAACCCCCCCCTGGGCTGCGCCGGCGCCGGCGCCGGCGGCGGTTGTCGGCGGCGGCGGGGAACGTCGACGCGGACGACGATTCATCGGGGGAGTGGGGGTTCGAACCCCTCCCCCCCTTTCTCCAGGCCGGCGCCGACGCCGGCGCCGGCTGGCGGCGGTGGCGCCGGCTGTGACGACAACGACGACCACGGCGACGACGGCGACCCACTACGAGGACGACGACGACAAGCACGACGACTAAGGCGGCGACGACGGCGACGACGACGACGATGACAAGCACGACGGCCACGATGGCGACGACGACGACAACGAAGACGGAAAAGACGACGATGACTACGACGTCGACGATGGCGACGACGACGGCGACGGCGACGACGACGACAATGACGACGGCGACGACGACGATGCCTGCGACGACGACGACGACGACGACTACGACGGCGACGACGACAAAGAGCACGATGACGACGGCGACGACGGCAACGGCGACGATGGCGGCAACGACGACGACGACGACGCCGACGACGACGATGTCGACGCCGGCGATGGCGACCACGACGAAGACCACGACGACGATGACGACGACGACGACGATGACGACGACGAGCACGAAGCACGACGACATCGACGACGACGACGGCGACGACGACGGCCACGACGACGACGGCGACGATGGCGACGACAACGACGACGAAGACGACGCCGGCGACGGCGACCACGACGACTTCGAGCATCACCACGATGAGCACGACGACGACGGCGACGACGACGACGACGAAAACGAGGACGACGGCGATGACGGCGATGACGGCGCCGACGACACCGACGACGACTACGGCGGTGACGAAGACATCGATGATGACGACGGTGACGACGACAACGACGACGACGGCGACGGCGACGACGAGTTGGCAGAGCAGCTCACCGCCAAAAAGGTCCCCAAAGCAGAGCAGCCCACCGCCAGGATGCAGAGTTTGCGCCTTATGGTGCGAGGGTGGCCTCGGCACGACGAAGGGGCCCGCCCCGGAAGGCTTCGACATGGCAGGCGACGTACTCGAGCCTCGGCAGGATGCGCGCACGCTCGGGCGTTCGCAGATGGGGACTGCCCAGGTCTCCGAGTCCATCAAGAGTTTTTTGCTCAAGCGGGGCGCGAGCCTCGCGCAGGCGGACCCGCGCTTCCCTCTGATGGCGTCTTGCTTCGAGGGCATGATGGGCGAAGCTGGGGCGGCGTGCCTTGAGGAGTGCGTCCGGATCCTGCTGCCCACGTCTGCGAAGGCATTGGACATCGCTGAGGTGGCGAAGGGGCTGCGGGGATTACAGAGCACAGGAATCTACGCCTTCTGCGACGACAAGGGCCGGGCCGTGGTGGACAACACCTTGAATTTCATCAACAAGATCCAGGAAAGGAGGGCGCCGCAGTTTCTGAAGAACGCCACCCCGTCCATGGCGTCGGTGAAAGATGCCCTGAAGTTTTTCTGCGCGCGGGGCGTTCACAACAATATGGTGCCGATGGTACTTCCCGTGGCCGTTGCGCTCAGAATTGCGACTGCCACGACGGAGATGGCCACGACAATCACGGTAGGTGGCCGGGACTGGCAGGTGCGACGGCGCATGCTGGCTATGATCGCGGCAGCGTTGGCGATGATGTCAGCGGCAGTGTCGCTGTCAGTTTTGGCGGCGGCGATGGCGATGAAGCGTTCGATAGTCGTCGTGGTGATGCTGGTAGCGACAGCGATTGCGATGGCGACGTAGTGGTGGTTGGCAGCGCGATCGTGGGGCACGGGGACTGGGGGTGGCAATTTCTGGAAAAAAGCGAGGTACCACCGAGGGCGGCCATAATAATATATTGACCGGAAAGGCCGCGATAGATCACATCGTGGACCGTTTGATCAATATGGGTAACAAGGGGAACATCACCTACGACGATCTCGAGTTGCTGACGGATCACCAGCGGTTGCCCGACGAGCCGCAGACCACGGCATACAACGAGCATTACACTATCGCTCGGGAGAATGAATGCAACAGTTTATCCACGGCAGCGGGCAAGGCGTCCACAGGAAAGCGAGCGACCTCGTCGTCGGCCGCCTCGTCTGGGCCAGCCGCCAAAGTCGCCGAGACCGACGGCGGCAAGTCCAAGAAGCCGTCCGAGGTGTCGAAGACATTGGCCATGTTCAACGGCTGCAAGCTGTTCAAGAAGGCTCCGTGAAAATATGATGCTTTCGCCGCTTCGCCACGTCGGGCCCTTGGCCCCCATGGGCCGATGGGGGCCGCGTGAGCCACTCGGACAGGGGCCTGGTTGCTGTCCAACTCTCTGGGCCCTAAATGGTGCGGGGTGCAGTTCCTCGTCAAACGTGCTTGGAGGCGCGGCATGACTGGCCGCGCCCGTTCAGGTTCGCAGCAGCCGCGCCTACCTGCGGCTTGCGATCGCTCGCCTGGCTCGCTCGGTTTGCCAGGGGGGCGGGGGCAGAGGCCGCGGAGGTTGCGAGGCGAGGGGGGAGGGGGGGGGTCCGAGTCGGCGGAGGAGAACGGGGCGGAGGAGTCGGAGGACGGGGGGGGGCAACTGAGGTTAAGGCGGAGGCGGGGCAGAGGAGGGCGAGGAGGAGAACGAGGGCGAGGGCGACGGGGAGAAGGCGGAGCAGAGGAGGACGAGGAAGAGGATCAGGAGGGTCTTTCAACAGTTGCACTTGGCTGGCGCGCGCTGGGGCCCCACGGGCCGGGGCAGTTTTCCGTTGCCGGCGCGTGGTGGCGGGGGGGGGGGAGGGGTGGGGGTCATCGCAATCTTCTCAGGGGATGCATTGGCGCGTCGTCCGCGTGAAAATCGCTGCCGCTGCCGTCGTCGGTGCAGCTGCGTTGCCCAGTTTGTCTCTGCGTTGAGAGCCCTTGTTTCTCCCCCGCGCCGTCTCCGACAGCTGCTCAATCGCGAGCGCGGCCGAGTCGTCGACGTTCTAGCCCCGACCCGCCGGGCAAGCGCAGAAGCTTCATCCGCGTGGGCGTGGGCGCTATCGTTCGCAGTTGCATTCGTAAAGGTAAGCATGGACACACCCACGCGTAGCCCGCAATAGTATAGCGTCCCACATCGCATCGCACAATACCTGCGCAGTGAATCGCCCGAGTTCCCATCGTGCCATCTGCGCCGCAAGGCCGGCAGCGCCCCTGCAGGATCAGGCAGTCGCGGACGCGACCCTAGAGAGAGAGTTGGGGGGGGGCAAGCGCGGGGTTCAGGGATGAAATCAAGAGCAGTAGGTCTGTCATTTGCCGAGGCTTCTGCGTGGGGGTGCGGCCCGGCGGATTTCCTCCAGGATGGGGGTCTACTGGCCGGCGGAGTCTCCCTTGGCAGCGTGGGGGGTCTACTGGGAGGGGGTCGCCGCCCCGTGCGCGCGGGGGAAATGCGCGAGCGCCGGGGCGCAGGGGGAAATGCCGCAGGGGGCGCGCCCCATGGGGGTTCTTTCCCTGAGGAGGCCCGCGACGCGCAGCGTTGGGGCCCGGCGACGTGCCGGCGGATGCGACGCGCGTGCGTTTTGCGATCGGCCACGCGGCCGGGACAGAGAAAGGCGCTCGGGGTCGACGTTCTTCGGCCGAGGATTGCCGGCGACATCTCGGTGGAAGTCGGCGGAGATAAAACGGGGGAGGGAGGGGTTGCGAGCCCTTTCGGCGACATTGGGGCTCAACTGCGGGGGCCGCGAGTGTTGTTGCGGTTCCCGCCGGGCCGCTGTCGATGTGGAAATGCGGGGTGGGCTATCGTTTAGATAGGTAATGGTTTCGGCGAAACGCGACTACGCGATTTCACGCGCTCGGCGCGTCGCCCCCGCGGGGCCGGATTTCCCCCCCGGGTTTCGGCCGCGTTCGCCGGGCAGCCTCCGCGCTAAAACCTCAGCTTTTTCCTTGCGTCTGCCGTCGCGCGCGCGCTGCAGTCCACGGGGGGGGAGGTGGCGCGACGCGCGGAGCAGCGTCGCGCGCCCGTCGGGGCTCCCGGGGCCGATTGGCAGCTGACCAATTTTCTGCCCGCGCCCGGGCCCCCGCGCCTCACTGGCGCCCTGCCGAGTTTTCGGGCGCTTCGCTGCTTCGCGAGGTGACCGCCCCAAAAGGCATTTTCCTTGGATGGGGCGGAGAAGGGCTCGCTGGGAGGGTCATCTGGCCGACGGGCTTTCCCGTGGGATTGGGGGCGGGCCCGAGGCGCGCTTGCGTTCCTTGCCCCGCGCCCGCTGGAAAAAAGCGCACGGGTGCCAGAATTCAAAGGGGCGCGCCCAGGCCGACGGCGGCGCCCCCCGCGCCCATGGACTGCAGCACAGGCAACGCCTTGAAAGGTCCGAGCCACTGGCGACGCCCCGAGGTCCAGAGTTGCCAGCAACGCTGCCCGTTCTGAGGCAGTGGGCAACCGCGTTCGCACTGCATGAGGTGACCCGCCGAGTCTTCCCAAAGCGTCGAGCTCGAACGTGTCTTCGTTGCCATGATCGGCCACGCGTGTCCGCGTTTCAAGGGCAAGCACTTCGACGATGCCCCGTGCCGTCGCATGCCGCGCCGCGCTGCGGCGTCGCGATGCATCAGGCGGCGGCGCGCTATATATCGTTATGACCTGCCACGGGCCCCACAACATTACGCGGCGGCCATTCCCTGGTGCGCCGCGGCGCGGCACTGCGCGATCGCCATTGTTAGGGCAAATAAATATTCGCGAGGCCGTGCTGAGATTATCCGCTTGGTTTGCGCGGCGCGCCGGCTCGAGCAAGTCCTATCGCGTTCGTGGCCGCTGTCTTCGGAAAGTCATATTGATGCATAGCTGCGGACCCTGCGTGGCCTTCGCATTCTGCTGCGCAGCGAGAGTCGGCTTCGAATGCCGCCTCGCAGAAACGTGTTTTGTTGTTCTACCCCTGCTTAATTATCCCCGTAGCTCTGGGGTCTCATCCGAGTGAACGCATGCCAACGCGTGCGAATGCATGCCAATTCATGCCAAGGCATGTCAATGCATGCCAACGCATGTCAATGCATGCCAACGCATGCCAACCCATGCCACTGCATGCCAAATCATGCCACGGCATGCCAGCGCATGCCGGCGCATTCCCCTGCATGCCGACGCATGCCAGCGCATGCCGCTGCAGTCCCTTGCTTGCCGCCAACGCATGCCAAAACATACCAGAGTAACTATGCCAAGGCATGCCCGTGCATGCCAAAGCATGCCAACGCATGTCAGTGCATTCCAGCACATGCCAACGCATGCCAGTGCATGCCCATGCAAGCCAACGCGTGCCAATTCATGCCATCGCATGCCAACCCATGCCATTGCATGCCTGCGCAGACCAATGCATGTCAACGCATGCCTCCGCGCGCCAACCCGTCGGACACATGCCAATGCATGCTAACGCATGCCACGACATGCGAATGCATGCCACGGCATGCCAGCGCATGCCAATGCATGGAAACGCATGCCAGTACATGCCCACTGCGTGCCAAGGCGTGCCCTTGCATGCACATACATGCCAACGCATGCCAACCCATGCCAATGCATGCCAACGCATGCCAGCCCATGCCAACCCATGCCAACGCATGCCAACGCATGCCAGTGCATGCCAGTGCATGCCACTGCATGTCAATGCGTGCCAACGCATGCCACTGCATGCCACTGCGTGCCACTGCATGCCACTGCATGACAATGCATGCCAACGCTTGCCAAAGTATGCCAAGGCATGCCACTGCATGCCAATGCATGCCAATGCATGCCAAATCATGCCAATTCATGCCAACGCACGCCAATGCATGCCAACGCATGCCAATGCATGCCAGGGTTAGGGTAACCTGTGCGGAGAAAAGAGTTGTCTTGTCAGGTTAGGGGTAACACACGGGAAGTGCTGCCCTGTTAAGGGTAGCATTTGGAGCGGGAAGATTGGTTTGTCGGGGGGGTAACCCAGCAACCTACAGGCCGCAGCAGGGCAATGCCGAGGCGTTGGCGAATTTTTTTGTAGGCGACCGAGCCCCACGGGCAGGCGGAAAGACCCGCTGCGACCGGCGCCTCCCCCACGAGTGGGGAGTGCTTGACGGGCAGGGCTCCCTGCACGCCCCAGGGACCAGCGAGCCCGCCCGAGCGGGACGGGGAAAAGGCCGCGCCGAACGGGCAGGGCCCCCCCGCACACCCAAGGGACACGGGCAAACAAAAACGGAGAAGCGGACCCCGGGGCCGACGACACGACGACGACGATGACGACGACCACGTTCACGACCACGACCACGACCACGACCAAGGCCACGACACGACGACAACGACGGTAAAAATGGAGGAGGAGGAGGAGGAGGAGGTCCAGGAGTGGGACGAGGAGAATTAAAAGGAGGAGGCACAGGAGAAGAGAAAAGGGATAGCGTAAACATGAGGAGCAGGAGGAGGACGAGAAGGAGGAGGAGGAGGACACGCGTAGAAGTGTACACCTGTTTAGTTATTCTGTCGTCGTTGGCCAGGGCTCGCTAGAACCCAGGCGCGCGCGAAGCGCGCGCGTGGTCCCAGTATCTGTGTAGATCGATGTATGTATATGTATACACATGTATACATCAGTACGATACGCCCATGGGGCAGTTGGGATATCAAGGAGATCCACGCCATTCCGCCGACTTGCAGGAACATTTGCGAAGGTGTCCTGGGACTCGGAACCCCAGTGCGCGCTGCCTGTCCTTCGGGGTGTTTGCCGCGGCCACGATAGTTTTCGACATTGCACATGTCGTTTCGTGGTGGTCCCGGATGGCGTTGTTGCGTGTTCTCGGAGCAGAGGCGTAGGGGGGTGTTCGGAGAAAAACACGGAGCAGGTGGAGGAAAAGGCTGAGAACAAGGAGAAAGGGGAAGAGGAGGGGTAAAGGGGGCTGGGGGAGGAGGAGAAGGAACATGGAGAAGGGCAAGGTAGGGGAGGAGGAGGAGGAGGAGGAGGAGGAGGAGGAGAAGGAGGAGGAGGAGGTGGAGGAGGAGCGGAGGGGGAAATGGAGGAGGAGGAGGAGGAGGAGGGAATAATGGAGCGGGAGGAGCAGATCAAGAGAGAGAGAGAGAGAGACAGAGGAGAAGGGGCAGGGAGCAGGGAGCAGGTGAGCAGGGAGCAGGAGAGGAGCAGGAGGAACGCAGGAGGCCAGAGGTAGCTCAGAGCTGACGAGCGGGGGCATGCCGCCGGAGGGAGCCTTCGGGGCGCCCATCGGGGCCGGGGGGCAGGACGCCGACGCGGCCTGGGGCCCACGCGGCCGCCGCGCTGAGCTCGCTGCCCGCGGCCACGCCCGAGCGCCACCCGTTCCTGGCCCGCCGCCCCCGCGACGGCCGACGACCATCTGCGACGGCGGCCTCTCCCCCTTCGCTCCTCGCCCCCTTCGCGGCGATGCGGCGCGATCTTGCGTCCCCATCTGCTCGGACCCCTTCCGGGAGGCTTCTGCGTATGTCCGCCCTCCCCTCGCTTCTCATCCCTCTCCTCTCTCCCTTGCTGCTTCCGATCCCCCATATGTCACAGCACGCGTATCCCTTCAGGGCCTGTCTGGACCTTGCAGCAGCCGAGCTGTTCAAGCGAACGGGGAATCACTTAGCCGACTTAGGTGCGAAGGCGGCAGCGAGCCTCTACCCGAGTCATTGTGAGATGTTGGCCACCACCGACAGGCAGGTAAAACGGAGGAAGGGCAGCCGACGTATCTACCCCTGCAGAAGGCAGGGCGAGCGCATAAACTTCAATGTATATTTGTGTGGATTGCAGATGTATGGTGTTGCGAGGTGTGCTTCCGTCCGACACGTTGCCGCCATAGATCATCCAATCAGGCCGCCACCACGCGTGTGCAGTGGTGTAGTGTTAGACCTAGACATAGACAGCATCTTTGAGCACCGGCATAGTTTGGCTACATTCAATTGCTCGGACAAGTGTAAGCTGCCTATGTGTGTTCATTGCGCGTCCTGCGTCTCGACGCGCTCGCGTGGCAAACCGAACTTGTATTTGAAGGTGTGCCCCCGTGTGATGGACTCCAGGCACCAAGGTTTTCGCCGTGCTCGTGCCGCTTGTGTGTGTGTGTTTTCTGTTCCCCTTTCCTGCAGGGCCACCCTGGTCTAGTGGGCGCATGTAGCAGCTGCGTGAAGAAGGGGATCTCAGGGCCTGAGCTTGCTTGCCACCGCCATGTCTAGGGCGGGTGTCCCTGGCCCGTCTTGGTTAGACGGCCGAGGGCTCTCCGCGTCCTTGCGCGTGGTGTCTCTCAGTTCGCATCAGCGTGAGCAGCTTTGACGCTGCCCAGCTGGGTCTCTCCAGCTGGGCATGTTTGTTCTCTTTCGTGTCGCACCATGCAGAGATCAGTTTCAGTCATTTGCTGCTGTCTGTGATTGCGCCGGTGTCTCGGGGTGTCTTATTCGGCACGCAGTCGCTCGTATATTCGAAAATCCCCTGCCCCCTCCTCCTTCCTCTTCCAATCCCCCTTAGCTTCTTGTCCCCCGTCGTCTCTGCCCCTGATCTCTTCTCCCCCTGCTGATGCTGCTGTTCATCTTTCCCCTCTTTACTCTCCTGGTCTCCCAGGGAAGACTTTGATTCGATCGATCCGATTCGATATCGATTTTGACCCGCTCGATCCGATTCGATTCTGATGCTCTGAGGATCTGGGGCGGCCCGATGCTAGCAAGGGCGCTGTTGCGCATCTTGGCGCGGCCGATCCGATTCCAATTTCGTGCCGATGCAGCCCGTTCCAACGCGCATTCCTATTCGATCCGGCTTCCCGACTCGATGCTGATCGATCCTGTCACAACCGAGACTTACTCAGCATAGAGGAGACGGGCTCTGGGGGAAAAGTCAAGGGAGGAACAATCACCCAGTCCGGCTTTTCTAAACGGCCCTGGGCGTTTACTAGAAGGTTCTACCCTGTTCGATTCCTTTCCTGGGTGCGCTTAATAAGTGGCTTCGCTTGTCGGTGGGCGTTTTTTGAGGGTGGCTGTTCTGCTTTCTCTCTCTCTCTCTCTCTTTCTTTCTTTCTCTCTCTCTCTCTCTCTCAATGAGGTTCCGAGGTTTGCCGCCGCGTTCGACCTCTGGCGGCTGTGGCTGGGCTCTGGGGGCGATCGAAACGAGCGACTCGGGTGCGGAGCGGGGTCCCTCGGGGGAAAGCCCATGGGCTCCAAGGTTGAACGGTCCCCGCGGTGTCAGTAACCAACTCTGGGATCGACACGACGCGAATCTGCCGCGCATGCAGCAGTGCTCCCTAGTCCCTGGCGGGGCATTCTGCGGTGCGTGCCAGCTCGACCGGGTAGTCACGCCGCTGCTGCTTCGGACAGCAAGTGCGGATCTTTTGCTCGCGGCTGGCGGCCGCGTCTCCAAGCGGCTTGAAAACGTGACTCCTTCTCTTAAGTAGTGGGTCATCGTTATTGCTCGGTGTGATGCCTCTTTCTCCTTCCACTTTCTCGCCACCTCCTTCCGCCTCCCACTCATGCTCAGACACGCTCACGATCATCTTCACACTTGTAGATTCACACATGTATTCAGGCTCACCCATACCCAGACAACTCACACTCGAACCCACACATACACACACTGACAATCACCCACACACCGACTCACCCACACGTGAGCACACTCATACTCATGCGCACATGCTCAGGCTCACTCTCTGGCTTCTCTTTTGCACACGCTCACCCGCACTCAGATCTACTCACGCTCCGATTACGCGTACGTAGCCTCTCTCACAAACCAACTGCTCATACCCTGACTTACTCAGATTTTGCCATTACCAGAGTGATTCATATTCAGAGGCACACAGCACCGCGATGTAGTAAGCATCGCGTTTGGGGCTCCCAGGGGGGAGCCGCCAAGGGGTATTGCACGGTCCCGTTCGCGCCCAGATTTTGGGGTCCTATCAGACGAGACGCTTGTTGTAGCACAGTGGTCGGGCCTCTTTCCAAAGCCCCATGATCACCGCGATGTTGTAGGCATGGTGCTGGGACATCCAAGGGGAAGCCGCCATGGGATACTCACTCATACACGGACTCACTTACATTCAGCCCGACTCGCGCTCAGTCAGCCGTATTCAATCTCATTCACATTCAGACTCGCTCTGATTAGGACGTTCGTAATAATGGAACTCGCTAGAAAATTGTTGCATGTCTCCGGGAATCGAGGCTCGCCGTGGCCAGGAAGGCCCTTGCGTTCCTTGTTCGGCGCTTCTTGTTGCAGCACGCTCACCGTATGCGGCCCTCTCTTTGACCACCTCCCTGCGATCTGCTCCCTTTGCGAGGGAAGTGGCGGGGGCGCAGCTCCCGAGCCTGTACTAGCAGCAGCGTGCGGCAACGAGACACACCGTCCTCGTCCTCGCCTTTTTCTTCGGCACCGCCTCCTCTCGGCGGCGAGCCAGGGGGGAAGTGAGAAGGAGACGGCCTTCTCGGAAGGCGGCGGGGCTTCTCAGAGGCATACCAGCTTCCTGAGAAGTTCTCCGTGTCTTCGGGGAAGGCTCAGAAAACCTATTCGGAAGGCCTTGGGACTTCCATCTTCCCTCTCGGCACCGCTCCCTCGTCCCCAGACTTGCGACGTCCTGATTTTTCCATTGGTCCCTGGAGGTCTCGACCTTTTTCTCGGGACCGCTTTTTCATCCCGAGTCGTTTTTTCACGGTCCCGAGGCCCGGTAAGGGCCCCTGGAGGCAGGACATGACGAGAGAAACAAATATGTCATGATTTTTTCACGACGCGAGCACGTCTGGGTCTTGCGTGCTGGGCAAGCCGCCCGCCCCGCCCCGCCGCCCCCCCCTGGGCAAGCCGCCCGCCCGCCACTGACTCCGCCGCTCGGGGGCGCCCCGCGCCCCCAGCGCGGGGCACCGCCGCCCACCTGGTCCTCTCTCGACGATACGTGACCCTTCGCGGAGTGGCCGCTGGTGCGGGCTCACCCCGGCCCCCCCCCCCCCCGATCGCTCGGCGCGGTGCGATGGTGGCTGCCTGCGCGCTTGGGCTTGGCCACCCTGCGCCCCCTCAGCCCGCGCACTGAAGGTCACTCTGGCCCAGGGCTCTTGGCCTCCTCGTCGGGGGCGGCCAAGAGTCGCCATGCGGGAAATGGATCCTGAGGGAAACGGGTCCCGAGATTCGTTGCCGTCTTCGAGCTCCCGGAGCCCTCCACGGGCCCTGGGACTGTCGGAAAACGGCTCAGGAAGAAGAACTCGTCCTGGGGGAAGGCCCCAGGTTCCAGGACCCGTTTCCCACAGGACCCGTTTCCCCCATGCAAACGCGTCGGGGGCGGCCAAGAGCGGGGTGATGACTAGGAGGGGGCGGTAATTATCATGGCCAGGGCCATGATATCGCCTCAGACTGCCGGGGACCCTTCTTACTTTACTACGTCCCCTGGCCCTCCCTGGGCCGCGCACATGTTTCGGGCCATGATTTGCGACCCCCCCCTCTTGGACGCCCCTCTCTTGGACGTTCCCGATCTCGATCCGGGAATATCTTCCCGTTGCTGCAGCAGGCTCGTCGTTCTCAGCCTTCCAGCTTCCGTCCATCCCCCGCCACCCCTGCTGCTGCTCTTCATTCCCCTCTTCGCTCTGCTCCTCTCCTCCCAGTGCCTTTTTCGATTCGATCCGGTTCGATATCGAGTTCGTTGGGTTCGGCCCGATGCGATTCCGATGTTCCATCGATCGGGTGCGGCCAGATTCTTGCATGGGCGCTGGTGTGCATCCTGATGCGGCGGATCCGATTCGATTCCGACTTCGTGCCTATGCGGGGCCCGATCCGACGCATCTTCCGATGCCAAATCCGATCAGATTTCCCGATTCGATGCTGATTCCTCTCGCTTCGCGGGGTGCACGACCGGAGCACGTACAGTCATGTCGTTTCGGGGCCTCTTGCGGGCCTCCTGGAGGCCTCCTGGGAGTTTCTTTTGGCCTCTTGGGGACTTCTTGGGGGCCTTTTCCCCCCTCCATCCTTTTCATACACCCTCCCCATCTTCCCTTCCAGCGCCAGCTCTAATCATGGGCGCCGCAGTGACCAACTTCCACTTGGCTTGCGCCGCGCCGCAGTTCACTCCAGTCGCTGTGTGGCCTTTGTGGGGTTTGTTGGGGGCCTTTTGGGAGCTTCTGGGTGACTTCTTGGAGGCCTCTAGGGGGTCTCTTGGGGCCTCTTGGGGGCGTCTTGGGGCGCTTTTGCGCCGTTTCGGCTCTTCGGAGGCTGCCTTGGGGGCCTCTCGCGGCCGCATTGGGGCCCTCTTGGGGTCCTCTTGGGCCGTCTTCGCGGCCTCTTGGACCGTCTTGGGGGCCTCTTTGGGCCGTTTTGGGGTCCTCTTGGGCCGTCTTGGGGCCCTTTTGGGTTTTTACCTAACAGCGAAGACTGATAGGTTTCTAGTTGACTCAAAAGAGCTCACAGATCACTCCACAGGGGGGTCCGGGCAGGCGTTGGGAGTTGCCGGCCGGGCCTGTGCCGGGCTCGTTTTTCACCAACAGTCATACACTTCGTGCTCGTCGACCTTTCAGAACCCCACTCCCAGGCCACATTCTGAATAACCGGATACAACAGTCACACACTTGGTGCTCTTCGACCTCCCAGAACTCCATTCCCGGGCCACATTTTGGATGCCCGGAGCCAACTGTAGGCCACTTCGTGCTCTTCGACTTCCCAGAACTCCATTCCCGGGCCACATTTTGGATGCCCGGAGCCAACTGTAGGCCACTTCGTGTCTTCGATTTCCCAGAACTCCATTCCCGGGCCACATTTTGGATGCCCGGAGCCAACTGTAGGCCACTTCGTGGTCTTCGAGTTCCCAGAACTCCATTCCTGGGCATGATTTTGAATGCCCGGAGCCAACTGTAGGCCACTTCGTGTTCTTCGAGTTCCCAGAACTCCATTCCCGGGCCACATTTTGAATGCTGAGGCAGGCTGATGCTGAGGCTGAGGCAAGCTGAGGCTGAGGCAGGCTGAGGCTGAGGCCGAGGCTGAAGGCAGACTGAGGCTGAGGCTGAAGCAGGCTGAGGCGGAGGCTGAGGCAGGCTGAGGCTGAGGCTGAGGCAGGCTGATGCTGAGGCAGGCTGAGGCTGAGGCTGAGGCTGAAGGCAGCCTGAGGCTGACACCGAGGCTGAAGGCAGACTGAGGCTGAGGCTGAAGCAGGCTGCGGCTGAGGCTGATGCAGGCTGTGGCTGAGGCAGGCTGAGGCTGAGGCTGAGGCAGCCCGAGGCTGAGGCTGTGACTGTGATTGCCGTCGCCACTGCGACTGTCATCGCGAATGCGACTACGACTGCGAGAACAGCAGAATTCTACAACTGGATTCTCATCTGAATCTTAAGGGGAATGCTTCCAGATATGCTCCTACACATCGCTGTTAGGTTGCTTTGCCGGGATATTTTTTGTTGTTCTGGGGCGATTCTGGAAGTTGCTTGGGCCGTCATGGATTTTTGAGAGTCGAAAAAGGCGAGAACGCTAGAATATTGTAAAAATTAAAATCAATGATTTCGGCGATTCGATGCTGATTCCTCTCGCTTCGCGGGGTGCACGTCCGGAGCACGTACAGTCACGTCGTCGCGGAGCCTCTTGGGAACCTCTTGGGGGCCTCCTGGAGGCCTCCTGGGAGCTTCCTTGGGCCTCTTGGGGATTTTTTTGGCCTCTCCTCCCTCCCTTTTCGTACTCCCTCCCTATATTTCTTTCCAGCGCCGGCTCTAATCATGGGCGCCGCTGTGACCAATTTCCATCTGGCTGACGCTGCGCCGCAGTTCGCCCAGGTCGGGAAAATTACATTACATTCCAGTCGTTGTGTGGCCTTTGGGGGGTTTCTTTGGAGCGTTTGGGAGGTTTCTTGAAGACATCTTGGAGACATCTTGGAGGCATATTGGGGGTTTTTGGGGGCCTCTTGGGGGCCTCTTGGGGCCTCTTGGGGGCGTCTTTGGCCGTATTGGGGCGCTTTTGCGCCGTTTCGCCCCTGCGGAGGCCGTCTTGGGGGCCTCTCGCGGCCGCCTTGGGGCGCTCTTGGGGTCCTCTTGGGCCGTCTCGGGGGCCTTTTGGACCGTCTGGGGGCATCTTTGGGCCGTCTTGGGGTTCAGTTGGGCCGTATTGGGGCCCTCTTGGGTTTTTTTGGGGTTGTTCTGGAGCAGTTTGGGAAGCTGCTTGGGCCGCAAAGGCGAGAAAGATAAAAGATTACCAAGCCATCGGGAAATCAATGATTTCGGCTTCTGGGGGCGCAGTTGTGGGCGTTCTTGGGGCCGTCTTGGGCCGTCATTGGGGTTTTTTGGGCCCTCTTGGGGCCATCTTGGACCGTCTCGGGGCCGTCTTGGCCCGCGCAGAGCTCATCTTGAGCTGTCTTGGCGCCCTCTTGGCCCCCCAAGAGGCCCAAAATATCGAAATCATAGATTTTCTCTAGGTTTGATAAGTTGTTGAGCCCCGGGAGGGGGGGGGGGGGGGGGGGGCACTTTGGTCCGCTCCTGTGGCGCAGCTCCCAGGGGGGGTTTGGGGGGAGACATAAAAATGAAACACAATATAATGTGTGGCAATTACGCAACAATTTGATACATTGGGTACATTGCAGTATCGCCTCCGCAGAAAACGCTGCCGCTCAGCACGTCACTTCTGGACGTGGATTCCTCTCGTTTCGCGGGGTGCACGTCCGGAGCACGTACAGTCGTCGCGGAGCCTCTTGGGATCCTCTTGGGGGCTTCTTGGAGGCCTCCTGGAGGCCTCCTGGGAGTTTCTTTTGGCCTCTTGGGAACTTTTTGGGATTGGGAAATTTTTGGGCGCCTTTCCCCCCCCCCCCCCTCCTTTTTCACACACCCTCCCCATCTTCCCTTCCATCGCCGGCTCTAATCATGGGCGCCGCAGTGACCAACTTCCACCTGGCTGGTGCTGCGCCGCAGTTCGCCCAGAGGAGGGAAAATAACATTACACTCCAGTCGTTGTGTGGCCTTTGGGGGGGTTGTTGGGGTCCTTTTGGGAGCTTCTGGGAGTTTTTTGGAGGCTTTTTGGGGGCCTCTTGGGGCCTCATGGGGGCGTCTTGGGCCGTCTTGGAGCGCTTTTGCGCCGTTTCGCCCACTCGGAGGCTGTCTTGGGGGCCTCTCGCGGCCGCATTGGAGCCCTCTTGGGGTCCTCTTGGGCTGTCTTCGCGGCCTCCTGGACCGTCTTGGGGGCCTCTTTGGACCGTCATGGGGCCCTCTTGGGCCGTCTTGGAGCCCCCTTGGGGGTTTTTGGGTTGTTCTGGGGCGATTCTGGAAGTTGCTTGAACCGCCATGGCTTTTTGAACGTCGAAAAAAACGAGAACGCTAAAATATGACCGTTGCAGAAGCCATGAGAAATCAATGATTTCGGCCTCTGGAGGCGCAGTCATGTGCGCTCTTGGGGCCTTCTTGGGCCGTCCTTTGGGCTTTGGGGGCCCTCTTGGGTTGGGTTTGTCCGGGGGTCAGAGAACAGGGTCGTCTGTAGGAATGGCCCCAGAAGGAGCAGGGACAGCGATTAAATCGGAAATCAGTTTTCGTTTTGGTGTGAAGGTTTTTGGGGTCAATTTGTTGTTTTGAATTTTGTTTGGGTTAAGCTGTGGTTCCAGATTCGTAGCTGTTGGTGCGCACGTGAAAGTGCCGTTTGTTTTTCACTACTGCATATATGTAGGTTTTCGGGGTGGGTTGTCCGATGGGTTAGGCGCGGTTGCCGGTTTCGACCAGTGCCCCAGGGCGTCGGTGCTCGGCCTTGGTTTTGCAGCTGTGTCTTGCGATGCAAGTTGGTTTTCGGCCTCGGTATTAGTCTTCGGCCTCGGTCTTCCGATGCCGTCCGTCTGCGACGCCGGCCCACATGGTAGAACAACGAAGATCGACTTCAGATTTGCGGCGGGGGGGCGGTCTTGATTTCCTGAGTTCTGCGCGCACCATTCGCTCGCCGACAGCGCGGTTCCCCTTGGGTCCCGCGACGCGTGGCTCGTTCTATGGCCCGCGGCGCCAACGGCCTCACTGCCGCGGACCGCGCGAGCACGCGCTTGTCTGCGCGAGTTTTGCTTCGCACCGCGCAGCGCGAAGCACGCGAACGCACGAGCGCGCATTTTCACAGCGAGGCTTCGATGTCACGCGCTGTTCGCGCGGGGGCTCGCGTTGCACAGCCGAGGGAAGGGGGCAAGTCTTCTGAAGAGAGCACCGCGTGCGCGTCGCCGAGTGCGTTTCGCATTGCGCCCAGCTGCCAGAAGTAAGTCTCTCCACCGCGCCAGTCCAACTCTTTGGGCGGCGACTGTTCGAGCGATGATAACGACGGCGGTGGCGACGAGGACGGCGATGATAATGCGAAGAAGACGCTAGGCTGTCACATGCGCGCGTTCCCAATCAATTTCTTGAAGAGCCCTCATGGAGGTCAATTGGGCCGTATCAGGGCAGTCATGGGTTCCTGTGGGGCCGTCTTGCGGGCCCCTTGCGGCTTTCCTGGGTTGCTGTGGGCTCCACATGAGCCGTCTTGGGTCTCTCTTGCAGCCTTCGTCGGGGCGCCGCGGGGGCGCCTGGGTCCGTCGGGGGTCGAGAGGCCCTCCCGGGCCGTCTTGGATCCCTTTGGCTGTCTTCGTAGGCTGTCTTGGGGCTCTCTTGGGGCCGTCCTGTGCCGCATTCCGGAGGTTTCTCGGCTCATTGTCGCGGCGTCTTGGGCCGTCTCAGGGCAACGTTGGAGGCTTCGTTGGCCGTCTCAGGCTGATTGAAGCCGCGAGCGATGATGCACTCAAATGAATGAAGCGCCGTATCAAAATCAGCGAGTGTCGTCCCTAGGGTCTTTCGGGGTCCTTTTGGAGCCCTCCTGAGCCGCCCTGGGGCGTATTGGTGGCTTCTCTGAACCATCTTGGTTTCGTGCTGGGCCTCCGTGGTGCCGCGTTGATTTGTCTCGGAGCCATCTTTGTCCGTCCAAGAAAGAACCTGAGGCCATCTTGGCGGCCGTTTGCCACCCAGGGCCGTCTTGGGAGATTCGGGCAGACTCGGGGAGTCAGCGCGGTCGCCCAAGAACCCTCGGGAGAAGGGGCGGCGCGCGGGAAAGCGCGCGGTGGGGCGGGCGAGCCCCCTCAGCGAATGGAGAACCCCTGCCAGCCAGCACTTTGCATTCGCGCGCTCAACTGTCGCGGCGGCGCGGCGCCGCCTGGCGCGCGCGAGCGCGATTGAGGCGGCCTCTGCGCCGCCGCGCGCGCGATGGCTGGAAGGGCGCTCGCGTTGGATTTCCCGCGCGCGCGACGGCCGGGCACCTCCGTGCGCGGAAAACGCAGCGCGAGCGGTCTTCACTCGGACATGCCTATGAGGTCGCTGGTGTCTCCCAGCGCGTCGTGGCCGAGTCTCGCCCGCCACTTGCCTTCGCGGCTCCGTGCGAGGGGGCGGTTGCGCGGTCAACCTGGGGCGGTCAACGGGCCTATGGGCGGTCGATCCAGGTCGGTCCGCGCGCGGTTGGGCGGGCAGCTCGGGCGGTCAATTCGGGCGTCCAACGCGCGGCCGGGCGGTCAACGCGCGGCTGGGCGGTCAACCTGGGCGGTCAACTCGGTCGGTCACGCCGCAGCGGGGCGGTCAACGCGCGGGTGGGCGGTCAACCCGGGCGGTCAACTCGGTTGGTCAACGCGCGGCAGGGCGGTCAACGCGCGGTTGGGCGGTCAATCCGGCCGATCAACTCATCAAAGCGCGCGTCGGCCGATCAACTCGGCCGATCAACTTGGCCGACCAACTGGGCCGATCAACTCGTCAACGCGCGCGCGCGGTCAACTCGGCCGATCAATTTGGCCGATCAGCTGGGCCGATCAATTCGGCCGATCAACTCGGCCCATCAACTCGGCCGATCAACTCGGCCGTTCAACTCGACCCATCAACTCGGCCCATCAACTCGGCCCATCAACTCGGCCGATCAACTCGGCCGTTCGACTCGGCCGATCACTTCGGCCGGTCAACTCGCCTGGCCCATTTGGTCGGTATTTTCGGGCGGCCAACTCGGGGGGTTCAACTCGGGCGCGCGCCGCGGTGCCTGGGCGCCTCCGCCCACGCACGCCGCCAGCGCATGGGTGCGCTCACCCGCGCTCGCGGTGGGTGCCCGAACGGTTTCATTCAGACTTCCCAGGTCAATGAGCTTCGCGTGGCCTGGAGTTTGTTCTAGCCCGTTCGGTTTCGGGCGATCCAGAATCGCCCAGGCGATCGAAGCCTCGGTCGACCCAGAGCCTCGCAGACCTTGCGCTTCGAGCGATCCAGAGCCTACTAGACCCTTGCACTTGGACCCTTTGGTGGTTGGAGTTCACGCAAATCGCTCGGCTGGCGCCGAAACGCAATGTGCCATCGCAAAAAACCGCTCGCGTACGGCGCGAGATAGAGGAGTGCAGCGCAGCGCGCGTCGCCCAAATCGCATGGCTGACGCCAAGACAGGGGAAGCCCTGGCAATCGAAGTTCACAACAGCCGTTCGGCTGACGCCGAGGCAACCGCTCGGCCAACGACTCCATGCCGCCGCGCGCGCGGCAGCGCTGAGCCGACGTGCGTGGAGGCATGCCGCGGGAGCGGCCTCTGCGCCGCCGCTCGCTCGGCGGCGCCAGCCCGTCGTGCGTGGAACAAGCGCGCCGAGCGCGGTTTCTGCGACGCCGCGCGAGGGGGCGCCGTGCCGTCGTGCGCAGAGGAACGCAATGGGGGCGGCCCTTGCGCCGCCGCGCGCGCGGCGGCGCTGGGCCGTCGCGCGCGGACAAATTGTGACGAGGCCAGCTTCTGCGCCGTCGCTCGCGCGGCGTCACTGGGCCGTCGAGCGTTGTGACGTGCGGCGGGGGCGGGGATCTCTGCGCCGCCGCGCGCGCGGCGGCGCTGGGCCGTCGCGCGCGGAAGGCGCGCCGCCGGCGGCCTCTGCGCCGCCGCGCGCGCGGCGAGGCAGGGCCGTCGTGCGCGGAGAAGCGCATCGCGAGCGGCCATTGCGCCGCCGCGCGCGCGGCGGCGTTGGGCTTGCGTGCGCGAGGAAACGCAACGGTGGCGGCCCCTGCTCCGCCGTGCGCGCGGCGGCGCGGGGCCGCCGCGCTCAGAAAAAAAACGCGACGAGACCAGCTTCGGCGCTTCCGTGCGCGCGGCGGCGTTGGCCGTCGTGCATGGACAGGCGAAATGGAGGCGGCCTCTGCGCCGCCGCGAGCGCGGCGGGCTGGGGCCGTCGCGAGCAGAAGATGCAACGCGAGCCGTTCCCGCGCCGCCGTGCGCGCGGCGGCGCTTGGCCGTCGTGCGCAGAGAACTTTGACGGCGGCGACCTTTGCGCTGCCGCGCGCGCGGCGGCGTTGGGCCGCTTGCGTAAGAATGCGATGGGGGCGGCCCCAGCGCCGCCGCGCGCGCGGAGGCGCCGGGCCGCCCCCCGCGGGAAACGCAGGCGTTGGGCCGTCGCGCGTGGAGAAATGCAACGGGGGCAGCCTCTGCGCCGCCGCGCGCAAGGCAGCGCTGGGTCGCTTTGCGCAGAGACATCGGCGTCAGGTTGTCTTTCCAGTTAGCGCGCTACGGCCGCGGGGTTTTCACCGCTGGCGCCCGACAGCGTTTCGCGGAAACGCGGGCCTGTTGTAGGCTTCCTTGTCTGGTCGTAAACGCGGCTGTGCTCGTGGGGCGCTGGTTTGCCAAATGATTTGCCAGTGTGTTAGCGCAGGCCCGTTTGAGTGTACCATATCATCAGATGCGGCGTTTTTGTTATTCGCGTGTCCTCTAAGCTAGTTTACACATCGATTTCGGCCTTTGCCCAGACGTGTCAGGCTGCCGTTTGCAATGGGACCCTAGGGGGGCGACCTCAGAATTTGAAGTTCTAGATGGAAGCCATGCTGGGCCCTCGGTGCAACGGGAATCTGGGCCAGACATTTCGCGCGCCAAGAGCACGTTGACGCGAAACTTTGCGAACCAAGGGCCACGGCAACGAGCGACTAAGACGGTCCTGCCGACGCCCCTGCGGGCTCTCCTACAGACCTGACCCCCCAGACATTCCCAACTCTTGGGCCGTCTGGGGGGCCCCGTGGGCCCCCGCTGGGGATATCTTAGGCCGTCCTGGGCCGCCTTGGGGCCATCTTGCGGCCTTCTTGGAGCCCCAAGAGGCCCAAGAGGCCGAATTTGTTGATTACCCAACGAGTTTTTGATTGTTTTTAGGGCCCCAGCGGGGGGGGTGCATTTTGGCCCGTTCATGCGGCGCGGCTGCAGAAAGGGGGTTAAGGGGGGGGACACTATAATGTAACACGATACAGTATGTGGGAATTCTGCAAACATTGGACACATTGGACCCACTGCATTGCAGCATCCGCGGGCTGCCGCTCAGCACGTCACTGCCGGACGTGGATTCCTCTCGCTTCGCGGGGTGCACGTCCGGAGCACGTGCAGTCACGTCGTCGCGGAGCCTCTTGACGGCCTCTTGAGGGCCTCCTGGAGGCCTCCCGGGAGCTTCTTTGGGCCCTTTGGGGATTTCTTTGGGGCCTCTCCTCCTTCCCTCCTTGTCAAACTCCCTCCCCATATTTCCTTCCAGCGCCGGCTCTAATCATGGGCGCCGCTGTGACCAACTTCCACCTGGCTTGCGCTGCGCTGCAGTTCGCCCAGGTTGGAAAAATGGCATTGCATTCCAGTCGCTGCGTGGCCTTTCGCGGGCTTCTTTGGAGCCTTTGGGAGGTTTTTTGAAGACATATTGGAGGCCTCTTGGGGGCTTTCTGGGGCCCCTTGGGGGCCTCTTGGGGCCTCTTGGGGGCGTCTTTGGCCGTCTTGGGGCGCTTTTGCGCCGTTTCGCCCCTGCGGAGGCCGTCTTGGGGGCCTCTCGCGGCCGCCTTGGGGCCGTCTTGGGGTCCTCTTGGGCCGTCTTGGGGGCCTCTTGGACCGTCTGGGGGCATCTTTGGGCCGTCTTGGGGTTCAGTTGGGTCGCATTGGTGCCCTCATGGGGGCTTCTAGGGTTTTTCTGGACCAGTTTGGGAAGCTGCTTGGGCCGCAAAGGCGAGAACGCTAAAAGATTACCAGGCCACAGGGAAATCAATGATTTCGGACTCTGGAGGCGCAGTTGTGGGCGCTCTCGGGGCCTTTTTGGGCCGTCGTTGGGTTTTTTTCGGGCCCTCTTGGGGCCATCTTGGACCGTCTCGGGGCCGTCTTGGCTCGCACAGGGCTCATCTTGAGCCGTCTTGGCGCCCTCTTGGCCCCCCAAGAGGCACAAAAAATCGAAATCATAGATGTTCTATAGGTTTTGAAAGGTTTTTGAGCCCCGGGAGGGGGGGGGGGGGGGGGGGGGGGCACTTCGGTCCGCTCCTGTGGCGCAGCTCCCAAGGGGGGGCTAGGGGGGGAGACGTGATAATGTAACACAATACAACATATGGCAATTTTGCAACAATTGGATGCACATGGTACATTGCATTTTCGCCTCGGCAGAAAACGCCGCCGCTCAGCGCGCCACTACATTACAGCATCCGCGGAAAACGCTGCGTTCAGCACGTCACTTCCGGATGTGGATTCCTCTCGCTTCGCGGGGTGCACGTCCGGAGCACGTGCAGTCACGTCGTCGCGGAGCCTCCTGACGGCTTCTTGGGGGCCTCCTGGAGGCCTCCCGGGAACTTCCTTGGGCCTCTTGGGGACTTCTTTGGGGCCTTTCCCCCCTTCCCTCCTTGTCAAACTCCCTCCCCATATTTCCTTCCAGCGCCGGCTCTAATCATGGGCGCCGCTGTGACCGACTTCCACCTGGCTGGCGCTGCGCCGCAGTTCAGCCAGGTTGGAAAAATGACATTGCACTCCAGTCACTGCGTGGCCTTCGGGGGGCTTCTTTGGAGCCTTTGGGGGGCTTCTGGAAGACATTTTGGAGGCCTCTTGGGTTTTTTTTTGGGGGGCCCCTTGGGGTCCTTGGGGGCCTCTTGGGGCCTCTTGGGGGCGTCTTCGGCCGTCTTGGGGCGCTTTTGCGCCGTTTCGCCCCTGCGGAGGCCGTCTTGGGGGCCTCTCGCGGCCGCCTTGGAGCCGTCTTGGGGTCCTCTTGGGCCGTCTTCGCGGCCTTTTGGACCGTCTTGGGGGCCTCTTTGGGCCGTTTTGGGGTGTTGTTGGGCCGTTTCGGTGCCCTCTCGGGGGCTTCTTGGGTTGTGCTGGAGCGATTTGCGAAGCTGCTTGGGCCGCGAAGGCGAGAACGCTAAAATAGTACCAAAACCATGGGACAATCAAGGATTTTGGCCTCTGGAGGCGCAGTTGTGGGCGCTCTTGGGGCCCTCTTGGGCCGTCATTTGGATTTGTTGGGCCCTCCTTGGAACCATCTCGGACCGTCTCGGGGCCGTTTTGGCCCGCGCAGAGCCCATTTTGAACCGTCTTGGCGCCATCTCGGCCCCCCAAGAGGCCCACGAGGTCGAAATCATCGATTTTCTATAAGTTCTGGTGGGTTTCTGAGCCCCGGGAGGGGGGGGGGGGCATTTTGGCCCGGCGGCGTGGCGCAGCTCCCAGGGGGGTTCGGGGGGGAGACATAATAATGTAACACAGTACAACATGTGGCAAGTATGCAAGCATTGGATCAATAGGATACGTTGCAGTAAGGCGTTCGCCGAAAAACGCTGCCGCTCAGCACGTCACCTCCGGACGTGGATTCCTCTCGCTTCGCAGGGTGCACGTCCGGAGTAGGTACAGTCAAGTCGTGGCCTGCATTTGGAGGCGCGCTGCGCCCAGTGGAGTTCGTGCGATGAGCCACGTGCTGCACCTGGTCCAGACCGTCAGCTGGCCGCTCAGTGCAGTCGTTGTGGGGCCTTTTTTGGGAGCCTCTTGGGAGACTCTTGGAGGCCTCTTGGGGGCTTCTTGGTGGCTTCTTGGGGGCTTGTTGGGTGCCTCCTGGAGCCTCTTGGGGGTGTCTTGTGACGTGATGGTGCCTTTTTTTTTCCGTTTCGCCCCATCGGAGGCCGTCTTGGGTGGTTTTAACTGCCGCCTTGGGGCTCTCTTGGGGTCCTCTTTGGCCGTCTTGGGGCTTCTTGGGTGTTTTGGGGGGTTCATTGGGCCGTCTTGGGGCCCTCTGGAGCCGTCTTTGGGCTCCCGTGGGTGTGAATAGAACCCGTATAATACCCTCCTATATACTCCTTATCCTCACCTCTCCTGCGCCTGGCCGTTTGGGCTCAGGTATTGGATTAGATCGATCAGACCTTTGATCGTGCAGGAGGAACAGATGTCCATCTTTCCCTCCTTGCCTCTACCAACGGATCAGGGGTTCTTTACCTTTGTACTCTAACCCCATGCACAGGTCACCAGCCCTTTAAAGCTCACAATTCGTCGAACCCCGCGTCGCGATCTCGCGCGCGGCCTCGATGGAACCCAAACGGCGCATGCGCCGCAAGGGGCCCATCGGGGCCTCGCGTCCGAGCTCTCCGACGGCGCGACGGCTCGGTGATGAGCTGGAGAGCCTTAGTGTGGACCGTGTAGGTGTCCCAGGTACCCCCCCCCCCCCCCCCCCCCCCCCCCCCCAGCTCCGACGGACCCGCGGCGCGGCTAGCTGCTGAACTTCACCGCCGCGCCGCCCGCGGGGGGACAGGAGAAGGAGTAGGAGCAGGCAGTAGGGAATTCCACACGCCTACCTTCGACCCTCCATCTCCTCCTCCGTCGGGGGCAATCCCAACTGCGTCGGGCGCGAGCCCCGCTGGTCCTGATATTCCAGGGCGCTTTCGCGCTAACCGCCGATGGACCACAGGCGCTGGCATGGCCAGCCCTGCGACCGTTCCTGTAGCGGAGCACGTGGCCACCTTCGAGGAACTCAGTTGACCAGCGACGGCGCAGCCGCGGACGCAGTACCCCCAGGTATCATCTCATCAGACACCACACACACGGCCCTCGCCGCAGCTCGTCCTTGCGCAACCGTCGCGGGGCCACAGGCCCATGCGACGAGAAGAGGTCGAGTCCGCGTGCTGCCTCGCAGAGGCCATGCACTCCTCGCGAGAGGGTGCAGAGGGAAGCTGACGCTCCCCACCTCTCCATCTCAGATGACCTGCTGGCGGCAGCGTCCGCTGCAGGTGAAATAGCTGAGCTCAGAGACCAGGTTGAAACCTTCGTGCCCAGGCAGTACTCTTGCACTGATGCGGAGCGTTCAGACGAACGCCGCCCACACTGCTGCTCTACGCCAAGATCTCGACGGCGCCTTAGTGATCATCGATTCCAGGATCGCTGAAGATCGCCGCATCTTAGGTGAGCTGCAGTACCAGGTTGACCGTGAGGTGTCGCACTCAGGTGAACGATCGGCGACGGTCGAGAACCTGCGCAACTTCCTTGCGCAGATGGAGCAACAGCTTGTGATCGTACGCGACACGGGCGTTTCAGCAGTCAGGATTCTCCACGGCGAGATCCACGACCAGCTCCGCAACCGACCACCGCCAGCCGAGGCCACCGACCTTGGCGACGTTCAGTCTGAGATCAACGATCTTCGATCCCACATGGACCACACTACGGCGACGCTTCGCGCAGGAGCACACGCCAACTCGTCGAACCTGATCGGCGCGCTGCAAAATACTGAGAGAGTTATCACTCAAAGGCTTGATGCGACCAACGCTGTCGTGCAGCCACTCGCTAACCGGATCTCTGAAATCGAGCAGCGTTATCTTGGTGTACAGGACGCCCTGGCAGAGTTGCGTGTCGGACGAGCCCAGACTGCGCAGCTGGATTCTCCTCCCACGGTCTACGATTTCGCCCGCCTCACTGACAGGTTGCAAGAGGTTGAGAAGGCGGCGGACCACGCGCAGTCTGAGCTCTCCCAGGTCATTCGTGAGAGAGGTACTGAGAAGGTATGTGTTGAGGAGCACCTCGCACGTCTGGACAGTGAGTTGGAGGCGCGCGACGCCCGTCTCCGAGCCTACGAGCAACGACTTGATCGGCATTCACAACGCTCTCGGGATACTGATGAGTACACACGCCAAAAAGTGGACCAGATACACGAAGATATGACGAGCTGGACAAAACAGCTGATTTACCACACCAATGAAACCATACTTCACCTTCAGCCTGCAAGCGACCTGCACAGGCCGACGGCAGCGTCCGCTGAAGCACCACGCGCTTCTGCAGGACAACAACGACGTACGTCACCAGGAGCAGCCTCCGCGGCAGCTTCAGCACAGACACGCCACGTGTCTCCCGTGCGCACAGAACCAACTACCGACGGTGTACCGATACCCTCGCAACCATTGTCTGCGGTTTCGGTCAATACTACTATTCCGATCAAGGAGTCAGACACCGCCCGAGTTCCTGTCTTGCCTAAGATCACACAGCTGCTTGAGTGGCAGCAAGAGGTACGGAATAATTTTGGGGCCGCCTCAGGGCGACCATCCAAAGCATATGCCTTCCTATGCGTGGCTGAACAGCCCGAATGTACCTTCGAAGACTTACAAGACAACGGAGGCTTCGAGAGCATCGATTGCAAACTCGCTGCCGCTCTCAGCGACATCTTATCTTCCGACTTGCGCTACCAGATCAGGTTCATCGAGACCGGAGAGCACAAAGCAGGACGCATGCTCAAAGGACGCCAGATCTACTGGCACATCCTACAGTCCTACAAAGTGACAGAGGTTGATGGCGACCTGCACGATTTTGAGCACCTCAGAGGACTGAACATGAGAGATGACGATTTGCAACGTTTCATTACTGACTGGGACGCTTTACGGTTGGATTGCCGAGAGGCACCCGACCCAAAGATCTTAGAATCTCTGTTCCGCACACAGATTCGACGACATGTCTGGATGAAACAGGATATGTACGAATACCAGCGCATGAAGATCAGCGGTCCGAATCGCACTTATGATTGGCTCCGACAGCGCGTCCTAGACGTACTGGAGCTCAAACAACTGAATAAGAATCAAAACAGGTTACGGTACGAACATGAGACTCGTTCTCAGGTACATGCCTGTGCCGCCTGGAAGAACGCTGCAAGGCTTTACATACCTTCTCCAGGGATTGGAAGGGCAGCAGATCTTCCAGAGCATCGACCGCTGGTGGCAACTCTCGCCGCAGCGTCTCAGCCCCTGCGAATCCCAAGAAGACAGCATCGAAGCCATTTTGCTTCGAGTTCGCCAAGCGCAGCACCTGCGCCAGAGGCGACAAGTGCAACTTCCCACACATGGCGCAGTGCAGAGACTTCGCACAGAACAAGTGCCCCAAGGGTGACAAATTCAATTCCGCTCACCTGGCACCTGGTAGGAAGACACCTGAGCGAAGCCCCAGTCGCCCACGGACCTCCAGTCAGGACAGTCGCGGCCGACTGCCGTCCCGCGGATCGGGGGGGCAACGCTCTCCACAACGCGGGGGGTCCCGCAGCGCGGGGGGCTCATACTATAGACGTGACAGCCGACGCCAATGCGACCGATCTCGCTCATCCTCGAGGAGGTCTCCCGACTCTCGCAGCCAGTCGAGAAGTCGCTGCGACAGATCTTCGCGATCTTCCTCTCGAGGACGGGACGGGCGCGGCGGAGGACGCGGCAGCCCACGTGGCCGCGATAGATCATACGGCAGCGACAGACGACGTGACCGACGTTCCACGAGCCGCGGTTCGTCCCGTGGTTCTCCCAAGTTCAGGGCACGCTCTCCTGCCAGCTATCGCCGCCCGCGCCACTCCGGCCGCAGTTGCGTCATCCGTGACAAGACTCTCATGGCCGCCAACAAGGCCAAGACAGCATCTACCAAATCACGGCGTCGGATACGGTTCGACACTCATACCGTGGAATACTACCCGTGCGTCGTTTCTGGCAGGTCCACTCTGGACAAGTGGATGGAGAAGCCGAACGAGGGCGACATCGTCAAAGTACCAGACCCGCTGCCACAGTGGCGGTGGAAACAGAGCGCAGACGCCCTACAACGTTGTCAACGGGAAGCAAAGTTATGGCATAAAGATCTACATGACTACCGACACGACAAAGGGTCGGTGGCCACACTGCGATCCCAGATTCCGACGACTCTACCATGGAGTCACCCGAGACACACCAGAAGACGACAATGACTTCGACAGCCGACCCTCCACGATCGACCGCTGCGTTGACGCGCTCCTGGGTTCTCGACAGTGGATCTGCGCACCATATTCAGGATAAAACGAGCTGGCGCAGACCGAGTCAGATTGCATATCTATTCGCGAGGAGCATATTCTGGAAACAGCCAATGGTGATCGTACCGTCAACGAGCACTATGACATACAGCTACCTGAAGTGGGCTTGAAGAGTTCAGCCCTCGCCTTGCCAGATTGCCCATCGTTATTATCAGTTGGACAATTGATTGAAGTTGATGGCTTTCGGCAGCTTTGGGATCCAGAGCTGGGCTACTTGCTTCAGGATCCGGGGGCAATGGTATAATGTTCCCGTCAACAACAGAGTTCCAGAACTACGACTCGAAGATATGGCGACGATACCACCACCACGACTGCGCACTTCGTCAGCACCCAGACGTCGTCAGCGCAAGCATTCATCCGCACGCTGCAACGACAGATGTTGGCGTTGCAAGACTACAGAGCAGTCACCACCTACAGATGAGCTGCGGCCCCACATAGGGACCTGTCCCAAGAGACCACATGTCGGTGAGGGAGGAGGAGCACGGACCGCCACGGCCGAAGAACCTCCCGACATAAATAATGCCGAGTCCAACGTGGATGCACGCACCGACTCGCTTACATCTCAGATACAGCGCTCTCCCCCCGCATGCGGGGGGCCAGCAGATACAGATCAAGCAGATACCGACATCACGTCGACCTCCCTCGAGGATCTGCCGATGGAGACGCTCGTCACAGTGCGCCATGATAGTGATCGCGTTCTTCCAAACAGACAGAAGAAACCGATTGATCCTATGCGCTACATGACCCGCAGTCCAAAACATCCCGACTGTGAGATTTGCTCTCGCACGATGGCGCAGAACGCCCCGCGCCGACGACAGCACAAACCACACCCGCCGGCAGACCCCACCGACGAGGACACAGCCTACGAGGCCTTCGCCCCGAAGAAGTTCGGAGAGGCTCTAACTGCCGACCACGTCGTTTTGGCCGAAGACGATGCCGCCGACAAGCACGGTGACAAGTACGCACTCGTCGTACTGGACAGATACACTGGCATCTTCATGGCGTACCCAGCATTACATAAAGACGCAGCTACTACAAAGGCATCCTTCCAGCAGTTCATCGCCGCAAGCGATGAGGCGAAGCACATATATACAGATAATTCTGGAGAGCTTCAGAAGGCGCGCCGCCAACTGGGATGGAGACATGACGCTAGTACTCCTCATCGCCCACAAAAAAATGAACTGGTTGAGCGCATTGTCAAGATCGTCATCCTCGGTGCGAGAGCCGTGTTGCACATGTCTGGTCTGGGGCACGAATGGTTGAAAGAGGCCATGCAAGCCTTTTGCTGTGGACATAATTTTGCGCGCCCATCCGCGGGCGTTGCCGCCCTTAATGACGAGCATACTGAAAAGACAGCTCATGAGATACGTTGCGGTGAAAGTTCCCCCGGGCACTGCATCCCATTTGGTGCTCGGATCTTTTGGAAATGCCTCAATCCCGAGATCAACAATGAGACTGCAAAGTTCAAAGAGAATGCTCGGGAAGGGTTATTTATGGGCTACCACTTACACTCAGGTGGACGTTGGTCTGGTGATTACCTTGTCTTGGATACGGCTACGTACGCCAAGAACCCTGACGGCGACTTGTGTCACGCACACAGAGTCAAATATATCATTATCCCCGACGGCAAGTTCACTTTCCTTGTAAAAGACGGTACCCTGCGACATTACAACCCAGAGGCACACGACGAGGTCAAGGCATCTACTTCTCGCCCATTGGGCGACAAACCTATGCCCGACCTTCCACTTGCCTATGCAAAGGAGTGGGGTAATCCTTCTATGATGACGATGGACGACAACATCGCTGATACTCGCCCATCGGCCTCCGAGGTTGCTGCACCAGCACCAGAGCCCGATTACTGGGGACAGCGTGGATATTGCGTCATTCGACACATCCGTACTCCGCGCAGGAAATTGTTCATACCAACGGACGACGTCATGAACATACCTGTACCTGTTGATCAGCTCGATGTGACACGAGACTTCGAGACGACTTCTACCTTCGAGTGAGAAAGTATATTTCGCGATGTTTGGGATGGTGTTAGTGCCACAGACCACCGAGACCTGAGCGAGCCTTGGACCGGCCTGGTTCGATTCTATGAGTTCCCTAAAATGTTGCCAGATGGCAAAATGGTGGTCCGCGGCCGCGAGACACGCGTGCAGACTACTACGCGTCCAGACCACGTTCTTCCCGAGCATTGGAAGACCTTACCTCGTGGACCGCAAAAGAAGGAGATTGAGTACGCCGAAGATATCAAACAAGCTCGTGATACTCGTGAACGAGCCGGACTTCGAGTGTGGACCCGACAGGACAAACAAGCCAAACACTTCCGTACTACTACAGCTGGTGGACCCACAGGGAATACCGTGGAACGACGGATTACTTACGATACGGACAGCGGCGCTGTCATTCGTGACGAGGACGTCACGGGCGTGACCAACAAAGAAATTCTGTATGCCAAACTACCCGGTGGACCACGTGACATTTCTACAGTATCATACTACCGCCAACCCTCACCGCAGCCTGCTGGAGCCGCACGTGCTCTGGTACTTATTGACAGTGAGGGGAACGATTTCGGGACCGTGAACCCGCTCACACGCAAGTTCACCCCGTCGGTAGCAGTACCCACTATGCCACGTGGGCCGACATACACACCGGCACACAGAGATAAAATTCCTGAATCACCATGGGCGCGCCCAGCCCTTGTTACCAGAAATTTGAGCAAGAAAGAAGTTGCCGCATAACCACGTGCACAGGAGGCCCTACGCAAAGAATATGAGCGACTTGAAAAGAAGCAGACATGGATGTTGGAGACTGTTGCCGAAAAAAGGTGATATTGTATCACAGGCGATTCGTGCTGGGAAGGAAGTTCATTTCTTCAACATCTTGGAGCTATCTTCAGTCAAACATGATGAACTTCCTCCTGAACTACGTAAGTTATAGGGCCGAGTGGTTGTTCAGGGCAACACCAGCAAAGATGAAACTGGCTTGGCCGCCATCTTCGCCGACGCCGCATCCAGCGCGTCGCATATCGAGGCTTCCAAGCTTTGTGATGCTACCGCGTTATTGCCAAAGTATGCGGGCGAGCAGGGCGATGCACCTGGCGCATACACGCGATACGGATGGAAGAGTCGATGGAAGAATCGACCCAGTCGATACTTGGATTACCATGCCCAAGTGGCGCCAACCTGCATCTTGGTCTAAATGCGGGAATCCCGTGTGCCGACTACGGTTGGCACTATACGGACACCCGCTCGCCGGTGTCTTCTGGGAAAGAAAGTGTCGCACGTGCCTGGGAAGTGTTGGATTTGAGCCCATCCCAGGCTGGGAATGTGTGGAGACACAACAAGCTGGGATTGATACTGTCAGTATACGTGGACGACTTCAAATTAGCAGCACCAGCCATCAATCTACACGCCGGCTGGGATCATATCCGCAATAGCGGCATTGATTTGGATCCACCTACTCCATACTCTCAATACCCTGGCTGTGGGCAGCAGGCATACGACGTACCGCAGAACGTCTTCGACAAAAGAATGTCTACCATTCGCCCCATGTTGCCTGCCCACAGTGATAAAGCATATCATACAGCTAAACAAGTTCGTGGAATACGACATGACATGCTTGGTTTTACTGATCAATGTATTGAGCGCTACCTGGAGTGCGCCTCCAAGCGTACTCATGGGGCAGGGTCACGTCGTAAACGATCTGACTCACCGAGGGCTTCGCGATCCAAATCGCCTAGCTCCTCCGGGTCGGTCGTGAGACCCACTAGCGCGCTCAACGCGCGGTCACGATCATCCAGCCCAGCTGGATCGGTCGACAGACCTTCCACTACGACACAAACAACGACAGTCACATACGATGACCTACCAGACGCAGAGACTCCTGGCATCGAGGACACCTCTTTTACCGAGTCCGACTACTTCGACGAGGGTATCCTCGGCCAGGACGCAGCAAGTGTACTGATGAAGATTCTCTATCTGGCACGCTGTTGTCGTTTCGATCTTTTACATCCAGTATGTATGCTAGCCAGAGAGATTACCAGATGGAATACCACGCGTGATAAACGCCTTCATCGGCTGATATGCTACATCAAAACGACGCGTAACCATTGTTTACATGGATGGATTGGCGACCTTTCAGGCAAGCTATCCATCATGCTCTTCGCTGACGCCCCGTTCGCTGATTGCATTACCTCCTCCAAGTCCACTGCCGGCGTCTTCGCGGCGCTCGTTGGACCCGACGCGTTCTTCCCCGTCAACGCCGTGTGCAAGAAACAAACGGTCGTATCGCTTTCTTCCACGGAGTCCGAGATCGTTGCTCTTGGCTCGGCGCTACGACTGGAGGGACTACCACTACTCTCAATGTGGGAAGCCGTGGTGGAGGTTGCCAACGCATGCAAAGAGAAGATTACTTGCCTGGGCTGCCTGGGACGCGCCGCTGCGGCGATATGCCCGACGCTGGCCGCCAAAAAGAAGAAGCGTAAGCCATCGCCTCGCAAGGCATCCCCATACACGGGGATCTTCTCCTAGCCGTAGGCAGCTACCGCTGAAGACGGAGCTGCCTGCGCCTCCAAAGAGGCGCACGATATCCCACGAGGGTACCGTGTTACACGTGGAACCAGAGCCCGCTCAGGAGAGCAGCTCTCCCAAAGTGCATCTCATCGTCCTCGAGGATAACCAGGCCGTGATCAAGATTGCCCAAAAGGGACGTAAACCCGCAGCTCGTCATCTTCATCGTGCTCATCGTATTAACTTGGACTGGATATGTGAGACATGCCAATTTGAACATATTGAGCTCAAGTGTGTAGGTGCAACAGAACAAATTGCAGACATGATGATTAAGCATTTTGAGCCACAGAAAGCAGACCTCTGGAGGGATCTATTGGAACACTCGTTCATATTTCCTGCTACCCCATTACAGTGCGCTCCAAAGGATCCAAGGAGACCGCTCCGAGGGCCTCAGCGGCCCGATGGTTTACCTCATGGCGCAGAACCTCCAAAACTGGATGGATGTCAGGGAGTATGTAAGATATTACTTACCGACAAAGAAACATGGGGCGAGGTAGGGTCAGAATGCGGATTCTTGTGTGTTGGACAAGCCACTCACGAGGGGGTATGTGCACGCATGTACCATATCGGTGTCCCTGCTGCGGCTACCGATTCGCGAACACCTCGGGCGAGAGCACGTTCACCGCACGGCAGACACCCTCGTCATCCTCCCTCACCACCACATGGTACAGAGAGGTCTAGAATACTTATTTTACGATCGTACCGCAGCTGTTGTACCACTCGAGCGACGAAGCTTACCAGCATTTTGCTCGCTGTGCGCGAGACGCAATCAAGTGAGATCGGTTCTAACCCCGATCCCCCCATCCCCGAGATGGACCAGGCGTCGCCGCTCTACCTCAAAGGCTGGGCCATCGCCTATGACGCCAGCTACGACCCGAACGCCAGGGACGACGACCGCGTGGGCTTCACGTACCATGCTCAGACGGGTCGTCCTCGCGATCCCGAGGATGGCTTCACCTACGTACAACATCTGCGCTGTGATCGTAGTGCAGAGTATGATCTACAAGTACCCGACGAATCCACCATTGCCGAAGTTACCCGCTCCGCGCCCATCGACGCGACGAGTTGTACCGGCAAAGTTTTTGGAGGAGTCGGCGGCAACGCCCACTATGAATACAGTGCGACCGCGGCCACACCGTGGATGTCATTCATGAAGGCCATGTGCATGATCTCCAGCCTCTTCACGCGCAGCTCTCCTGTACAAGAAAACGCTCGTGGTTTACATGATCACTTGCATGCTGTGATTCCAAATCCATACCGCAGGTGCCCACCAATGGAGCTTGCGACGGTGGTGTTGAAGGCAGAGTGGATGGTGATGCACAACGACTGGTCAAAGGTGGGCAGTGCATTTCTTGGGCAATATTCTGAAGACAGCGTTCAGGATACAAATCAGGTGTACAAGGACGGACTTTGTGCGCCCCCAGATGTGTACAACAATGGTATATCGACCCCCAGCTACGCTCCGAAACTTGATCGCGCCGCGATCAAACTACCCGTGCGTCCACCTGGCATGGCCAGGACATCGGACACGGCGGGGCGCCTCGGCCACATTGCGAGGATCACCTCGTCACCGAAATGAGGGCATTCTCCGATATCCACCAGACAGGCAAATTCCGCCGCAAGCTCAGCACTTGGCAGACCGCACGCGGAGGATTTGGAGGCACCGGATCAAAGCCCAAGACGGTGGCAACACCATCCGACCACCAGGGCGGCTGGAAAATCCTCCCAGAGCATGACGAGAACCACTGGCAGCCATACGAGGAAGGATCTGTGCTCGCCGGAGAAACGCCTACCATGGATGACCCTGGTCTTACCCCTGGTGCTGCCGTTGACCCGCTCGAGATGGCACAGGCAAAATACAGCGCGTTTTGTTGTGGTCGATTGGTTTCCGCTCTTCTTTCAGACAGCGGATGGCATGGGATCATACAGGAGGACCTGGGACTTCTTCACCAGGCTTTTGGCCCGTCAGGGCACGCATGCAAATGGGCAAACGTGTATGCGGATTCTACGTGGATCATGCATCCCAGGAGAGGTTCCAAGGCCGCCGCACACAAGAAGTACCCAAGCCACGGCATCGACGAGCTCATCAGCAGCCCACAGCACAGAGATGCCCTCGCCAGGGAGTCGAATGTTGGCCTCGTGCCTCTTTTCATGCCATGCCTCAACCGTGCAGAATACATCGGCGGCGCCGCCCTCGAGCACTTGTCGACCGTTATCCGCGACGACATTATGATGTGGGCATTCTCTTTTGGCAGTTACAAAGAATGGCGCAAACAGAACGACGCGGCGATTGGCCAGGGCTGCATTCTATTGCCAGAGGCTGGTGGCGACACCCGCTGCGATATGGCACGCCTCCGCGAGCAGCCTGCGCAGGCACAGGAGAACCGTATCGCAGCTATCCTTGCGTCGCAGTTTGAGTCAACGCTCGAACAGCGCAACATGATCATCAATATCCGTAAGGCCAAAGGCTTGTCTTACATGGATGACAATGCTTCCATAAACGAGTGGCGTGTATTGAATGAGCTCATGTGGGAATATTTGGCCAACGACTTTCCTGCATACGTGAAACAAAGACACTACTGCAGGGGTATCAACGCCATGGTGGTCTGGAGTGCAAGCGACATTGCGCGCGCTAATCATGGTCAGACCATGTTGGACACACGTCGCCATCAGGATCGCGCTCCTACCTCCGTGCGCGAGCTCATCAAGATGGACTGCGAGGGCGGCGTCCCGACGCTTACGCCAGTACATGTGAAAGTGGACTTGTCACGTTTCATCGGCGTGATGCAGTACTTCCGTTGCCCCGCCGTCATGGGGCCAGGCAAAGCGGCACAATGGGGCGCACACCCAAACTTCGACTACCACACGGGCGACCTGACCAGGACTATGCAAATGCGTGGTATTACAGTTCTTCCCTCAGACCACTGGATTGATGCATACGACAGAGTCACGCCTTCGGCTTGGCATTCAAAGCAGAATAGTCACAATCTGGCGACGATCACGACTCAGTGTTGTGATGCAGTATGCTACCGCAATTTCTGTGCATTGATTCAGTCACTACCGTCACAGCCATATCCATTCAGACCTCCTGTCTTGGCAGCAGTCACGGATTCACAGGCCTACACACAGGCCACAGAGATTATGGAGGCTCTTCAATTTCGTGAGAATACGACCAACGAATGGAAAGGAACCTCAGCCTCACGACGCTGATGACTCAGACTGCAGGGGAAATGGCTCATTGTGCCTGGATGGCCTCGTGCGCCAGTGGCACGTTGCCGAAATCGATGCCGTTGGCAACAAGCGATCCATGCGCGCCCATGCCTGGACTCGCAAAAGAGCCACCAGCACCGAGTCCGACGAAAGCTATTCCTGCCAGCGACCCATGCGGACCAGCATACGAGGAGTTGTTCCCTCAGCTTCTCCTTCTGATCAATGACTACCCTGGTGCGTGGGTATCTTGGGATTCAGACGAGAAGAAAGAGCTCTTTCACCCCAAAATCGTGAAGGACACCAAGGATGCACATGCTGTTACTTGGGTTGTATACGAGCAGTTTCTGCTCCAGATAAACGACATGGCAGGTGATGACGACGCGACGGCAAGACGCCTCATTGCGGAGCGCAACAGGTTGAGCTCTCATCGTATCGGCCCTCGCATTGACAACCAAGACACCATTGCGGCATGCAAAGGTTTCTACATTCAAAACGCTTTGGATCGCATTACCTTGGGACTCACGGCCGATGCTCCAACCACTGCCTTCGGCGCGGAGCCTCCCGACCAGCAGACCGAGGACAGGCAGCCATTGCCGCCGGGCCCGCTGCCTGATCCACTGCCGCCAGGCCTGCAGCCGATCCCGCTACCAGAGCCGTTGCCGCCTGGCCCGCTTCCGATTAGCACGCCTGCTGATCCATCGCCACCAGGCCCGCCCCCGACAGCCGCGTCAGTCCCGATCCCCGACGAGGGCGCTGATGCGGAGGCGGCGGAGCTGGAAGCAATTCCTGCTGACGACGGACCTTCGCCTGGTCAGCAATCAGATACGGTATACATTCTGTCGTGGCAAGACTGTTGTGAGCGCTCCTCCTACGAGGACACCAGCCATATCCCGACCTTCGACAATGCTTGCGCTCCTCGTGAGTACAAGATACAAGCAGGTCACAAGGATGATCATCCATGCGTAGCTCCTCCGTTGCGGGGCACGTTCGCGATCAATGGCATGGCTTGCTTGCAGGACGATGAGTGGACGAACCAATTGTCATGCGACGATTGTGTGATCGCCCATGCGCCTGACATTGCTCAGTCTGGTTGTTTCCCAGAATGGAAATGGATATCGCTCCCGCCATACGATGAAGTAAGCTACGGACCTGAGCTGCTTTATGAATGGCTTGGAGATCCTGTTTGGATGAGCAAAGACATCACGACAATGCTTCGCCACGAGATCCACTACAAGACGTTCCATATTGACCAATTTCTTGATCGACGTGTCAACATATGGCCGAACTCGGCGCAGCACTCCTGGAAGGTTCCCAGCAATTGGAAATCATTTCAGGACATGGTTCAGTGGAAATTTCAAGAGCGTCGCGGACCTCGCAACGGACCGTCCACCGAGGCGGCCATGGCACACTTCCACGAAGACGGTCAGCCAGACGGATACATGTGCTGGACCGATTACTACCCGATCTTTGTCATTTGCGCGTTCCAGAAGCACATTGACCCGGAGAAGAACCGGATCGAGATCTATGCCAAACCAGTCCCCGACGGGAGCGATCCCAGCTGCTTCGATTGGAACAGCGTTATCGCTATCAGATGCGTTGGAGGCCACAGTTGCGTCAATCCACTCTCCAAACCATGGAATATGGGCTGGGAGAGTTTACAATGGACAGACGTGAAGTACCTCCACCACGGCACGACACTTCGTGCTTGGCGCAGCATCCTCAAATCAGGGATTAGTCCAGGCTATGTTGATCCGTCTTCACAGAGAGACAAACATTTTCGGGGATCACCACGCACGGAGGCATTCTTCAGTTCCAGTACCTACGTGCAAAAACGCAAAAAAAAGAATCCTCAGACCTCGGCACAACCGTACAAGTTCAAGCACTACAAGAACGAGGTGGAGCTGGTAATCAACATGGAGATTGCCACACAGGCTGGATGCAGATTTTGGCTGGGAGCACAGGGTGCTATCATGACTGAGGATGTGGTTCCAGCCGCTGCAGTACTCGCCATTCGCCGTCTCGCACCACGCAGCAAGAATGGCACGCAGATGTGGCCAGAAACAGGAACTACGTGGGTTTGCCCGCCGTTGGCCGCGAGACAACCATTGAGCAAATGCGAGATTTGCGCTGTTCCCCTGGAACAGACACAATTGATGATCCTCCTGGGATTGGCCCAACTGGCAAGGCCTACGACACGGCTCAGCAGCCACAGACACAGTCCGCCTCAGCATCATCGGCCTGCGACCAATCGCCCCTCAGCTGGGGGCGACTCCTGCTGGCCACACAGCTGGCGCTGACGCATTGGATGAGGCTATTGTCCGTGATCTAATCACCAGTTGCGGGCACAACACAGAGGATATAATGGTTGATAACCATCTCACATTGCAGAGAGGCCCTGCGACCCATCACATCAAATATTACACAGAAAGACTGGGATCGACGGCCTATCTTCAACGATGTCCGCATGGGGGATTTCACTATCGTCAAAAATTGGGGCTCAACTAATTGCTACCGCTATGACAATCATTTCCCCAAGGGCGACTACAACACGAAACTCCGCATGAACAAGTGCCATATTTATGGACCAATCATACACTCCGGCGTATTCGAGAAGTTCTTTGCAGTACAGATACCTATTCTCAACTACGGTTTACGATGGGTAAACATATGGTACTGCGACAAAAAATGCCCCTCAAGGGCGTCGTTTTCGCTATGCCAGTACGTGCCGACATCGATTCGATTCACATGAGTACTGCACTGCAGGGCCCATCTTCACGCAGCGAACAGATCAATACATTTAAAGAACCAGGTGATCTACCATATCTTGGAATGCCGAGCATTTACAAAACACGTATTCCACGTACGCCGACCAAGCGCCCCGCTCCTCGGACACCCGATCCCGACGAGCTGGTGGCAACGCCTGCCGAGGATCCCACGGCAGATGACGAGGGATCCCGACACGACGCAGGCCAATCCAACGATCTTTTGGTAACGGTCATCGTCGACATCTCGACCATGCCACTCACAGATGAGGAAAGAGCAGCCAATGATACCATGGAAGCGGATTTATCTGCGGAGATTCACGCGGTTGAGGACATTGGATCATCCATCCTCGATAATATCATTGATCTGCCAGAGAATTTCCTCAACCACCCCGACTACGAGCCAGAGGGTCATACCAGATGGATCATGCAATCTTACGACCACTGCATATACCGCTGGACGTCGGAGTCATTGGTGGACTCTCCAATGATAAAGGTAAACAAATTATTGAGGTACACACTGGTAGGGCCGACCTTGTGGTGGACAAGATAGAGTCATGCCTGCGATTCGAGATACATATTAGTCCAAAAACACAAGCATACCAAATGTATTACGATCATACCCATAAATGGGCACGCGACTTACCGATTTGCAGTGCAGACTGTTTCTTCAAACAGATGGTACATTACCTTGACCCAGAAATCATTGAGGCATCGACCACGGGCATATTCCAATGGATTTCCAAAGTGCACCAACTCATATTGTTGGACAGCATCAAGGAGCTACATCAGTTCACCAACGATGCCATCTACCAGAACCATCCTGCCCTTAATACGTTGCGTGCTTTCTTCACACAATGCATCAGGACACATAGCAACCCAGGCTTCCCCGTATGGACGGAGCCGGCGGCAACGCCTGTCGCGCCTGACCAGGGCGATACAGGCGCCAACCAGGATATCCCCAGGGATCAAGGTAGCGGTGCTTCTGAAGTTCCCGACCAAGAGACCATGGTACATATCATAGCCGATAGACAGAAGATTGACCGCAAGGTGGGCGATAACGAGGCCATCTTGCAGGCAGAGGCTACCCGCATCAACACGGACAACGCACCCCATGATACTGCGGACACCGACTCCTCCAGGCACGCAGGACTACCGGGGGAAAGACTGTCTAGGATCGAGATCGAGGGGATCGGCCGATCGATCGCCTCCCGTCCGACCGCTGAGATCCACCGTGAGGCAATGAACCAAATCGGCCATGGTCTTGCTTCCACTGGCGGTGGCTTCACCCGTTGGGGTTCTCTTGGGCGCCTTGCTACCTCTGGGGCTCCTGACGAGATCCAGCATGAGATAGCGCGATGTCGGAATTGCGGTCGTTTCTTGTCTCTGGGAATCGTCACAGGTGACGGTGCAATTTGTGATATCTGCTGGCAGTGCACTGTCTCTGTAGGTGCTACAGGCCAAAGTACCGCCGTGGAGAGCGACCTGGCATACCTCCAGCAGTTGAACTACTGGATCAAGACGAACCTCTCCCAGGACGACATCACCAGGCACATGGCAGATGCAGCGCGTGTCTACATGACGGGCAAGCGCCCCATACCTGGTCAGGAGAAGGATACCTTGATGAGATTCGCGAAGAAAGCTGCGGAGAGGTATCAGAGGTGGTTTAACGCAGGCTCCCCTCCTGCACAACCTTCGCCAATCTCGTTCCGCGTCTCCTGAGTGACGCGCGTTTCAACCGCCGAACGACTGCCGTTCGCACTGAGACTGGCAAAAAGGCCTTCCCCATCGAAGACATGCGTGACGCTTGTGACATTCATGAGCACAGCGTTAGGATTGGCTTCGCTTGTCGTAGGAATTGGTGGTTGAACACCGGTAGACTCGACAGAGGCGCTAGACAAGAGCGTGGTCTTGCCACAAGTGCCCAGCCCCGCGGGGGCGGCACTCGTGAGAAAGTCACGCAGCGCAAGCTTGCCAAACTGGCCTCCATCGAACCTACCATGGGGTCTGCTAATCAAAGGGGGGTGAGTTCAGGGATTAGAACCGATCCGATCGACCCCGACACACACTCCTCACATTCACATGGCGCCATGGAGCCGCGGCAGCCGCGGCGCCCGCCGCCGCCGCGCCCTGCCCATGGCGATGCTGCTGGATCCCGAGCCTCCGGCGCGCAGGGTGACATGCCCGCTGGGCCGCGCGGTGCCGCCGCGCAGCAGAGCAGCGACGCCGGCAGCAGACCGACGACGCCTCCTCGCGCCAAGCGGGCACGTACGACAGAGGACTACGCGACGTGGTGGCGCAAGAACCTGGGGGAGAGCCAGTGGGCCGCCAGGTACTGGGGCAACAACGCCAAATGCTGGATGTACATCGCGGACAACAACGACGAGTACGCGTGCGTCCGCGACCTGCGCAACAACGACAGGTTTACCAACTGGATTCCCAGGGCGCCCTGGGAGACATTCACGACGAGCTACGTCGCGCATGACGGCCACAGGGCGTGGGACCAGAGGTTCTACATGACAGGAACCTCGCAGTTAGTCGGCCGCAAGGCCCACCGCTCGATTGGCATGAACTCCATCTTTACACAAAGTTCGCCTCGAGCAGTGAATGACAATATAATTTTAGGCCACTTCACTAACCGAGAAAAGTGGCCACCTTCATACTTGTGAAACCCAAGGCTGACCCCTAAGGAGCACCGCCGAGGGGAGTAAACAAATGCAGCATTTATTTATGCAACTTCTCGTTTTTATCAACACGACTTTACTTCTGGCAAGACATCCGCATTGATACTTAGACGTGTTTCTTAACGCGATCGAGTTTCCCAACGCGACTCGATATTGCACATGTTTGATGATTCTTTTCAGTATAATTACATTGCGTTGAGAATGATCTGATGCCCAGCTCTAGTTTGAGAGCTGGTGGCAGCGCCTGCCGCGCTCAGGCGCGGCAGCTTCTGATATTGCTTTAATTTGATCAGGTCCTTGCTCCGCCCACCCGCGTCTCATTCTGCTCCGCCCTCGAGTGCCGAAGCGTTTTTGGGGGGGGCGCGCCGAGGGGGGGCCAAAGTGTGCTTGGCGAAGAAACTGGGACCCAGGGTGTTCCTTCTTACCCTTACTTGCCTAATCGTGACAGCCGTTGTGCTACGTTTCCTTTTGCGCACCGCTGTCGTGATTTGGGGCGCAGCTGAAGCGATGCAGATTTCGCGCTCAGCTGCCTAGCAGCGCTGAGGATTTGAGGAATAAAAGGGTGGCAGGTTCTTTTCTCCTTCTCCCGAGCCCTGCCCTCGCGGGCGGGATTCGGGACGGGGCGTGCGAATAGAACCCGTATAATACCCTCCTTTATACTCCTTATCCCCACCTCTCCTGCGCCTGGCCGTTTGGGCTCAGGCATTGGATTAGATCGATCAGACTTTTGATCGTGCAGGAGGGAAAGATATCCATCTGTCCCTCCTTTCCTCTACCAGCGGATCAGGGGTTCTGTACCTTTGTACTCTAACCCCATACACAGTGGGCGCCTCTGGGGCGGTCTGAGGGAAATGTTGGAAGCTGTCTGGGCCGTCTTGGGCCTCTGACAATCTAAAAAGGCGAGGACGCCCAAATCCTTCAAACACTTTTGGGAAATCATTGATTTTGGCCTCTGGGTGCGTTCTTGGGGGTGCTCTCGGTGCCCTCCTGGGCCGTCTTGGGGAGCTTTCTGGGTTTTGTTTTGCCATTTTGGGCCGTCTTGAGTGCGTTGTTGACCGTCTTGGGGCCGCCCCGGGCCATATGGGGACTTTCTTGGAGTCCCAAAGAGACCCTAAAACCGAAAGTGCTATATATATACACTTATACGTATACTTATACTTGTACTTCTACTTATACTTATACTTACACTTATATATATATATCTATCTATATATATATATATATAGATCCGTATATATCCGTGTATATATATATATATATATATATATATAGGAGGCCATTTTGGAGGCGGCTTGGGCCGTCATGGGCTTCTGAGAGGCGGAGAAGGCGAGAACGCAAAGCTCTGTTTAAAACTATATGAGAATCAATGATGTTGGCCTCTGGAGGCGCTCTTGTGGGCGCTCTTGAGGCCCCCTTGGGCCGTCTTGGGGGCTTTGGGGGCCTTCTTGGGGCCATCTCGGGCCGTCGTGGGGCAGTCGTTGTGTGGCCTTTGGGGGGCTTCTTTGTAGCCTCTGGGAGGCTTCTTGAAGACATCTTGGAGGCCTTTTGGCGGTTTTTTGGGGGCCCCTTGGGGGCCTCTTGGGGGCCTCTTGGGGCCTCTTGGGGGCGTCTTTGGCGGTTTTGGGGCGCTGTTGCGCCGTTTCGCTCCTTCGGAGGCCGTCTTGGGGGCCTCTCGCGGCCGCCTTGGGGCCGTCTTGGGGTCCTCTTGGGCCGTCATAAGGGCCTCTTGGACCGTCTTGGGGGCCTCTTTGGGCCGTCTTGGGGTTTTGTAGGGCCGTCTCGGGGCCCTCTTGGGGGCTTCTTGGGTTGTGCTGGAGCTATTTGCGAAACTGCTTGGGCCGCAAAGGCGAGAACGTTAAAATAGTGCCCAAACCATAGGAAAATCAATAATTTTGGCCTCTGGAGGCGCAGTTGTGGGCGCTCTTGGGGCCCTCTTGGGCCGTCATTTGGGCTTTTGGGGCCCTCTTGGAACCATCTCGGACCGTCTCGGGGCCGTTTTGGCCCGCACAGAGCCCATCTTGAACCGTCTTGGCGCCCCCTCGGCCCCCCAAGAGGCCCACGAGGTCGAAATCATAGATTTTCTATCAGTTTTGGTAGGTTTCTGAGCCCCGGGAGGGGGGGGGCACTTTGGTCCGGCGGTGTGGCGCAGCTCCCAGGGGGGGTTAGGGGGGAGACGTAATAATTTAACACAATACAACATGTGGCAAGTACGCAATCATTGGATAAATTGGATACGTTGCAGTAAGGCGTTCGCCGGAAAACGCTGCCGCTCAACACGTCACCTCCGGACGTGGATTCCTCTCGCGTCGCGGGGTGCACGTCCGGAGCACGTACAGTCACGTCGTCGCGGAGCCTCTTGGGAGCCTCTTGGGGGCCTCCCGGAGGCCTCCTGGGAGTTTCCTTGGGCTTCTTGGGAGCTTCTTTGGGCCGTCTCCCCCCTCACTCCTTTTCAAACTCCCTCCCCATATTTCTTTCCAGCGCCAGCTCTAATCATGGGCGCCGCTGTGACCAACTTCCACCTGGCTGGCGCTGCGCCGCGGTTCGCCCAGGTTGGAAAAATTACATTGCACTCCAGTCGCTGTGTGGCCTTTGGGGGGCTTCTTTGGAGCCTTTGGGAAGCTTCTTGAGGACATGTTGGAGGCCTTTTGGCGGCTTTTTGGGGCCCCTTGGGGGCGTCTCGGGGGCCTCTTGAGGCCTCTTGGGGGCGTCTTTGGCCGTATTGGGGCGTTTTTGCGCCTTTTCGCCTCTTCGGAGGCCGTCTTGGGGGCCTCTCGCGGCCGCCTTGGGGCCGTCTTGGGGTCCTTTTGGGCCGTCATAAGGGGCCTCTTGGACCGTTTTGGGGTCCTCTTTGGGCCGTCTTGGGGTTTTGTTGGGCCGTATTGGGGCAGTTTTGGGGGCTTCTTGGGTCGTGCTGGAGCTATTTGCGAAGCTGCTAGGGCCGCAAAGGCGAGAACGTTAAAATAGTGCCCAAACCGTTGGAAAATCAATAATTTTGGCTTCTGGAGGCGCAGTTGTGGGCGCTCTTGGGGCCCTCTTGGGCCGTCATTGGGGTTTTGGGGGCCCTCTTGGGGCCGTCTCGGACCGTCTCGGGGCCGTCTTGGCCCGCGCAGAGCCCATCTTGAGCCGTCTTTGCGCCCTCTCGGCCCCCCAAGAGGCCCAAGAAGTCGAAATCATAGATTTTCGATCGGTTTTGGTAGGTTTTTGAGCCCCGGGAGGGGGGGGGGCACTTTGGTCCGGCGGTGTGGCGCACCTCCCAGAGGGGGTTTAAGGGGGGAGACGTAATAATGTAACGCAATACAACATGTGGCAAGTATGCAATCATTTGATCATTTGGATACGTTGCAGTAGGGCGTTCGCCGAACAACGGGATTCCTCTCGCTTCGCGGGGTGTACGTCCGGAGCACGTACAGTCACGTCGTCGCGGGGCCTCTTGGGAGCCTCTTAGGGGCCTCCTGGAGGCCTCCTGGGAAATTCTTTTGGCCTCTTGGTGACTTATTTGGGGCCTTTCCCCCTCCTTCCTTTTCATACACCCTCCCCATCTTCCCTTCCAGCGCCGGCTCTCATCATGGGCGCCGCAGTGACCATCTTCCACCTGGCTGGCGCTGCGCCGCAGTTCGCCCAGAGGGGGGAAAATAACATTACACTCCAGTCGCTGTGTGGCCTTTGGGGGGTTTTTTGGGGTGCCTTTTGGAGGCTTCTGGGGAACTTATTGGAGGCTTCTTGGGTGCCTCTTGCGGCCTCTTGGGGGCGTTTTGGGCCGTCTTGGGGCGCTTTTGCGCCGTTTTCGCCCCCTCGGAGGCTGTCTTGGGGGCTTCTCGCGGCCGCATTGGAGCCTTCTTGGGGTCCTCTTGGGCCGTCTTCGCGGCCTCTTGGGCCGTCTTGGGGGCCTCTTTGGGCCGTTTTGGGGCCGTCTTTGGGGCCCTCTTGGGGGCTTTTTGGGTTGTTTTTGGGGCGATTCTGGAAGCTGCTTGGGCCGTCATTGATTTTTGAATGTCGAAAAAGGTGGAAACGTTGAAATATTACAGAAACCGTAGGAAAATCAATGAGTTCGGCTTCTGGAGGCGCAGTTGTGGGCGCTGTTGGGGCCTTCTGGGGCCGTCCTTGGGGTTTTTGGGGCCCTCTTGGGGCCGTCTGTGGGGCCTCACGGGCCCCCGTTGGGAATATCTTGGGCCGTCTTGGGGCCCCCTTGGAGCGCCCAGAGGCCCAAGAGGCCACATTTGTTGAATTCTTTAATAGTTTTTTGCAGGTTTGGGGCCCCGGAAGGAGGGGCGACAAGTTTGGTACGGCGCTGCGGCGCGGTTCCCAGGGGGGTTAGGGGGGAGACAGAATAACGCAACACAATACAATATGCTGCAATTATGGAATCTTTGCATACATTGGATACATTGCATTAAGGCGTTGCAAGTATGGATCTTTGCATACATTGGACACATTGGATGTGTGGCCTTGAGGTTTTTTTTTTTTGAGCCCGTGGGAGGCTTTTTTGAAAACATCTTGGAGGCCTCTTGGCGGCTTGTTGGTGCCCCTTGGGGGCCTCTTGGGGCCTCTTGGGGGCGTCTTTGGCGGTTTTGGCGCGCTTTTGCGCCGTTTCGCCTCTTCGGAAACCGTCTTGGGGGCCTCTCGCGGCCGCCTTGGGGCCGTCTTGGGGTCCTCTTGGGCCGTCATAGGGGCCTCTTGGACCGTCTTGGGGGCCTCTTTGGGCAGTCTTGGGGTTTTGTTGGGCCGTCTCGGGGCCCTCTTGGGGGCTTCTTGGGTTGTGCTGGAGCTATTTGCGAAGCTGCTTGGACCGCAAAGGCGAGAACGCTAAACTAGTGCCCAAATCATGGGAAAATCAATAGTTTTGGCCTCTGGAGGCGCAGTTGTGGGCGCTCTTGGGGCCCTCTTGGGCCGTCATTTGGGCTTTTTGGGCCCTCTTGGAACCATCTCGGACCGTCTCGGGGCCGTTTTGGCCCGCACAGAGCCCATCTTGAACCGTCTTGGCGCCCTCTCGGCCCCCCAAGAGGCCCAAGAAGTCGAAATCATAGATTTTCGATCGGTTTTGGTTGGTTTTTGAGCCCCGGGAGGGGGGGGGCACTTTGGTCCGGCGGTGTGGCGCAGCTCCCAGGGGGGGTTAAGGGGGGGAGACGTAATAATGTAACACAATGCAACATGTGGCAAGTATGCAATCATTGGATAAATTGGATACGTTGCAGTAAGACGTTCGCCGGAAAACGCTGCCGCTCAGCACGTCACCTCCGGACGTGGATTCCTCTCGCTTCGCGGGGTGCACGTCCGGAGCACGTACAGTCACGTCGCGGGGCCTTCTGGGAGCCTCTTGGGGGCCTCCTGGAGGCCTCTTGGGAGCTTCTTTGGGCCTCTTGGTGACTTCTTCTGGCCTCTTCCCCCCCTTTTTTGACTCCCTCCCCATCTTCCCTTCCAGCGCTGGCTCTAATCATGGGCGCCGCCGTGACCAACTTCCACCTGGCTGGCGCTGCGCCGCAGTTCGTCCAGGGGGGGAAATAATATTACACTCCAGTCGCTATGTGGCCTTTGGGGGGCTTCTTTGGGGCCTTTTGGAGGCTTCTTGGGGACTTTTCGGAGGTCTCTGGGGGGCTTTTTGGGGCCATTTGGGGGCCTCTTGGTGGCCTCTTGGGGCCTCTTGGGGGCGTCTTGGGCCGTCTTGGGGCGCTTTCGCGCCGTTTCGCCCCTTCGGAGGCCGTCTTGGGGGCCTCTCGCGGCCGCCTTGGGGCCCTCTTGGGGTCCTCTTGGGCCGTCTCAGGGGTTTCTTGGACCGTCTTGGGGGCCTCTTTGGGCCGTCTTGTGGCCCTCTGGGGCCGTCTTGGGGCCCCCTTGGGTGTTTCTTGGGCCTTCTTGGGGCCATCTTGGAGGCTGCTCGGGCCGTCATGGGCTTCGGAGAGGCGAAGAAGGAGAGAAAACTAAAATATTTCAAAAACGTAAGGAAAATCAATGTTTTTGGCCTCTGGAGGCGCTCTTGTGGGCGCTCTTGGAGCTCTCTTGGGCCGTCTTGGGTTCTTTTTGGGCCCTCTTGGGGCCATCTCGGGCCGTCTTAGGGCCGTCTTGGGCCGTCTTGGGGCCATCTGGAGCCGTCTTGGGGCCCGTTGAGACCCCCAAGAGGGCCAATGCGCCGAAATCATTGATTTCCCATACGTTTTGGTACGTTTTGGGGCCCCAAAAGGGGGGCCGCCAGTTTGGTACGGATACGTTGCAGTAAGACGTTCGCCGGAAAACGCTGCCGCTCAGCACGTCACCTCCGGACGTGGATTCTTGGACTTACGCCACACCGCCGACCCTTCGGGAAACGGCGGTTATTGCGTGTTGCTCCTGGGGGCATCTCGTGCGCCTTTTAGGAGCTTTTTGGAGATCTTTTCAGGCTTCCGAGGGGGCCTCTGGGAGGCCTTTTCGGGTTCTCGTGGACTGACATTCGCAGTATCCGCCGTGCGCGCATGGAGAAACGGACGAGAACCCACATATACAGACGGCGGGCATCTGTCAAATCACCCCAATAATGGTTCTCGGTTGGTCTTTGGCACGGGGCCTTTTTGCGGCCATCTTGGGGCTACTTGGGGGCCTGTTGGGGGCTCTTGGGGCAACCCCGAGACGTCTTGGGGGGTGGAAGACTCGAGCTGTCCGTTCGGGTTCCCCCTCTGGGCCCCTTCTTGGGGCTGTCCTTGGGCCCTCCTGGGCCGTCTTGGTGCCCTCTTGCGTCGTCGTGGGGCCCTCTCGGGGGCCTCTTTGCCCGTTTGGGAGCGATCCTGAAGGCCTCTTGGGCCGTCTGGGACGCTGTGAACGCCCAAGAGGCGACTGTGCTAAAAGTGTATGTTTTCCAAAGGGACTGGGATATTGGTTTGCTTCTGGAGGCCCTGTTGAGACGCCTCTTGCGGGCTTCTTCGGGCGTCTTGAGGGCCTCTTGGGCCGTCTGGAGATCAGCGTGGGCGTTTTGAATCGATCTTTCACCGACTCGTGGCCCTCGTAGACCGCCCCAAGGGCCTGTTGGGGCCCTCTTGGGGCCCTCTTGGCCTGTTTTGGGGCCCCTTGTCCCCTATGTCGCGTTCGGGCGGTCCCCGGGGACCCCCCCCCTCCAAATCGACTGGACCGGGGTCCCGGGGGAGGGGTTTGGGGAGGGGGAAGCGTCTCACACGCCGATGAACCCCAAGCCGTCGGCGGATTGATCATGCCCTCACGCGGAGAGGTCACAGAGACGCCTTCGCCCAAGCAGCACTACCACCACCACTTCTCGCAACCGCCGAGGGGCACTGACAATGCGTTCGTGAGCGCGTTCCACCGGGCGAGCGGGAGGGCGCGAGGGCAGGACGGTGGGGAGGAGGTTCGAGGAGGCAGGACGTGGGGGAGAAGGAGGATGAGGAGGTTGCCTGGCAACTATAGGGAGCCTCATGTGTCCTTCAATTCCTGGCTCTAGCATTCGGATCGTGATCCTAAGAGTGTCGTCGGGGTCCTTTGGGGCTCGGAGTTTGTGCGGGCAGCGCGCTATCGACCGAGCCAAGAATTTGAAAGTACACTACGGGAGCGCTGGAGGACATTTTCGGGACGCTATCTAGGGTCAGAGGGGATATGCATTGTTACCAGCAGATGCCAGGTAATGGAGGATGGCGACGTGGGCCTATACCATTTTACCTCGAGGCATAGCCAGGAGGTCCTTGAGCCAAAGCGTGAGCCTCCTTTCCGCAGTCCGTGTGTTGTTGTCCTTTCTGGATAGACGGTCCCGACCGTTCGGCGACAGATCTGTAGCAGCAGGGCCAGTGGTGTCGGGAGCCGTGGTGGAAGTGCCGCCTTCCTAGCTACCGCGCGTGGTCATCGTTATTTGCGAACAGAATGTGCCATGGGCGTGGTATCAAGAATAGTTGGGCACAAGCGGTCTCGCCGAACGCCGGTTTGCCGCCGGACACGGCCTCGTCGGGTGCGGAGGAGCTCGGCACATGGATCGGGTCCGCCACGGCGCACGTCTCCAACGGCCGCCGAGAGTGCACCAGGTCAAGTCGTTTGAGGCTTTGCTGGGCGCGCTTCCGCCATCATCGGGAATCGACAGCACTCATTCGATGATTCCGCAGTCGATCAGCGACGCGAGGCACAGCGTCACCTTGCAAAGCTGTTGAGCAACCAGCTCGCCTTGCGCCGTGCTGCCATGGAGCAGGCTCAGCAACAGCAGTCGACGCGCGAGTCGGCCTTGCAGAGTGTGATGGCCGACCTCGGGATCTCGATGAAGCAGACTGGGCAGCGGGTACAGGATATGCATGAACTCAGGGCGAGGACCTTCCTGGTTTTCAGGTACCCAACTCCTCGGCGGCGTCCAACAAAATCCTGACGATTGCGCATCGCCCATATGAGGGCGTCGTCCACGGCGCTGCTGCATACGCTCCAGGGTGTCGAAACGGAGGTCATGCGTCTGCCCCGGGTTCTTCAGAAGCGCGACGCAAGTGAGGGCCAGCACGTCGAGTACGGAGTACGTGGACGGCTCCAGGATCAGAAGGCGATCGCCTGAGGTGGTTGCGTGGCAGCCAGGCCGTCGCGGAAACCAGCGGAGGTGCAAGATTTTCGTGCAGTCGGCAAGGCAACAGGGGCGTCGAATTTATGGCATCACAAGTGGCACCATCAAGTTTGTGTGATGGAGCGCAAGCGCATCATACCCCAAATTGAAAAAGCAGCGTGCACTCGCGTGGTGGGTGCCACGTTCGAGTCGCCCAGCTGCCTGGGGCATGACAGGCGTCATGGCCCCCACCCACCCCACCCCCAATTACGTAACGCTCTCCCCCCAGTGCGCTCCGGGCACTGCCCCGTGCGCATTGGGATCTGCGTAGGTGTCCGCGTAGGAATCCGCATAGGAGTCTGGTCCACAGTCGTCGTCGTCGCTCGTGGCTCATCGCTTGTCGCTCGTCGCTCATCGTCGTCGTGCGCGCGGACGCGGCTGGAGCCTGTTTTGTTTTATTCTGGGCCGATGATGGCAATCATCGGGGGGAGTGGAGGGGGTCGATGACGTCACGCTTCGCGCCGGCGGCGCCTGGGAATGCCCAGGAATGGCGAAGGACGGGTGGCACCAGCATGTAGGTGGCGATCTGCACCACAACGCCTGTGTACACGTCAGTACCTGCGTGTACCACAGCGCGTGTGTACACAACACCCGCCTAGTACACCACAGCAGCCGCGTGCAACACAGCGTCAGTTTTTGCCGCCGCGCGCGAGCACAACAGCTTTTCTGTGCACACACCACAGCGCCTGCGGACACCACATGAGCCGTGTGCAACGCAGCAGTGTACACCACAATGCCTGCGTGCATTGCAGTACACCGCGGCGCTTGTGTGCACCACAGCAACCGTGTGCAGCACAGCACCACTGCTGTATGTAGAATGTTAGTATGAGTCGTTATGATAAAATGGAGCGTTTGTGGATCCCACCGAAAACATTAGAAAATAGTTTTTATGGACAAGATAGCGCCAGTGGAATCTACAAGTCCTTCCGAATACGCCCGTATCACCGTAACTCCTCCCATTTGCGTCCAGGTGGTTCCAGCTAAGTTGGCCGTCCGCGAACCAAGTGGGCCGATTCAATAGACCATTCTGCGGTGCACGCTGAGTTGCGCATGTGCGCTGTAGCGCCAACCCGCACGACAGGGGGTAAGGAGGAGGAGGAGGAGGAGGAAGAGAAAGAGGAGGAGGAGGAGGAGGAGGAGGAGCAGCAGGTGGATGTGGAGGAGAAAAGAAGAGGGAAAAACGTCGCATTCGATTATCAGCACTTTCCTGGCGTGGCGTTTCCGCAGCAGATCCTCACGCACAGGCTCCTTCTACCTGTCCTATGCACGCACGCACTGTGGTGTACAATAGCGCTGCGTTGCACGCGGATGCTGTGGTGTAGACAGGCGCTGTGGCGTGCACAGGCGCCGCGGTGCACGCAAGCACTGTGGTGTACACAGACGCTGTGTTGCACATGGTTGCTGCGGTGTGCACATGTACACCGGCGCTGTAGTGCACGCAAGCACTGCAGTTTACACAGGCGCTGCGTTGCACACGGTTGTTGCGATGTACGCGCGCGCTGTGGTGTACACGCGCGCTGTGGTGCACGCGAGTGTTGTGGTGTACGCAGGCATAGTGGAGCAGATCGCCACCTACATGCTGCTCGCGTTGTCGTCGTTGTCGCTTGTCGCTCGTTGCGTCGTGCGCGCGGGCGCGGCTGTGGAACCGGAGCTTCACGGCGGGGGGGGGGAACGGCGTTACATCATCCCCCCTCCCCGCGCTCCCCCCCCCCATGACGCCCGTCATCGCCGAACATAAAGAAACGCCCCCCTGCATGAAACCAGAAATTTGCAGAGTGCAGTATGGCAAATGGTTCGCGCAGTGGGATCTTCGGACGTAGACGAAGGACGTGAAAGAAAGGAAGGCGATGTAGGCCGATGACCTGATGAGCATGAGGCCCAGACCCCCGACGTGATGATTTTTCCATCGCGTACAGAACAACCTTCCGTCGTGATGTTTTCATGACTCGAGGGGGTTTGGTGGACCAGGCGCAAGATCCGCCTTCACCATCCCGGTTCCCTGCCCGCAAGGTTCCTTCTGACCTTGCCCGCGTGCCCGCCCGCCTGTCTCGGCCCCCCAGCCGCCAGCCTCGGCCTCACCACCTGAACATTCGTCGTCGTTGGCTTGCTTCTCATCAAATGGAAATCAACTCTCTCACTCTCTCTCTCTCTCGCTCATTCTGTCTCTCTCTCTCTCTTTCTCTCTGTCGACGAAGAAGAAGAAGTAGCAGAAGACGAAACAGCGGCGTAACGATTAACTGTTGGAGGTCCGCGCGGGTTTCTTGCATCCGCGCTGGGCCCCCTTTCTGGCTGCGCCTCCGGCGCTGCCCCTGGCGCGCGCCGCGCGCCATGGAGGTGGCTCAGCGCAGATCCAAGAAATCCGCGTGGACCTCCAACAATTTATGTTTATGCCGTTGTTCGTTCATCTTTTCTTCTTCTCTGCTCTTTACCGGCCAGCGCTGACTGCCAGGGGCCTGCGGCGCGGTGTTTCCAGGGATAGAGAGAGGGGGGATGATGGGAAGATTTGATGGGCGGAGAGCAGCAGGGATGAGGAGAATGAGGATGAGAAGGAAGAGGAGGAAGTGATGAAGAGGAGTAGGAGGAAGCGGTGGCGGAAGCGGACAGGAAGGACAAAGAGAAGTGAGATAGGGAGTAGCAAAACGAGGGGGAGGAGGAGGGGGGGGAGGGGGAGGAGGAGGAGAGGAAAAAGGAGGAGGAGGAGCAGGAGCAGAAGGAGAAGGAGGAGGAGGAGGAGGAGGAGGAGCACGAGCAGGAGCAGAAGGAAAAGGAGGAGATGGACAAGGAGGAGAAGGAGGCAGAGGAGAAGGTCCGTAGCCATTTTGGCTCAAGCCATTTTGGCTCAAGCTTGGGCTCAAAGCCCCCGCGCTCTTCAGCAATTCTGTGAGCTCCTGTCGGAGCACCTACACGTCCAACCGCCACGGTTTCGGTTACTGTGCTCACTGTTGCTCTGTGTGTCGCCATGGGTTGGTCTTGCGCCACGTGCGGCCACTTCAACTGGGGCAACAAGGGCAGATGCGCCATGCAGTGGTGCCGCGCCTGGAATCCTCATCATGCCCAGCCGGCCGTCGTCTGGCCACATCGCGCTGCTGGAGTGTGGAGTGGTCAACCTCGCGGACCCCTTGGCGAATGGTCGGGGCAACCTGGCCGTGGCCCCGGCAAAGCTAAGGGCAACGGCGCCGCCGATCGTGGCCGCGTCATCCAACCTGATGAAGAGAAGGCTTGGCTCAGCATGGATGACGCCGTGTTCGAGCAAACCGCCAAGTCTCTCGCAGCTTCGTCTCGTGACAAGTTGCGCCATAAACGTATATGTGCCAAGGAGGGCCTGCCGGTGCAGCAGGCCGTCTCCGCCAACCAGGGCCTGCAGCTCACTCAGCAGTTGCAGGCCGCCCGCACGAGGTACCAGAAGAAACTTGCGTTCGTGTCGGAGATCATGGAGCAGGCCGATGGGCTCCGCCTCGCGGTGGCCAACATCGAAACCCAGCTCCAATCGGCGCGTGAGCAAGCGGCCCAGGCGGCGCAAGCCTTCGGCCCTGGCCCCACGCCTGGCGTCTCGGCTTTCGCGGGGTCCGTCGGGGGGGCGTCGCTTTAGCTGCAGGGCCTTCTGGCGCGCGTCCAAGACCCGTCTGCCTTGGGTCCGCTCCTGCAGCCGCTCCAGACGCTGGCGGCGGCGGCTCCGCCAGCGCCGACGGCGCCAGGGGCCCCCCCGGCCGTGGGCCCTGCGCCCCCCGCGGCCACGGGCCCCCCGCCTGCCGCCGAGGCGCCTGCTCCCGCCGCTGCCGCTCCGGCAGCTGCGCCTGCTCGTGCGGCTGCTGAGGCCCCTGTGGCTTCAGGAGCGCCAGTCTTGCAGCCAGCCCTGCAGCTGTCGGCGCCCACCACGCCCTACGGCGGGCCGATGGACATCGCCGTCGGCTCCGAGGGCGACGCCGAGTTGGCTAACGAGCACACCGTCGCCACGATGTGCTCGCTTTCGCCCCCGTTCAATGACTTCCTGCAGCAGGCGTCGGCCGCAGAGAAGCACAAGCTCACGCCCATTTTCTTGGATTTGTTTTCGCAGTCCAAGAAGGCCCGCCACTCCTTGGGCATCGGCCTGGATGCTGAGGCCTCGCGCAGATGGGCTAGCACGACCCAAACGGACAATGCGGGAACCAACGTCACCACCACCACGAACAACCCAAACGGACAACACGGGAACCAACAACCCCAACCGGACAACCGGGGAACCAACGGCCCGCGTGCGAAATGGATCGGTCTCACCACCAACGTGACCGCCCACGCCAGTCTGCTCGCCCTAATGGCTGAGCCCGAGGCTCGCGATGCTGATTTTTTGGCTGTCCAGGAAACTCACCTGCGTCCTGGCCAGCGTGCTGATGCGGAGGCCAAGCTTGGCCAAATGGGTTGGCTGGCTGTCGCTCACCCTGCCCATGGCGCTCTACCTGGATATTCGGGTTCGGGCGGCTGCATCCAGATAGTGCGAAAAGGTCATGGGCTAGCTGCGTGCGAGGTGCTCGGTAGCCCGGTTCTCGCCGCTGGCCGTGCCGCGGTCCACTGCTGCTCTGGCGTGCTCGACGGCGGTTTCGCGCGGGTCAACCTCTACTTGGAGTCGGGCCCGGGGCTCAACGCGACCAACCTGCACGTGCTGGGGCTCGTGGCGCAGCGCCTGCACGCCATGGCCATGCCTTTCACTGTCGCAGGCGACTTTAACCTCCCCCCTCCTTTGCTCGAGTCGTTTGGTTTTCTCTCTCGTAGGCGGCCGTGTGGTCGCCCCCGAGTTTGGCACTGTCACGCCGTCCCATAATATTTTAGATTACTATGTTGTCAGTCCTCACTTTGTTCAGGCTCGCGCTTTCACTTTGCTCGGCATGCCTACGAAGCCCCACGGGCCCGCCAAGCTAATTCTCGAAAGCTGTCGCAACAAACCGCTGGTGCAGATCATGGAGGCCCCCAAGTGCTTCCCCATTAAAGCCCCGGCGGGTTGCGCCAGCAAAGATTTTTCCCAGGGCTGGCAAGATGCACGCGATAATATGCAAACTTCCACCTTGGATCAGGCGCGGCGCTTTTTGCCGCCCAGGCTGAGGCTCAGCTGGCCGATGTTTATCAGATCGAGGCCGCCGACGCCGACCGGTGCGCCGGGCGAGCGAACGACCCTAAGTTGGTCAGGGCGCCGATGTCGAGAGCCCCTGCCCCTCGTTTTCCTAGGTTGTCGCCTACCGCCGTCTGGACGCGTGAGACTAGCATTTGTTTTATGTTTATGGCGCGCACGACTGGAATGCAGCGGGCGCAATCGCTTCGTGAGGCTTCCAAGTTGATTCGGGTTGCGCCCGCCGCCGCCCTGCAGGCAGCCGAGTTCCAGCCGTGGCTCGTCTGCCTCGCTCGCGCCGCCGTGCTGCCGCTGCCGCCCGCTGCTGCGTTTTCGGAGCTCGCCAGTTATCGCTCGGAGCATTTGGCTCGGGGGGCCGCTCGAGCATCCAGCGACCAGTTTTCCACCCGGGTCCAAGCCCAGCTCGACGCCGGAGCTGGGGCCTTGCACGCTGCGAGCAAGCTTCCTCCTGGCTTCCAGTCATCGTCTCTCGCGGCCGCCTGCAAAATGGCCGACATCACGGGAGAAATTCAGATTCTTGTCGCTGGGTGGCAAAAGTGGCGGTGCGTTGCCGACGCTCGCCCCGATTTGGATTGGCCAGAGGACTTAGGTGAGCGCCCACCCAGGCCCAGTGTCGAAACCATGCGCGCTGTTTAAAAACTTTTAAGGCGCGCACAGCTTGTGCTTTCGACAGTTTGAAGCCTCGTCAGTTGCTTCACCTAGACGATGCAGGTCTGGAGGCCTTCATCGATCTTATCATGATGTGCGAGCGGCAGGCCGATTGGCCTCCCATGCCAACAAATATCATTTTTCTCCAAAAACGCCTCGGCGGTCTGCGCCCGATAGCCCTGATTGCCCTCGTCGCCCGCGTGCAGGCTTGGCTCGGACGCTCGATTTAGCTTCCTGGAAGAAGGCGGACGACCGCGCCTTCTTCTGGGCCAGCAAAGGCAAAGCCTGCCACCGCGCTGTTTGGCAGCAGTCCGTCTGGAGCGAATGGGCCACGGTCCAGGGCGAGCGTAACCAGGCCCCTGAAGCCCGGGCGTCCGCTTCGGTTTTCCTGGACCTTTTAAAAGCGTTTGAAACCATCCGGCACGAGCGGCTCCCGGACGCCGCCGTGTTCTACGGTTTCCCGTTCTGGCAGCTAAAACTTTGCATCCAGCTGCATCGGGCTCCGAGGTATCTTACTTTGCAGAATGTTGCGCCCAGCCCCGTGAGCACGCTCCAGGCGCTGCTCCATGGGCACGGCCCTGCCACCACCCTCTTTCGCCTCATCTTCCTCAAACCCTCGCATAAAATTTCAAGCTTTGCCCGCGCGCCCAGGCTGCAGTTGTTGTTGGCGATCTCATCCTCCAGCGGCAGGGTGAGAAGGGTCGCGTCGTCCATGATCTCGCGCAGTCGTCCAGCGCCCTTGCCGATGGTTTGATTGAGCAGTGCCTGTCCGTCTCTCATCAGAAAACTGCCGTTTTAGCCAGTGTCCCTGAAGTCCGTGCGCGCGCGCCGGCGGGCGTCCGTCGAAAGCTCGGGGGCGAGGGCAAGACCGCATAACGAAATCTAGGCATCGATTTTGCTGCTGGGCAACGCGTTCGCTCGACAGTGCGAGCTGGTCATCTGAAGCTCGCGCGCGCGGGTGCCCAGGGTGAAAAAGTTCCATGTGGCAGGTGCGTGGGCCCGGGCTACCCAGAGGGTCGCCCAAGCTGGCCTGCAAGCTTCGTTCCAGTACTGGGTCGATTGCACTGGCCTCACCAATGGACCAATCAGCAATTAAGCATTGCACGCGCCATTGTTTTTCGCGCGTGCGAGCCTCGCACCGCCGGCAAAAGCCGCACGCTGAGCCTGATGCTGCAGGGCCGAGGCCAGCTTGATCCCGCGTTCAGGGCCGCCAGGGCCCCTGTTGAAGCGATGGCTTCGGCCCTCTGGCAGACGTGGCTGCCGAACCATGTTTTAGCCACCGTGCGCACGTGGGCCAGTCAGCACGTCCTGACCTGGGCCCAGGTCAAGGGACCTGGGGGCGCCTTGGTGCTGACCCTTGCGCGCCTCGGTTGAACGCTGCGCGAGTTTCCTGTGTGGCGCTCCCACAGAGGGGTGCTCATCGATTTCTCGCAGTTGTGCCCTCGCGCGATTTTGAAGCTCGTCGACCAGGCGGCCGAAGCCTGGCAGTGGTCTCAGGTCGCCGCGGGCGAGGGCTTAGAGCATTTGCGCGCCGGGTGCAATTTGGCCCTCCTGCGGCGCCTCACATCCCGAAGTAGACCCCCTCGTTCCCTGGCTGACGTGCGCCGCGCGCTCCAGGTGAGCCAGAGAGCCTACCTCCGAAGCGCCATCGTCAACGGGCAGCGGCCCATGGTTCGGAAAGCCGCAGTCGGTAATTCAGCTTCGGCAGCTTGTTTAAAATGCCAGGCGCCTCGAGGCTCGCTCTGGCATCGCCACCTCTTGTGCAGCACGTCGTGGCCTAACCTAGAGATGCCGTCTGCCGTCGCCAACCTTGTGCCGCGGGAAGATATGCCGCCGGTCGTCGTGCTTGTGGAAAGGTGTCTCTGGCCTCTTCCGCTCCACGCCTTCCAACCTCCCCAGGACGAGCACGTCGCTCGGGTCCGTGGCTCGGGGATTGTTGAAGGGCCCAGCGTTTATGTGGACGGCGCGGATTTTGAATCCCAGTTTCCCGATTTGTGCGTTTGTGGATGGGCGCCCGTGTCCATCGGAGATGGCCCCGGCGCCCCCCAGCAGCGTGCGAATGCCAAGGTCATTGGCCTCTTGTGCGAGCCCGCACCTGATATCGACGGGGCCGAGCTTCTCGCCATCATACATGTTCTGATCTTCTCTATGCCTCCTGTCCACGCTTTTTCGGATTCCGATTTTGTCGTCAAGGGGATCCTGGAGAGGGGCGAGGCCGCCACCGCCCACCCCAAGGCGGCTTGGGTCCACCTGTGGAGGAGGTTTTGGAGGCTTTTGGACGAGTTCGGGGGCTTGGGCCCCCTGGGCTTGTTGGTCTCGAAAGTCAAAGCGCATGCGACCGTCGCCGACGTCCAGGCAGGCCGCGCGCGATACATCGACCGCACTGGTAATGGCATGGCCGACGAGGCGGCCAGGGAGGCCGCGCGGCCCCGCCGCGCGCCGTCCGCCCTGCTCTCTCGCTTCCAGCAATGCGATCAGTTTGTGCTGGGAGTCGGGCTTTGGATTGCCATGGCTGGAGCCGTGGCTGCCGACCGCGACACCACTCATAGGAAGACTTTCAACCGCTCTGCCCCCGCCCTCCAGTTGTGCGAACCCAAAGTTGTGCACTCGGTGGTGTCTGCGGGCGGTGCCGCGTGGCGCCGTGTCTGTCGGTGCGCGGGGGTTGCACCTGGAGGAGAGCGCGGGGGGGGCGCCCTCCCGAGGGCCGTCGCGGCGTCGCGGGCTCTTGCTGCTGAAGGCCACCGACCGCGCAGGCTCCTCGAAGTGGCCCTCTCCTCTGGTTCCCCTGCCCCGCCCCACCCCATCGTGGTATGTGAAGCCAGTGGGCGCGGTGCCAGTGATCGAATATTGGCCCCGCTCCTCGCCCCTGGCAATGGCAAGCCCAGCGAGCACGGAGGTCGCACCCTTAAGCAGCAGATCCAAGGTTTCATGCCTGGGTCCCGGAAGGCTGCCACCTGCTCGACCAGGCGTGCTGAGTTGGCGTAGTGTGTTTGTTTTTTCTCTCGATTGGCGTTCATGGATGACCATGTTTTTCTGCAGTGCTTTGAGGCAGAGGAGAAGGGGGAGGCGGTGCAGGAGGAGGAAGCGGAGGGTGGAGGAGAAAGCGGCGGAGGAGGAGGAGGAGGAGGAGGACCAGTGTAAACCCAAGAGTCATTAACGATGTTGGTATGAACCCCCCCTCCAAGCTCCCTCTTCACAGGCCCCTACAACGGTTCATTTCCATTGAGGGAACTGCCCCGCTGGAAGACAACAGTTTGAAGACCCTGAAGCGTGCCAAAACATTGTTCTCGGGTTGTGAACGCCACGTATCAATCTGATTGCTGCGTCTTGACGACCCCGAATCGCACCATAACGCCATTTTGGGACTTCAACACCGCGAATCAACATAACTGCTGCCCCCACATACTTCTGAGTCCTTCAAATGTTTAATTTCTGGTACGTGGATCATGGGAATCCGTGAAACTCTTGCATTTCTAAAGCGAATGTGCGCGGAGCTAAGGCGAGAACCACATGTTGAAAAGGATCCGTCCTCAATTCACGCAACTTCTGTGCATTATTAAAACGAGGCACGCGGCGCTAAGGCGAGAGTCGCAATTTGAAAACGGCCCGCCCTCAATCCGTGAAGCTCGTGTAATCTTTAATACGAATGTGCGCTGCGCTAGAGCAACAATTTGAGAAAAAAAAAAGGATCCGCCCTCAATCCGTGAAGCTATTGTAATTGTTTTTACAAATGCACGCGGCGCTAAGGCGAGAGCCACATTTTCAAAACGACCCGCCCTCAATCCGTGAAATTCTTGCAACGTATTGAAAACGAATGCGCGCGGCGCTAAGGCGAGAGCCGCATTTTGAAAACCAACCGCCCTCAATCCGTGAAGCTCTTGTAATTTTTTGAAACGAATGCGCGCTGCGTTGAGGCGAGAGCTCCATTTTGAAAACAACCCGCCCTCCATGTATGAAGCTGTGGTCACTTGTGAAACTTCCATAAGTGGTGAGGAAGTCTCAGGCGAAATGCCCGGCCCGCCCTAACAACTGGCTTCGGGGTGCGACCGGGAGAAATTATCTATGAGGAGAAGGAATGGAGGAGGTTAGGGATTATTCGGAACCCCTCCTAGGTTCTCTCAGCCGTTGAAAACTTCAGCTTGCGGGTTTTTTACCTGGGCGGGATGGAACCCAGGCCATTTCCGTCGCCCTCCTATTTCTTGTTTCTTCTTGCTCTCGCCGAAGGGCCTGGTACTTCTCTGCCCTCTCCCATCCCCTTGCTCCCTCATTTCCCCATTCCGCCCTCCTCTGTCTCCGCCTCCACATCCTCCCGCCACTACGGTCGACCCGCATAGTAAGGATGAGCGACGTTCCAAGGGTGCCCTGGCAGCCTTGCCCCTTCGGCCCGTCCTTAGCGTCTTGCGCTGGCCAACCTCGCTCGAAAAAAACGCTAACCTGGCCCTCCAAGGCCCTTGCATCCTTACCGCGCATCCTCATTATACGGGTTGACTGTAGCCTGAAACATAGCCTTATTCCTATTATTTGCATGTCTCCTTGATCTCGGCGCCGAGCTTGAGGACCCGCCAGCTTTCTTAGGTCGTGTCCCCGAGACTGTCGTTTCCATGGGCCTGCACATGCTACGGATAGGGATGAGCTCAAGCCTGGTGTCGATCGACTCGATTTATACCCTTGCTGCTGCCCTCCGCTCTTGGCGCAAGGGGAAGCAGAGCCTGGACAAAAAAGAGTGGACCTGAAGGCCATGAGTGTATCCACACGCCTCCGCCGTGACTCCTCGTGGTGTCGGGGCGCGAGCAAGGGCATGGATAAAATGTCGCTCGCGTGCACCACGCTCGTGAGAAAAGGGCTCGCGGCTGGAACTCCCGACCTCCGGTCTCCGTGTGCAGGACTCTCCTGGGCCGGAGCGGTCCACGAGGACCTTGAGAGTGGCTCGAAACGGGCCATAAGTCTGTCGTGGCTTCTGCCCGACGCCCGGGACGCCAGGGTTCCCCCATCCCCGCCAGGCGTACAACGAGTACAGCGAGCACGAGGCCTCCACGAGCCACCAGCCCTGGGGCGCAGCTGCGTTCGATGGCACGGGAGGCGTGTACTACTACACGCCAGCGTGACCTCCCGCAGGGCTTGGCCGCCGCCGGCGGAGGAAGAGGCCCAGCGTGGCATCTGCACAGGGTTGTCGAGCGGGTGGTGGTAATATGGAGGGTGACTTACATGGGGGTCGAAGTCAAGGGCCCCTGTAGGGCCCCCACCCTCCATTTAGATAACCCCTCATTGCCACCCGTCCGAGATTGGGGGAGGGGGGAAAAGTACTGATGCCGCTACCCCTCGTTTGCGCCGTTTTGGATATCCTGGGAGGCCCTCCTCGGTGCCGTTGGATTCGCTTTGAAGTTTTGGTCAGAACGCACCCGGGAGAGGTCCCGGGAGTAGCGGTATCGGTATTGTTTTGTCTCCCCAGATTGGGAGGGGGTGCGGCGCAGGCTCACCACGGGGAGCCCACTTGACCGTCCAGCGCGAGTTACCCCTGCCCCCCAGCCCTCCTCTCGCGCTCTCCACTTTTCTTCCTCCACCCCCCTTCCCTCCCTTACCCGTGATCTCAGCTTGTGATTAACAAATCCGTGGCGGGTGCGTGTTAAAGAAAAACAACTCCCCTGCTCGGGCGAATCGCGGGGTGGCGCCCGCCGCCAGATTGAAAATCAACGGCGGCGCCGCCCGTGATTAGCGCCGACGCCCAGCCGCCAGCGAGAAGGCGACAGACAGCACAGACTGGGGGAGGGGAAGGGGACGGGAGGCACAGGCGGCAAAAGCAGTGACCGTGAGCAAGTGCGACACCTGTTCGAAATGAAGAAGAACTGCTGTCGGCGCTCGCCCCCGCACTCTCCGTGCTCTTTTCTGTCGTACCGATGTGTTTCTTTCGCCCTGGCCGCAGCCAGGGGGGCGCCAGTTGCCTCGCGGGTCCGCGAACAAGGCGGGATGGACGAAAGGGGGGCGTGGCCAAGCGGGGATTTGCCCAGCAGCTCACGTTGCTGATTTCCCGAACGCCCCCTGGCGCCGAACACGGCCATGCATCGAGGACTGGCCCTTTCGGCGGGGCGACCGAAACCAGCTGCGCACAACAGGTTTCGCAACGCCCCTTTCCTTCCCCAGCCTTTCGTCCGACCCGCGCAAGGCGGGCAGTCTTCCCCCCCCCCTCGGTCGTGGTCTTAGTAGTCGTCGACGAGGACGAGGAAGACGACGTCGAAAACGAGGAGGACGAGGACGAGGGCGGCGGACGGCGGACGGCAGACGGCGACAGCGGCGACGAACGACGACGACGCATTGCGGATGCCCTATGGTGGGCGGGGGGAGTGCTGCGCAGGCCCGCTGTAGTGTAGTCGACGACGACGACGACGACGCACTGCGGATGTCCTATGGGGGCGGGGGTGGTGCTGCGCAGGCCCGACGAAGACGACGACGGCGACGACGACGACGATGGCGGTAACGACGACGATGATGACGACGACGCGACGCCTGAGAGGGTACAGCAAAATTGCCTCGGATGTGTACGACCCCTAAAACAAGTGCTATACGAAAGGGAATCGTATTGAGACTGTCATGAAGGGGGGCGCACGATCCCTGCGGCGGCGCCCGCGACGACCCCCCGGCGCGCGTGATGAAACAAATATTTCGCGCCCCGCGGGGTCTATTCATCAGCCCCGGGGGGGTGCGCATCTGTTAGTCGCAAGCTGACATTACCCGCGCCCGTTTCCCACCATCCATTTTTGCCACCCATCTACCACCCCTGACATATCATTCTTCCCTGGGAGGAATAGGGTGGTCAAGAGGAAAATATCGGAGAGAAGGGGACCTGTTTTTCCCACGTAGGAGCTCGTCGTCGTCGAATGATATATTGGAGAGGCCTTGCGGCAAGTTCCGCCGACCATGAATGGGGGGATCAGGAGGCCTCGGGAAGGTGGCCCTGGGAAGGCCGCGAGGGAGCCGACGAGCACATAAAAACATTGCGACGATTATCCAAACAAAAAGGCTTTGAGGGCACATGGACACCAGGGCAGGGACAGAACGCCGTGCCGCCATTTTTTTGTGGCCTCCGGCCCATCCCGCCACCGTGCCTGGGTGGTGGTGGACCAGACGCCTTTTGATTGAATTTACATTGCGTCTTGAGATGCTTACCGGAGGCCTCTATGAGACCGCGCAGGCCTCTTAGGGGCCTGTTGGGGGCTCTTGGTGGGGGCCGCTTTGGGGCCTTCGGGCGCCTGGTGGGGGCCTGCTATCGGTTTCAGGGGTCATCTTAGATGTAACCTTTGCCAGTCGTCAAACGATTTGGTCGGGAGACCTGATACCCTAGTCTACTTCCAACCTCCTTCATACTTCCATGATCGAGGAGCCTTCACTCTTCTTTCTTGTTCAGGATCGAGAAGCCTTCCCTCTTAACATTCTCCCTTCACCCGTCGAGGGCAACCTCCATGTCCCTGGGCACGATGGGCGAGAGGATTCTGGGAAAGGAGAAGGCGAATGAGGAGGAGGAGGAGAAGGAGGAGGAGCAGCAGGCGGAGGAGGAGGCGGGACAAAAACAGGACGGGCGTGGGGATCAGGAGGGGCTTAATTGAGGAGAACACCATGATGACAAATTTGTCATTCGGATGAGTATAGAGGGAGCGACAGGGTCGAACCCTGTCCTGGGGCGCGATAAGCAGGACGCTCAGGAGGAACAGGAGGAACATGACGATGATGATGATGATGATGATGATGATGATGATGATGATGATGATGATGATGATGACGATGACGATGACGATGACGATGACGATGACGATGACAATGACGATGGTGACGATGATGACGGTGTTGTTGGTGATTGTGATATTGGTGATGGTGGGGATGATGATTGTATTGCTGGTGGTGATGACGTATGAGGAAGGCGAGGATGATACGGAGGAAACAAATGAATGGGGATGGATGAGGGAGGAGTGATGAGTGCGACGTGAGGCGTAGGAGGATGAGGAAGAGACGAAGAGAAACGGGAAACGGGAGGGGGTTAGCAGGACGAGGAGCCAGCGCAGGAGGAGCACGGAGAACTTGTAATCACAAGGCGCATGAGGAGCATGGTGGGGAGCAGGATCACATCCGGTTGCTTGCAGCAAGTCCCGTCACCGGGCCAGCCCAGCAGTCTTGGTGGTGAATGTTTGCAGATCTGGGTGGACCCAGGCTGGGGAGCGCCGGAATATGTGACACTCTAATCCGCGTCGTGTCGGTTTTTTTTTTCTCGTCTTCGTCGTCGTCGTCGTCGTCGTCTCGTTCTTCCGTCCTCTCTTGGGGTCCTGTGTGGCTGTCACGGGGGTCACTTGCGCCACTGTGGGCCCGATTGGGCCATCTTGAGGCTCTCTTGGGCGGCCTCGGGGCCATCTCGGCCATCGAAGAGGTCCCTTGGGACCGACGTGGGGCCTTCTCCCTTGTGGGCATTCTTGGGCCGTCGAGGGGCTCTCTAAGACCGTCTTGGGTCTGGGAGCACGGATCCATAGTTTTTTTATGATGCGTCGCGGTCTCGGCAGCGCGGACCAGTCGTTTTTGTCACGAGGGATCGTGGCCTCGGGAGGCGGGACGGTTCAAGCGTCACTCCTCTACCGGGGGGAGATGATTAGAAGGTTACGGAAACCATTCCAAGCTGCATGTGGCTTTCTACCATACTTCAACGTGCCAGTGGGCACGGTGCAGAGTTTTGGAGGGAGAGGGGATGATAGATGATGGAGGAAGAACGAATGGGGGGGCAGGTGAGGGCAGGGTGAAGAATGGAAGGAGGAAGGGAGGAAGGGAGGAGGCATGAAGCATGCAGCAGGAAGAATGACGGTCGACGGGAGGATGATGAGGTCAAGGAGGAGGAGGATCAGCAGCAGCAGCAGAAGAAGAAAGTTGTCGTGGTGGATCAGGGCAAATCGAAGGAGCGAGTGTGATACAGGAGGGATGGAGGGAGGTGTGAGGTGTACGAGGTGAGGGATGAGGAATGACGGGAGGAAGAGGAGATGGAGAATGAGGAAGAGAAGGAGGAGGTGGACACAGGGGGAGGAGGGGTGATGACCGATGGAGGTGAACAATGATGAGGAGGAGTGAGCAGGACATCGTTTAAGCGGAGGGGATGAGAAGAGGGGAAATTGGAATAAAGAGAGGAAGGAGGATGGGGAGGAGGAGGAGGAGGAGGAGGAGGAGGAGGAGGAGGAGGAGAAGGAGAAAAGAGGAATGGAAGTACGCAGGACACGGCACCAGGAATAACATTGAGTAAAGAGGACGAGCGATGTTTTACGACAAATGCAGAAGGGAGAAGGAAATCGTGGAGTGGAGGAAGGGGGAAGGACGACGAGGAATTCGTTAAGGTGGAATGGAAAAAGAAGGGGGACAGATGGTAGACGGAGGACGGATGGAGGGAAGGAATGATGAGGGAGGAAGCGAGATGGAGGGAGAGAGGATGGAGGACAACGACGTTGGATGATGACGACGACCTAGATGTCGAGGACGACGAAATGGAGGAGTACGGGAATGGTGAGGACGAGCGGCATGGAGAGGGGAAGGATGATGAGGTACAGGAAGATGAGAGACAGGAGACCCTGGAACCAAGTCCCCGCCCGGGCGCCCGACCAGAGATGTGAAACTCGAGACGCGGATCGTGAGCAAGAACGGTAACAAGAGGGAGGAGGATGATGAGGAGGAGCAAGAGGGAGGTTTTTGTTGTTGTTGTTGGGGAGCTACCTCAAGTCAGGAAAAGAACACGCGGGATCTTCGCCCATTAGAGGGGGGGGCTTGGGTCCGCTGCACCGGCACGTGGGAGGCTGACCAACACAGGACCCCCCGACCGCGATGTCGAAGTCCAACGACTGAACGAACAGCACCGCGAGACCGAAGACGAAGATGTTGAGGGGGAAGACGGCCCGACAGGGCACTGTCGTCCTCCTCCCGCCGCATGCGAGCACTAGCTCACCGAACGGCTCCAGGTCACATCAGCTGCGCCGTGGCCTCGCCTTCGACCCAGGCGCAACCGTCGTCGAGCCAAGCTTCTGACATCGCCCGAATCCAGGCCAGCCCCGCACGGCGATCATCCGACATTAGCACGCGGTGGCTCGCGTCAGCGTCCGCCGCGTGCCAGCCAGGGCTTCGGATGTCGCGGTTGACGTCGCCGTCACAGGCCGCAGCGCTCTCCGCCATGTGCATCTGCAGCACCTGAAGCCTCACCACCCCGACGGGCGGGGAGCGGACTAGCATGAAGAGGGAACGGCGTAGCATGAGGAGGAAGAGGAGGGGGAAGAGGAGGAGGAGGAGGAGGAGAAGGAGGAGGAAGAGAATATGGAGCAGGAGACGCAGGAGGAGGTAGGGATGACGGACGGTGTCCCAGCCTCGCGCCGTCCCTGCTCGAGACGGTATCGTTTCCGTCCCTTCCTCTTGGGGCTGGGCATCCACCAATTCAGTGGCGGCCGAGCGGCCGCCCGTTGCGTGCAGGCAGCTGAGGGTCGCGCTCCGCTTGCATTCTGGACCAGACGTGCAGGGCCTCTCGCAGCTCAGTAGCTAGGACGTTGAAGGGGGGTCAAACCTATGTAATGGCCTTCGGCCCATCCCGCCACCGTGCCTGGGTTGTGGGTATGAAGCCTATTGGATGTTCATTGGGATCTCGTGCGGGGCCTCTCGGGGGCCTCGTGCAGGTAATAAGGACGCCTCTTGGGGGCAGTTTTCGGACCTCTTTTTGGCCTGTCGGGGGCCTCTTGGGGCCCATTGGGGGCCTCTCGGGGGCCTCGTGGGGCCTCCTGGGCGCCTCTTGGGGCCTCCTGGAGGCCTCTTGGGGCGGAAGGCTCGGATTTTCGGTTCGTGTTCCTTCTCTTTGGCTCCGTTTGGGCCGTCTTTGGGCCCTCTTGGGCCGTTTTGGGCGCCTCTTGGGGCCCTCTTGGTCCCTTTTGGGAGCCTTCTTGGAGGCTTCTTGGGGCCGTCTGGGAGCGTTGGGAAGCCGAAAAGGCGAAAAGGCCAAAAGCCTTCGAAAATCGAAGGATTATTAATAATTTTGGCCTCTCGGGCCCTCTTGGGAGGCCCCCTTGGAGACCTCTTGGGATGCCTCTCGGGAGGGTCTAATTGGAGCCTCTTGGGGCGTCTTGGAGACCACCTGGGCCGTCTGGAGGCCATCTTGCGCGGCTTGGGACGATTGTTCGGCGACTCGGGGCCCTTTTGGACCGGCTTGAGGGCCTCTTGGGGTCGCCTTGGGCTCCGAGAATTCATACGACAAGATGCGCCGGAGCCGAAAGGGCAACCGGGAGACCCGCCAAATTTGAAAAGTTGGGGTCCGGGTCCCTACAAGACCCTTCAGGATTGAGGATTCTGAGGCTCCAGAGATTGGGCAAAGGACCTGAGGAAACACCCATTCCGTGCATTGAGGCACGGTGGCGGATGATTGAAAGCGTCTTCGAGGTACGAGAAGCGAGCTGGACGTTGTGGCTGAAACTGTATCTGTAAGAAGGTATCGAAGATCCGCGCGCGTGCGGCGAAACATGGGGTGGCGGCTCGAACGGGTTTTCGTTGGCGGATTTCAAAAATGAGCAGTTCGCCTGAGACGTCCTCACAAAACTGAGATGTTCGAGAGGAGCACGGCAGACTTAGAGGAGCACGGCAGACCACGAGAGGAGCACGGCAGACCAAGACGAGGAGCACGGCAGACCAGGCCCCAAGAGCGCCCTCAAGACGACCGAAAGGAGGATCGAAACGAGGAGCACGGCAGACCAAGACGAGGAGCATGGCAGGTTATGTCCTAAGAGCGCCCTCAAGACGGCCCAACAATCATCAAACAACAAACGAGTCTAAAGTCGTTTTGGAATCATTTTTGAGGGCATCAGTACGGCCCTCCCCTCCACAAAAAACGGGCCCCAAGATGCCCCCACGAGTGCTCTCAATACGGCCGAACACGACGATGTCGCTGGGAACGCTTTAACACATTAAGAGAGTACCAGTACCGTCTGTTGCAACAACGCTGTCCTTGTCTGCCGTTCTCCTGTGGTCAGCTGTGCTGCTCTACCGTGCTCCTGCGGTCTGCCGTTCTGGTCTGTCGTGCTGGTCTGCCGTGGTCCTGTGGGCAGCCTTCCTGGTCTGCCGTGCTGCTGCGGTCTGTCGTGTTGCGGCGCTGTGCCGTGCTGCTATGGCATGCCGGTAAAGCGGCCAGGCCGATTAAAACATGAGTCGGGTTACACCAGCTACGCAGATTTAATCTGGTAGTCCAAAGGCTCCCCAGAGGAGCCCAAGATCGCCCAAGCACACCCCGGGAAGTCCTATCATCTTCATCATCAGCATCAGCATCGTCATCATCATCACCATCATCATCCTCCTCCTCATCATCATCATCATCATCATCATCAACATCAACATCAACATCAACATCAACAACATCAACATCAGCATCATCATAATCATCAAGAACATGTTGTGGTCTGCTCTATTCCTGTGGTTTGCCGTGCTGGTCTGCCGTGCTGGTCTGCCGTGCTGGTCTGCCGTGCCGGTCTGCCGTGCCTGTCTGCCGTGCCGGTCTGTTGAAAGTGAAAGGGGCACTAAGGAGGAGCCCTCCAATACACACAAAAACGGGGCGGCCCTAAAGGCCAGGGCAGGCGGAGGTGGGCCAGCCGACAGGCTTGACTTAGGGCCCCCCCAGTCGCCGAGCCCACCCCTCACGCACGGTCACCGAAACAACACGACATGACCGTGCCACACTCTCGAGACGAGCAAGTGAGCAGCGATGAAAATACAGACACAATGCTCGACGAGATGCAACCGATGAAAGAACAGCTACAACACAATTCAATCATCACTCTCCTCGGCCATGGCGCCAAGGCGGTCAGTGCGGCGGCGCACGCGCCTGCGCTCGACCGCACAGACAGCGGCTGGAGCGCTGGCGGTCAGCTCGGCCTCGCTCAGGCCGTCGGCCGCCAGGAAGCTGTCGCGGGCCACAGCGCCTCGGTCGCCTGCCGCCGCCCCCGAGACCTCGGGCGTAGGCACGCCGCTGGCTCCAGGCGCGCTGTCCCCGCCGACGGGCGCGGCCTGAGGGCCAGCGGCGGCCTCGGCGCGCAGGCGCTCGGCCTCATGCCCGCTCGCACCTGCGGCTCCGCTGGGGCCCGCGGCACTGGCGTCCACGCCGTCTGCCGCTGGCCGCTCGGCCAGGACCCCGAGCCACTCCAGGTAGCGCTCCTGGGCATCTGCTGGCAACGGCCCTTGCCCTCGGAGGCTGGGGATGGCCTGGTCCTTCTGGCGCTGCTTCGCCGACCGAGGCCTTCCACCAGGGTGGAGTCCGCGCTCCCACAGGCTGCGCGGGTTGCGCCCGCTCTTGTCCGTCCTGTCGGCCAGGCAGGGCTCCTTCAGCCGCGGCTTGACCCCTGAGCGGCCTCCCAGCACCATGTAGGCGCCGCACTTGGTGCACGCCACCAGCTCCTGGGTCTGCTCGCCGTCGCCACAGCAGGCGTAACTGAGGGCGTGCCCGAGAATGCTGAAGGCCACCGCATCAGCCGGGAGGGCCGCGGCGCTGCCGGCCGAGCGAGCGCTCTTCAGGCGCGGCCTCTTGGGCGCTGGGCCCTCGTCTGTGTTCCTATGGCCTATGGTCTGCCATGCTGTAAGCGTAAGCGTAAGCGTCGGGGCCTTAAAGGCTCAAAAGAGTGGAGTTCCCTCTTCCAAAAACAACGGGCCGCCCTCACAGGCCTGGGCGCGGCGGAGGTAGGCGAGCCGAAAGGCGTGACTTAGGGCCCCCCCCCGACACGCCGACGCCCCCCCCACAAAGACAGGGCCGTCGGGCCTCCCAGACACGGCCGAGCCTCAAAGACCAACATCCGAAAGGGTCACCAGCTGAGCTCAGGGCAGAGGCAATCGGCTACTAGGCGTGCGAAGCACGAATAGGAGCGACAGAAAGCACACCGCTGAGCAAATAAGCAGGCGACAGCCTCTCGGATGAAAATGCAAAACACTGCAGACGAGGAACGGCATTGCGAAATACAACAAGCTCATCACACCACAACAGGCTCATCTCCCACTCACGTTCTCGCTACAGCACGACTCCTTTTATCGCTCTCGGATCTGGCGCCGCGGCGCTCCAGGCGCCGACGCACTCTGCGCCTCTCGACGGCGCCCTGGGCCGCTGCCGCCGTTTCCGCCATCCCTGACGGCTTCACGCCGAAGGCCGCCAGGTGCGTGGCACCTGGCTCTGCCGCCGCGCCGCCGCTGGAAGGAGGGTCCTCCATGCGGGCAGGGGCTGCCGCGCCCGCCGCCGAGCTGCTGGTGCTTTGCTCGCTGCCCTCTCCTCCTGCAGCTGCCTCCGCTTGGATGCCGAACCACTGCATGTAGCGCTCCTGGGCGGCCTCGGGCACGGAGCCCTGCTGTCGCAGGCGGGGAACCTCTTGGTCCTTCTGTCGCTGCTTGGACTGCCTCGGTCGCCCTCCAGGATGGAGCCCGCGGGCCCAGAGGCTCCTCTGGTTGCGCCCGCTCTTGTCGGTCATGTCCCCGACGCAGGTTTCTTTGAGGTGCGGTTGCGCCCCACAGCGGCGCCCAGGACCATGTAGGCGCCGCATTTGGAGCATGCCACCAGCTCCTGCTCGTCGTCACCTTCGCCGCTGACGGCGTAGCAGCAGGAGTGGCCCAGGATGCAAAAGACCACCGCGCCCGTGCTGATGGTTGCCCTTGGCCGCCGAGCGGGCGCTCGCACGGCGTGGCCGCTTGGCCTCAGGCTCGCCAGCATAGTGGCGCCCAGGGAGCTGCGGCGGAGGAGGCTCCCCAAACCGCACTCGGCGGCGCTCCTCAGCGTCTGGTAAGCCCTCGCAGTCCTTGGCGGCGATCCACCCTGCCAGATGACTGCAGCCTGCCCGATCCAGCGTGCCAGCTCGTAGGCCACCACCGCCGGCGCGAGGTGCTCGCCTATGGCCTGGTCGTCCACCGCTTAGAGCTTGGCGCCCAGCTTGGCGAGGCGGTCGGCGTGCTCATTGCCTCGGAACTGAGCTTCCGTGAGCAGCCCAGCCAGCACAGCTTGCTTGCTGCAGTGTGCTGGCACTTTCTGCGCGACGAAGGCTCCTGGCTCGAAGGCGGCGTGAGTCCTGCTGCAGAGGTGTGCGTTGGGCCTGTTGGGCGCCGTGGCATACGCCCGACCCTTCCTGCGGCAGGAAACCGTGGAGCTGCAGTCGATGTTGACCACCACTCCTGGCCCAGCATAGTCGACCAGCATCCAGACCGCGAGGTCCTCGCCGTCCTTGGCCGTCTGCTGAGGATCGAGGTCGCGCCTGACCGAGCCGTGCACGCCCGATATCAGGTTGCCGTCACCACCGCATTGCGCAATCGACCACCCTGCACGGCGCAGGGAGGCATAGCTAAGCTCCAAGGCCGAGCCTTCCAGGGACAGTTTCCAGTTGAGCTTATCATCTGGTGGCCTGTGCATCCACCGCACGCTCATGGCATCGGTGCGGCGGCCCTGCGGCGAAGGGGGCGCAGGCAGCCAGCAGCGTGCGACGTTCTCTCCTGGTGCCTCGCCTCGCGCGCGGACCCGCTCTGCGCAGCGCTGCAGGCGTGGCGAGACGCTGTCTCTCCGCTGGGCCGCCAGGACGGGGCGCGGGAAGAGGCGGTGCCAGAGCGTGCCACGCCCTGCTCCGCAGCGGCAGCATCTCGAGTGGCTGTGTCCCCCCGCGTCGTAGAGCCTGGCATGCGCCCAGCGCTCGCTGCTGATGTTGGCGGTCAGCGCGTGCTGCTCTCGCTCGCCCAAGTCACCGGCTGGCCTCAGCAGCGGCGCTATGTCACCCCAAAAGAGGGGCCCGCGCCAGATGCCCCCATGCGCTGGCCTGCCCATCTCAAGGCGGTCGGAAGTACGCCTGGCCCCTAGGGCCCTATGGCCGCCACCGCGCCGAGCTCGCGGGGGCCGAGGAGCGCGGGGTCCAGCTCGTCGCCCTGGTCGGTGACATGAATCCGCTCAAACTGAAAGTGCCGCCCGATCTTTGCCACGACGAGCGCTGCCGCATCGACTCGGGGCGCGCAGCGCGCCCGCGGCGAGGCGGGCTCGGCGCGACGGGCGGCGGCAGCATCCAGGCGGCGACCAGACACGCGCAGGGGCAGCCCTCCCGACTGCAGCAGCGCCGCCAGTATCTGGGCCGCGGTTCCAACGGTGAGCACGGCAGGGCCCATGTCGCGGCGCCGCCTGGGTTCGAAGCAGCGCAGCCGCAGGCCCAGGGCAGTCTTGTTCGGCAGGCGCCCTGCGCTGCGGGTCGCCGTGGGCCCCCAGCAGTGAAGCTCGCCGTCCGCGATGCCCGTCACCGCGCGCCCCCAGATCATTCTGGCCGAGGGCCCTGCCTCGCGGATCATGTCCACCTCGGCGCCAGCAGCCTGCGCGCGCCACAGCCTGCGGGCGCGGCCGGGGGCTCCAGCTGTTCGATCGCGACCCGCGTAGACTCCTCGCCAGGTGACGTCGGCGTCGGCGCCGAGGTTCCCGAGCTGGAGGGCGCGCTTGAACTCCCAGCCATGTTCTTTCTTTCCAGTGGCTGCCCAGCTGCTGCGCCGGGCCATGGCTGGAAGCGAGAAGTGACGTTTTGGCGGCGCTGAGCGGGGGCGCCACTCCCCGAGGAGCCGCGGAACTTCGACCCCAGCGCTGTCAAGTTGGGCGGCCACCAGCCGCTCGGCGCCGACGGCCTGCACCGCTACGTCGCCCACGACGTTGCGAGCGACCAGCAGATTGAATCCGTGTTCGACGCCGCAGCTCCAGAGGACATCGCGCCGCATGGTCTCGTAGAACTTCACGATGTCCAGGAAGAGGCTGCCAGCGGCGAAGCCGCAAGCGAGCCATCCGGCCTTCTCGCAGCTTCATTCGGCCTTGCCCCGGGAGATGCTGCAGTCGCGACCCGCCTCCCGCAGCGCGGCGATGGGCCGGCGCAGCCTGCCCCCGATCCGCGGCGCCAGCGGGGCGAGGGCGATCGGCCGAGCCTTTCCGCCTAGCTTCGGGATGACCGCCATCGTGGTCGCCATCGCCCCCGGCGCAAGCGGGCGCTTCTCGGCAGCCTCCAGGACGTCCAGGCACCTGGGCTGGAGGGCGACGGGGGGGGGGATGAGGGGATGGCGCGGGCGCAGCTGGCCAGCGCCCAGGCCGGCCGCGGGCGAGTAGCGCCTGCATGCCACCTGGAATATCTGCAAGGTGATGGCGGGCAACGCTCAGCCCCGAGTACCCCAGCTCGCCGCGCCAGCGCCTCCTGCGAAGCCAGGCTTCTGCGGCAGCGCCTGCCAGTTCGCCTCGCGCTGCCCCGCTGCCACCATGCCGGCAAGAGGCCTTCGAGCGCCAGGGTCGACGACTTGCGGCGGCGGCGCTGCCTGGGCGAACCCGCGCGCGAGCCGCCCGCCTCTCTGGATTGCCTCCTTGGCCCGTGCACACCAGGACGCAGCGCTCTCGGCCCCTCTCACGCCCTCGAGAGGCAGCAAGGCGCAACTGCAATACTGCGATGGTGCCTTCGTGCCCGTGGACTCCAGCTTGCCCTGCCAGGTCGCGCCACTCGCTGGCGTCGAAGCTGAGGGCCCCCACCTCATCCTCGATGCAAGCTGCGGCGGTGGTCTCCATCAGCAGGGCCGCGCAGCGGTCGGCCTGCCGCCCGTGCCAGCGCTGGCGGGCGGGGTGCCATCGGCGCGTGCGCTCGGCCGTGAGGCGCTGCAGCGCAACGTCCAGCGCCTGGCGAATTCGGTGCTTGAGGGCGGAGTGCCTGCGGTGGCATGCTTGCTTGGCGAGGGCGCGCATCGGCTCGAGGGCTCGCCTGGGCCCGTCAGCCCTGCCATGGCACCGCTTGAGCTCCGAGGTCTCGATGCCGCGGGTGCCGAGCGTCCTGCGCCCATAGGCGGACCGCCGCAGGGAAGTCGGGGGGGCGGCAGCCAACCTCCCAGCGCCAGCGGACTGGCTCGGCTTCCCACTTTGCGCGCCCCACGCGTCGGTGGAGCTGCACCTCCGCGTCCTCGCGGGCCTTGCAGTCCTCGGCGTCGACGTCGGGGAAACGCGCCAGCCCTGCCGGCCCCTGGGCCAGCGCGTCGGGCCTGACGCCCTGCAGCAGGAGGTGGGCGGGCTTATGCGGGAAGCCCCCGAAGCCGCCCAGCACTTCCGCGGTGGCGACGCCGTGGGCGAGGCAGTACGAGCTAGCGAACCAGTCGTAGACGTGCTCGGCGCCCTGGGCGATGCACGTCGGCCCCGCTGGCCCCAGGTAGGCGCCCCGCTGCACTCTGGGCCACCCAAGCTCGCTGAGGGTGCCTGGCTCCATGTCGAAGTCGCTCTGCACCAGCCATGGCAGCCCCGTGGACAGCACCACGTCGCCGAAGGCGTCCCGGAAGCACAGCGACGACGCCGGCAATTCGAGGCCCGAGGCCACGGAGGCGGTCACCCCGATCACTGATCACGCGGTGCTTGAGGTCGCTGGGAACCTGCCATTGGACCTCGTTGACCTGGAGGTCCGATCTCATGGGGACCGCCACGCCGCCAGAGCGGGGCAGCGGCCCGTTCTTGCCCGCGGGGGCCGCCGCGTGCAGGAAGGCCGCGTAGCCCGGGCCCCTGGCTCGCCTTACAGCCTGTCCCAGCTGCTGAGGCGCCAAGCGGATCTCCTGGAGCATCCCCAGGTGCGGTCGCTCAGCGCGCGCGCTGGCGAACGCTTCCAGGACCTCCATGCTCTTGCGCCAAGTGTTGCCGCTGATCCCGAGGACTTCCAAGCCGCTTCTGACGCCTAGCTGCGCTGCTCCAGCTGCTCCTGGCACTTGGCGGCCGCCCGCCGGCGCCTCGCGGCCGCGGGCCTGCGGGCTGCCCCCGCCTATGCGAGCGGCGACGGCGGCGGGGCTAAACGCTCGCCTTCCCAGCGGGGGCTGCTCCGCGGCTGCCAGCGCTAGCGCAGCGCGCTGCAGCACCAGCAAGAGGAAGGTCATCAGTCGCCTCGGCTGCCGGCTCGCGGCCGCCGCAGGCCTGCGCGGCTCGGGGCGAGCTGCCCAGCGCGGCGCTTCGGCGCTCCGCCTGCCCGCGCACCGCTGCTGGCTGGGGCCCCCGGAAGCCGCCGCTGGCCCTGGGGGCGTCGCCACCGCCGGCGCCATTGCTGACCAGGTCCTCCATGGAGCAGCTATCCGCCCAGCCCTTGCGCTTCGGCCGCGCTGGTGGCCCCGCGAGCTGCTTGCGCACTGCCGCCATCGACTTCCGCGCCGTCTCGAAGTTGCTGTTGCGGAAGGCCTCAGGCAGCTGCTCGAGCTGGAGGGGGGGACCTGGGACCTGGCTGGTCTCCGCCCAGGCCGCAGCGCGGCGCCGCTCCTCGGCTTCCTCCTTGGCTCGGGCCGTGTCCTCGAGGACTTGGAGGTCGCCGATGGCCTCCTCCAGGTCGCTGTCGACGCCGCCAACTCCTCCCGCGCCTTCTGGAGGTAAGCCTCGGCGACCTCGCGGGCCGCTTGCGCGCCGCCCGCAGGCGCCTCTCGTTCTTGCCGATGGCGTTGGCCTCCTTGCACAGCTGAGCCGAATGCGGCAGCGTGGGCGCCTTGCGGTCCGCGGCCTCCCGCTCCGCCGCCGCGAGCTCGCTGCGCTTGGCCTCGAGCTGGCTGGCTACCGCGTCGGTGAAGCAGCTCAGCTGTCCACGCCGTCAAGCGGCTCCGCCTTGAGCGCCCCGAGCTGCTCGACTGCGGCCTGGAGCCTCGCGATGGCGGTGGGCCCGCCGCCATTGGAGGATGGGCCGCTCGCCGCTGACCCCTGCGACGCCGAGTGGGCCCTGGCCGCTGCGCCGCGCGCCTGCCGCTGGGCACGGCGCCCGCGCGGCCGGGCCACCCAGCCGTCGCTGTCGGGCTTGGGCTTCGGTGGCCGCGGGGCCCTCGCCTGCTCGCTGCCGCCTTTGGCCCAGGGTGGGGCGGCCGTCCCGCGGGCGAGGCAGGGGCGGCGCAAGTCCCAGCCCCAACCGCCGCAGCCGCACACCCAGTGCATCCTGCTGCCGCCGCCGCCGCCACCGCGCGGGGGGGCGCGCCATTGCACCTGCCGCGCAGTGCGGGCGCGGCCGCCGCTCTCCTGCAGATGCCAAGATCGAAACTTCCAACTCTCTTGGCCCAAAGCGACGAACCCTTCGCAGAGCGCCGCTGACGATCCGCGGTCGTCGGATGCTCCGTGGCCTTGAGCCAAAGTGGCTACGGAGGTCTGCCATGCTTGTCTGCCGTGCCGCTGTGGTCTGCTATGCTCCTGCGGTCGGCCGTGCTGGTCTGCCGTGCTGTTGTGTTCTGAAGTGTTATGTTTGGTCTGCCGTGTTGGTTTGTCGTGCTGCTGTCGTCTGTTAATGCTCCTGCGGTCTGCCCTGCTGCTGTGGCCTGTTATGCTGTTGTGGTCTGCCGTGCTGGCCTTCCGTGCTGGTTTGTCGTGCTGCTGTTGTCTGCCATGCTCTTGTGGTCAGCTGGTTGGTCTCAGCTTCGGTTCAGTCCGCCACGCCCAGTTCAATCGACCACACCGCTACGATTCGAACGGCCATGTCTCGCGCCTCGCCCCGTTCCGTTCGCCCAGCACACTCCCTGCGCACACGCGCACGTAGCATCACAACCGCACGCACAGGCACACGCACACAGGCACGCGCACATACACGCACACGCTCTCACACACTCACACACACGCACAGGCAACATACGTTCACGCAGACCGCATGATCACGGTAGACCAGCACGGCATAAAAGAACAGTGTTGCAGACCGCCTCGCACGGACGCACATGCACATACTCCACGCACCCATGTGCACGCTCAAACTCACGCACGCCACGACAAAGTTGCGCGGCAGACCAACACACCAGGGTAGACTTAGTGGACGACAGCGACGCTTCCCGTTCTTGTCCGGTCAGGTTCTGCACTTGGCAACAAACGTATGGGGTGCACCACGCCCGCCGACAACCCCGAATCGACCCCCGTCGCGGGCAAGAATTGCCGCGCGACGTCGAAGAGGCCCCAAGGAAACCCCAAGATGGCCCTAGACGGCCTCCATTGCCCACAGGGTAGCCTCAACAGATCACGAGGACCCCTCTCTTCGTCGACGTCCTCTTCGTCGGGTTCCTTACCGTCCTTCTTCGTCGCCGTCGTCGTCGTCCTTTTGTTTCTCCTTCTCCTCCTCCTCCTCCTCCTTCTCCTCCGCTTCGTTCCTCCTCGCACGCGTCCTCCATCCCTTCCTCGTCCTCGCGCTTGTCTTCCTACTCGCTGTCCTTCTGCCCCCCGCGCCGCCCTCCCCCTCATCCACGCTACCAGCCTCGACATCCGCCGCCTTGTCGTCGCCATCAGTATATTATTATTGTCCCCCCAACGAGCCCAATGGACGACATCGGCGTTTCCCGTTCTTGCCCGATCAGGCTGTCGTCCACCCCCGTCGGGGGCCCCACGCTTACTACCAAACCCAGAGTGCGCATACGACTAGTAGCGACAGATGTGGATGTGGAGGAAGTGGAGGAGGCGGAGGAAGAGGAGGAGCAGCAGCAGCAACATCAGCGGGACGAGGACGAGGACGAGGGGGAGCTGGACGAAGAGACCGAGGTATGATGGAAGGAGGAGGCATGGGAGGGAACAGAGGGGATGGGGCAGCTTTTGCAATGCGTCTCGGGACGTGCGTGTGTTGGGGGGCGGGCGGTGCCTCTGGTAATCTGACTGGGCTGCCTGGGGGCTCTCTTGGGGTCGTCTTTTGGTCTGTGGGAGGATTCTCGGGACTTGGGTTTTCTCGGTAAGGTTCTGGGCCACTCTTGGGGCGTCATGGGGCATTATGAAGCGCTCCTGAGGCCATGTTGGGCTGAAAAGCGTTGGGGGTAAAGATAAAGGACTAAAGGCAGGCACGGAAGAGGGAGGATTTGATGTTGAGGAGGAGCACGATGAGGGGAACGGCGACGTAGATGGTGAGAAGGACACGGAGGATGAGGAGGAGGAACACGAGGGGACGAGGGAGTTTAGGGCGAAGTAGCACGCGCTGGAAAGGTTACACGCCAGTCGTTGAACGTAGGTGTTTGTTCCCAAACTATCATGTGGTGTTGGGCGCTCGTTTTGAAGAGGCGGTCCCCGCGTTCTTTCTCTCCGCTCCTCTCCTCCTCCCCCTCTTCCCTCCTCCCCCTCCTCCTTCCTCGCTGCGTTTCTGCCACCCAGTACAGCGCTCCGTGGCTCATAGGGAGTCCACCGAAGGCCCCAGTGGCAGTGTTCGCATGGCTGCCCCGCTTTTTGGCGCACCCCTCGCACGGTGCATGGCCCCATAGGGAGCTCCACCGAAGGCCCCAGTGGCAGTGTTCGCATGGCGGCCCCGCCCCATTTTGGCGCACCCTTCACACGGGTCGTGGCCCACAGGGATTTCTCCAGAAGACTCCAGTGACAGGGTTTGCATGGCGGCCCAGCTCCATTGTGGCGCATCTCTCGCACGGTTCGTGGCCCCATAGGGAGATCCACCGAAGGCTCCAGTGGCAGAGGTTCGCATGGCGGCTTTTGGCGCACCCATCACACGGTTCGTGGCCCCATATGGGGGTTCAACCGAAGGCCCCAGTGGCAGGGTCCGCATGGCGGCCCCGCATTTTGGCGCACCCATCACACGGTGCGTGGCCCCATCGGGAGCTCCACCGAAGGCCCCAGTGGCAGTGTTCGCATTGCGGCACCGCCACAGGGTGGCGCACTTCTCACACGGTTCGTGGCCACACAGGGAGCTCATTCGCAGGCCCCAGTGGCAGGGTTCGCATGTCGGCCCCGCGCCATTTTGGCACACCCCTCACATTGTTCGTGGCCCCATGGGGAGCTCCTCCGAAGGCCCCAGTGGCAGGGTTTGCATGGCGGTCCCGAATATTGGCGCATCCCTCACACGGTTTGTGGCCCCATAGGGAGCTCCACCGAAGGCCCCAGTGACATGATTCGCATGGCGGCCCTGCCTTATTTCGGCGCATCCCTCACACGGTTCGTGACCCCATAGGGAGTTCCACCGAAGGCACCAGTGGCAGGGTTCGCATGGCGGCCCCACCCCATTTTGGCGCAACTTTCACACGGGTCGTGGCCCCACAGGGATTTCTCCAGAAGACTCCAGTGACAGGGTTTGCATGGCGGCCCAGCCCCATTGTGGCGCATCTCTCGCACGGTTCGTGGCCCCATAGGGAGATCCACCGGAGGCCCCAGTTGCAGTGTTCGCGTGGCGGCCCCGCCCCATTTTGGCGCACCCATCACACGGTTCGTGGCCCCATATGGGGGCTCCACCGAAGGCCCCAGTGGCAGGGTTCGCGTGGCGGCCCCGCCCCATGTTGGCGCACCTCTCACACGGTTCGTGGCCCCATTGGGAATTCCTCTGCTTCGTCCCACCTGCCTTGCGGTTTTCACATTTGCGCATGGTTGGGTCTTTAGCCAGGGTAATTGGATATTTAGATCCCAATCTATTTCAAGCGCCTTCCTACTGCAATTATCGAAGTGTGATTGATGCTTGTTGTCATTTAGGCGGGCCCGAGTCCAATCTACCTCATCGCCTACCTATGTTATGCTTCTGCCTACTTCTTCCGACGGGCGGGTATCTGTTGCACGGACAGATGGGTGCATGCAGGTTGTCATATATGGGATCTGTTAGGAGGCATGCTAGCATAATGTCGAGGAGGGCAACGAGACGTTGGTGTATGTCGAGAGTCTTGTCGAGTTTGAAGCTTGCGGCGCTGTGCACGCTTGGGCTGCATGGAGCGGGCAGTCGCAGATCTGTCCTCCTATTTGTACCCCCTCTGTCCCACTGCCTCCTTCCTGTCCCCCTCTGGCTCCCAGTTTGCTTCTCCTCTCCCTCTCCTTTCCACCCTCACCACCCGTCCACCTTGCCCGCTCGAGGACGAGGTTGGGGAGTGGGACGGGGATGCGAGGGGGAGGAGGAGTGGAGGGCGCGCCAATTAATTAACTAAATGCGTCATCGGCCTCGTTCCGTCGGCCAGCATCATGCTTAGATTGTCCTACTAGCCTTTTGCTAGTCCATGCCCGTTTATTGATCCCCCTCCTTCCCCTCCCTCCCCATCACGTCCCAATCCATCCATCCGTTCTCGCGCCTCCCCGTGCTCCGGCATCCGCCGTTCTCATCATCGGTCATCGCCATCCTCCTCGACATCCCCAGAAGGTTCGGATTCTCTTCGGTCAGGTGCGGTTCCGAAGCGCATGTGTTCGGGTCGGTTCGGTTCGGTTTTGTGGTGTCATCTGCTCGTGGGCAGCGATCTGGCGGAAGAGGATGTCATCCTCTTCCGCCTGATCGTTGCTCACTCCTTCATCCCCGCTCTTCCTCGCCCCTCTCTTGGCCTTGCTTCCCCTTCGTCCTCCCCGATCCCCTTTTCCCATCTCCCTCTCTCGCCCTCCTCTCTCCAGCGTGCTGGCGAGGGCACAGTGCCCTGCGCATGGCAGGGCACATCTCAGCTTAGGTGCGAGCCGAAGACTGTCAGTGGCGGCCCTGGTGCAGCATGGTGGGTTACACCAGAGCAGAACGGACGATCGACGGGGCGGCGAGGAAAGGGGGACGAAAAGCAGCCCCCGAGAAGTGCCGACGAGGAAGGGGCAGAGAGAGAGAGAGAAGGAGCAGGAGGAGGGGGATGGGATCGATGACGAGGACGGGGCGACAAGGAAGGACGAGGGTCGGGAGGGGGATGAGGAAGACGAGGATGTGGAGAGGGAGGGTGAGAGGGGGAGGGGGAAGAAGAGGAGGAGGAGGAGGAGGAGGAAGAGGAGGAGGTGGAGGAGGCGGCGGAGGAGGAGAAAGAGGAGGCCAGCCAGCCTCAGGATGCGAATATCTCGCTCAAGAACTCTCTCGGAACACTGCGGAGCGGCCGCGGCATCCGATACAATCATGAGTCGTCGGCTCCCGGAGATTCCCGAGTCGTTGGAAGGCTGCGTCCTCTGCCGCTGGTCCCACAGGCTACGCCGTCTTGTGGTCATGTTGGGACAGGCTCGAGACCACCTTGCGGCCTCGTGGGGCATGTCGGGGTATCCCAGGCCACTTACAGACATCCTGGGCAATATTGGTGCCCTCTTGACGCCCCTGGTGCCCATTGTGGGGGCATCTTCGGGGGGGCCAGAATGAAGGGGGAAGCTAGAACGACGGAGGAATTGGAGGGAGGGAGGGAAGAGGAGGAGGAGAAGGAGGAGGAGGAGGAGGAGGAGGAGGAAACTACGAACCGCCAAGAATTTGATGCGTGTCAGTTAAAGTGTTCCGACCCATCGGCCACGAGTCCTTTTCACCCCATCTTACAATCCAATTTCCCAGGCCCCTATCTTTCACTTCTTACGCTCCATTTCGGGGACTTCCTCAGCCCAGGCTCTCACCAGTGATTCTCCGTCTTTTCGACTTCCACAGCAAGTACCACCACGGCTACTTCGGCCAGCCCAGTTTGGCATCGTCGGGGGCGAGAACGTCGAGCTTTGCACGTTTATTTTTTTCGAGTGACGTTAGCGCGCTCATTACCTGATCAACGCACGCAGCCATCAACTTTACGCTGCGCAGAAAATATTATAAGGACGCCACGGCTTCCAGCAGCCAGCTAAGCATCGACCTCAAGCTCAAACCATGGAGACATGGAGAGCAGCCGCGAACGGGCCGGAATCGTCGCAATTGCCGTGGAGATCAGCATCGAGCCGCCCGCGATCCAGAGCTACAGCACCAAAGCCGGCTACATCAATCATCGGCCCATGATTCGTTCGCAGGAATAACCACAATTGGACGGACCAGTGGGCCGGCAATCGCCCGGACAAATCCTGAGGCCAGAGCAGGAAAGGCAATTACCAGGACGGCAAGGGGGGAAAACGACAGCCAAGACATTCCGCCAGCAACAACCAGACGTGCAAGGGCAATCACAACGAGGGAAGGGGAAATATCCAACTCTGCAAGGACAATGCGCCCAACTATCAGGGGGCACTGCTGGGAACCTACTCCCAACGACCACAAACTGCGGGACGAATGGGAAAAATCGAACGCACCGAAGAGCGCGGGCGGCAACTAATTGCCCAAAAAAATGCAGCAGGTGCGCCCAACACCGACGCAGCAATACAGATCACCTTCATCAAAGCGACGGCCCTCAACGGCATGCCCTTGGCCAAGCGAGAGAGATCGACAATGCCACGAGGGCTGGGGGCGGGCGAGTGCGAGCATTCCAAGATCCACCCGCAACAGATAACGATCTATGTGAACGATATTTTTAACGCGACAGCAGCAACGCAATATAGGATCGACATAGCGACCTAGACGCCGCAGGTGACGAAGCATGCCAACAACGCAAGAGCACAACGCCAAGAGGACCGCCTACACCATCGCCAGCACCAAGGAGGCATGCAAGGGCAGGCGAAGCCTCGGGCGGGCGGGACCTCGGCGCCATGCCCAGGATTCTGACGGAGGACAACCAGCGCACGGCCATCGACATCAAGAAAGACAAGGCCGAAGCCAGCGACGAGAACAACAACCGCAACAGGCGCTTCCGCGCAGCTGGAGAAGTTGCGCGCCGACGCGAGAAGCACCGCCATCCGCTCGCGGAAAGGGCCGAGGACTACAACGACGAGCTGGAGAAGGATATGCAATGCTCACGGCAGGCCGCGGGAAATGCGGCAGCACGCCGCAAGCACGCCCAAGGCAACGACGCGGAGAAGCTCGCCGGGGCGCGGGGGGGGAGTGAAGCCGAGAGATCCTGGCGGATGCTATCTGGGACATCACGCGGGACATCCGCCGTCGACAACGCGCGACAACCAGTTGCAGAGAGAGCCCCGGGCAACGCCGCAGAAGCTTGCCGACGGCAGCCGCGCGCGCGGCGACGTGGAACATGTTCTTCGAGGCGCAGAAGGGCTGGCACCATAAAACTTGCCTGACGAAAGACCCAACCGTATGCAGTTGTGAACACCGTCGTTGTATGCACCGCATTCGGAGGAGCTCTCTATACGGCCGCGAAACGTGTTGGGGGGTGCCCAACTTTGTCTGGTGGGCGCATGCGAAAGCAGCTTCTGGGGCCGCCGATGGAAGTCCCAATGGGGCCACGAAGCGCGTGAGGGGCGTGCCCAATTAGGTGCGGCTGGCGCATGCGAGCGCAACCGCCGGGGCCGTCGGTGGAGCTCCTTATGGGGCCGCGAAGCGTGTGATGGGTGTGCCGAAATGGGCATGCGGTGGGCGAATGCGAACGCAGGCAACGTCGCCTTCGGTGGAGCTCCTTATGGGGCCACGAAGCGCGTGAGGGGTGTGCCAGAATGGGCGTGGGCGACGCATGCGAGCGGTGGCTCTGGGGTCTTCGGTGGAGCTCCCTATGGGGCCGCGAACCGTGTGAGGGGCGTGCCGAACTGGGTATGCGGCGGGCGGGGAGGACGCATGCGAACTGCGCCACTGGGGCCTTCGGTGGAGCTCCCTATGGGGCCGCGAATTTCGCGCGGGGTGCGCCGAAATGGGCACGCGGTGGGCGGGGGGGGGGGGGGGGGGGGCGCGTGCGAACTGCGCCGCTGGGGCCTTCCGTCGAGCTCCGCGTGGGGCCGCGATCCGCGCGAGGGGCGCGCCGAAATTGGCGTGCGGTAGATGAGTGGGGGGTTGGAGCATGCGAACTGTGCCGCCCGGGCCTTCGGTGGACACGGGCATGCGGTGGGCGGGGAGGACGCGTGCGAACTGCGCCGCTGGGGCCTTCGGTGGAGCTCCCTGCGGGGCCGCGAACCGCGTGAGGGGCGCGCCGACATGGGCCTGCGGTGGGCGGGGGGGGCGCATGCGAACTGCGCCGCCCGGTCCTTCGGTTGAGCTCCCTATGGGGCCGCGAACAGCGTGAGGGATGCGCCGAAATGGGCATGCGGTGGGCGGGGGGGACGCGTGCGAACTGTGCCACTGGGGCCTTCGGTGGATCTCCCTATGGGGCCACGAACCGCGCTAGGGGTCGCGTGCGAACTGCGCCGCTGGGGCCTTCGGTGGAGCCCCCCATGGGGCCCACGAGCCGCGTGAGGGGCGCGGCGAAATGGACATGCGGTTCGCGGGGAGGACGCATGCGAACTGCGCCGCTGGGGCCTTCGGTGGAGCTCCCTATGGGGCCGCGAACCGAACGAGGGGTGCGCTGAAATGGACATGCGGTGGGCGGGGAGGGCGCGTGCGACGCGCGCCGCTGGGGCCTTCGGCGGAGCTCCCTATGGGGCCACGAACCGCGCGGGGGGTGCGCCGAAATGGGCATGCGGGCGGCGGGGAGGACGCGCGCGAACTGCTCCACTGGGGCCTTCGGCGGAGCTCCCTGTGAGGCCACGAGCCGCGTGAGGGGTGCGCCGACATGAGCCAGCGGTGGGCGGGGGGGGCGCGTGCGGATGGTGCCACTGGGACCTTCGCGTGAGCTCCCTATGGGGCCGCGAACCGCGCGCGGGGTGCGCCGAAATGAGCATGCGGTGGGCGGGGGGGACGCGTGCGCATTGCGCCACTGGGGCCTTCGGTGGAGCTCCCTATGGGGCCACGAACCGCGCGTGGGGCGCGCCGAACTGGGCATGCGGTGGGCGGGGAGGACGCATGTGAATTGCGCCACCGGGGCCTTCGGCGCCCCCTATGGGTCCACGAGCCGCGCGAAGGGGCGCGCCGAAATGTGCCTGCGGTGCGCGGGGAGGACGCGTGCGAACTGTGCCATTGGCGCCTTCGGTGGAGCTCCCTATGGTGCCACGAACCGCGCGTGGGGCGCGCCGAAATGGGCATGCGGCGGGCGGGGATGACGCATGCGAACTGCGCCACTGGGGCCTTCGGTGGAGCTCCCTATGGGGCCGCGAACCGCGTGGGGGGTGCGCTGAAATGGACATGCGGTGGGCGGGGAAGACGCATGCGAACTGTGCCACTGGGGCCCTCGGTGGAGCTCCCTATGGGCCCACGAACCGTGCGAGGGGTGCGCCGAAATTGGCTTTCGGTGGGGGGAGGGGGGGGGGGGAGCGCATGCGAACTGTGCCATTGGCGCCTTCGGTGGAGCTCCCTATGGGGCCACGAACCGCGTGAAGGGCGCGCCGAAATGGGCCTGCGGTGGGCGAGGGGGGGCGCGTGCGAACTGCCCCGCTCGGGCCTTCTGCGGAGCCCCCTATGGGGCCACGAACCGCGCGTGGGGCGCGCCGAAATGGGCCTGCGGTGCGCGGGGAGGACGCATGCGAACTGCGCCACCGGGGCCTTCGGTGGAGCTCCCTTATGGGGCCGCGAACCGCGCGAGGGGCGCGCCGAAATTTGCATGCGGCGGGCGGGGGGGGGGCGCATGCGAACTGCCCCACCGGGGCCTTCGGTGGAGCTCCCTACGGGGCCGCGAACCGCGCGAAGGGGCGCGCCGACATGGGCCTGCGGTGGGCGTGGAGGGCGCGTGCGACATGCGCCGCTGGGGCCTTCGGCGGAGCTCCCTATGGGGCCGCGAACCGCGTGGGGGGCGCGCCGAAATGGGCGCGCGGGCGGCGGGGGGGACGCGTGCGAACTGCGCCACTGGGGCCTTCGGTGGAGCTCCTTATGGGGCCACGAACCGCGCGAGGGGCGCGCCGACATGGGCCTGCGGTGGACGGGGGGGGCGCGTGCGAACTGCGCCACCGGGGCCATCGGCGGAGTTCCCTATGGGGCCGCGAACCGCGTGAGGGGCGCGCCAAAATGGGCCTGCGGTGGGCGGGGGGGGCGCGTGCGAACTGCGCCATTGGGGCCTTCGGTGGAGCTCCTTATGGGGCCACGAACCGCGTGAAGGGCGCGCCGAAATGGGCCTGCGGTGGGCGGGGAGGACGCATGCGGATGCCCCCGCTCGGGCCTTCTGCGGAGCCCCCTATGGGGCCACGAACCGCGTGAGTGGTGTGGCGACATGGGCGGTGGGGGCGATGATGATGACGATGGGGATGGGGGGGGATGTGGATGAGGATGATGCTGCAGATGATGATGCTGATGGATGATAAGTGATGGTGACGATGGTGTGGGGAAGGGGAGGGGATGATGATGATGATGGCGATGATGATGATGATGATGATGATGATGATGGCGGCGATGGGAGGGGGGGGAGGGGGAGGAGGTGGGGCGCGGGGCGCTGTCTCGTCAGGACGAGGACCCAACGCCGCAGCATGGTTGGGAAACATATACGAGCGTGTTACAACGTGACCCTGGACGCCGAGGGCTACGTCGATGGCGTCGAAGCCGAAGCGGCAGAAGACAGGATCGATAACCGCGGCGGCAAGGACATCCTGCATCAGAGGCGAGAGGTTGCAGACGAAACAAGCGTGCAAGCGAGGCAGGAGCTACAGGAGAAACGCGGGCGCACGGAGGCCACCATCCACGTGGCCAACGACCGGTGCCAGCAGAAGCTTGCCAGCGTCGATCTGGACACGCGTGCAAGGGGCCTTGAGAACACCAGGCAGTAATGCGGATAGTTGCAACATGTGATTACCCGACATTCACTCACACTTACGAGCAGCATGTGGGTCACAATGCTGCGCAAGCTGAACGGCAGGTTCCGCTCGCGCTGCAGCATGCTGAGATGGGCGCATCAGAGCAACCTGTAGCCTTCCAACAGGGGGTACACGCGCGCTGCCATAGGGAGACGCAGCTGAAACTTATCCAAGAGACGCGCGAGTGAAGGGCGGAGGCAGCTGCCGAGGTGCCCCAGCGCGCCCGACAGGCGGCTGTCTTCGCCAAGCAGCGCCTCGGCAGTGTCGAGATGGCCGACGTCATCGACCAGGCTCTCAGCATGCCGATCGCCACGGACGACGCGGACCTTGCAATCGCCGCGACAACAGTCCTCCCAGCCGCCGAAGCACTTGAGCAACCGTTGGGGGATGGAGAGAAACACGGGGCGCCCAGGCGCAGTCCGACGAAATGCTCCTCGAAGCCGGCGCACGCGCTGCACTGGCATCGCAACCCGGCAAGCGTCGTCAGGGGCAGCGCCGCGTGCCCATTTCGCCGAGGACACGGGGGGCGCGATTGCGCAATTGGGAGAACATCAGCATGCCGACGAGATAGAATGGCCAACGCCACCAGCTCGAAGTTGGACTCCGGGGCCCATGCCGCCAGGACAACCACGGCCGCCATCCAATCGCGCGCGTGACACCGTCCGCATAGACGCGCCATCGCCTGCGATGAAGAGGGGTGACGGCGCCGCCCCGACCATTGGCGCCTGGGAGAGCGCCGCCATCGCAGGGGCGCCCTGCGCCGACATCCAGGGGCGCAAGCGCGCGAAGAACGAAGAGGACCATTGGCGATCCCTGCGAGCCCCGCGCCCCCGGGGCCAGCGCCCCCGCCGACGAGGCCACGGCGGGCGACGATGCCGACGTGGCCGGGGAATCAACGGACTCACGCCGACGATCGCGCAGCGGCGTCGGATCGCGCGGGGGCGGCGCCGCGCGCGGTGAGTCCGGCGCACCGCCGCGGACAACCTGCCCAAACTGGCAGGGCCCGCCGCGACGGGCCGACGAGAACTTCAACCATCTACCGGAAGCGATAAGTAATTCAGACGGGCAGACCGTCGGGCTCTGACCAACGACGGGGGCCAGCCGCGGCGCCATTTCGACGGCGCGCACAGCCAGCGGCCCCCCGCAATGAGGGCAGTGGAGCGACGGGCGATTAAATTCACGACGGCCAATGCCACTGCCATTTTAAGCAGCGCCACAGTTCACCGCAGTTCCAGCGCAGCCCAGAGAGAGGACTCAATACAGACCGAGTGACCGAGTGTCGCGACAGGATGCGGGGGGCCTGCGCCAGCGTCGGCGACCCCGTGGCCTCCGCCCTGCAGAAGCGGAAGAAGGCCCTTGCAGCGGCGGGGGCAACGCACCACGGCTACGCTGAAGGGCCTGCCATCAGGGGGTCAAGAAACATGTCCGCGAGCGACGGGCGTCAACCGGCGAGCAGCCCTGCCCCGCGCGGGGGCCGCGAAACGAGGACTCCAGCGACAGGAAGTTTTCATTCCAACTTCGCAGTGAGCGGGCGGGTCGCCGACATTTTCAGGCGCGCAACTGCGCCCCGCCCCGCCGTCGACTTCCCCGAGCGACCTGGGCTGGGGCGGCCCAGTCCACGCGCCATCATGGCCATCGAACTTGCCCCGCCCAGAACACGCGGGACGACCGCGCGGATCCACCCGCTCGCCGACGGCATTTGCCGGACCGACTCCACAGAGGACGCATGTGCCATTGTGATTACCATCGATGATGACGACGGCGCTGGTTATTTGGGCGCCACGTCAGCCGAAGCCACCGTCTCTATGACGGTTGACGCAGTGAAATAAACATCAACAGCGGCGGAGCTGACGGCGTTTATGCGGGCATGCGCATGGATACACAGCCAATCAGAGGTCGTCAGCAATGCACCAGTTACGGTGCGCACCGACTCCAAGTTGGCAGTCGGGCAGCCGAGGGCATCGAACGCCGCTGACCCTTGCGCTGGCCACGCGTACGCCCACGCCGGCTACCCTTGGAACAAGCTGGCTGACTCTGCGCCAGGAGGCCAAGCAACGCGACGAGGCAAGCCCACAGCCAGAAAGGACAGGGGCATTATGCGCAACGCCATCGGCAACCGGAACGGCTACAGCAGGCCGACGACGGCACGCGCAGAGCACACCCACGCGTGGCCGACCACGGCGTGGAAGCGACAGAACACAGGATCACAACATGACCGAACCAGCAAACAAGCTGCGGCACACCTTCCTACGACTGCCTTCAGCGCTCGCAGTTCCAAGGGGCCTACCCGCGCCAGGAAAGGGCCATTTATGAGAAAGGTGGTTAGTATCCAGGATCCAGTTCTGACCATAGGTTGCCAAGAGGCACGACAGACATGCACGGATCCCACATGACCTCGAGTGGCCACGACACTTGCAATTCGTGCTGCTCGCTCATCGTGAACCTCGACATCCCGCGCGCGAACAAGGCCGCCGGGGGGCGCTGGCTGCGGCCCGCGCGACGCACGGAGATTCGGGCGAAGAAGAGGCATCTTTCATGTGGAAGAACATTAGCAGCATTACTCAGAAGTTCGGGTCGACATCCTCATGATCGACGCCAACGCCACAGCGGGGGGGCACATCTCCTTCTCGATAGGCGACGACGGACAGATTCGAGAAGGACGAGGCCGGCACGCGCTTCCACGAGTTCCTCCTCGCGCACCACATGACCGCAGTCAACGCTGTAATAGACGGCAGAAGGCCGACGTGGCCACGCGCGCACCGAGGGCTGCAACAAAGGAGCGCAACGACGACGTCGTCATCCCAACGGCCAACCACACCGACATTCAGGGAGACGAGCATCACCCCCCGTCTGCGATGAACCAGGAGCATTTCAACGCTGCCCGAGCAAGATAAACGACACGACCCATCAGAGTATATTCCGCCAGCTGCTCAACAACATGCAACTGTACCCGTGGAACTACGACGTAGACGCCCACGCCCACGACCTGAACAAACGCGTCAGAGAAGCATCCGAGACAGCCTACAAGGCGGACCCGATTCGAATGCGAGCGCCGTACACCACCAACACGACTTTCGCTGTTCAGGATGAGGAGATAATGTCAACGGGCACGAAGATGCACCGCAGTCTACGCAGGCACCCATACGTGCAGCTAGGCTCGCTTCCCAGCTCAACGAAGCAACCGCACTGACATGCGACGCAGTGGAAGACCCCACCGCTCACCAACCCCGCACAGGCTGGCATGCGAGTCGCGCGGCACCGCGCGGAGCACGAGGAATTGCAGTTCGCCGCCAAGGCCTTCCATTCTCATTCCAAGCAAGAGCTGGCATCAAGGATGCGAGCCGAGAAGGGCACCTGCCACGACAGTTGCGCAGCAAACATACGCAACGTCAACGACCTCAACAAGAGCAAGGCCGAGTGGGAGGGCGTAGAGTGTCTACTACGGCATGGCTGCGTGCCATCACGGATGATCATGGAGCACAGACACAACGTCGACGCCAAAGGAGAAACGATCACATGCGAACGGGCCCAGGCGGAGGTGGGGTTTGGACCGCTTCGCCATGGCCGACCACGCTAAGACTCGGGCGCCCAAGGACATTGCCAACGCTTACAATGGGAATTTGCGGGGCGCTGTCAGGTCAAGGATCAACGAGGATACCACAATGGAGAACACCACCGCCAGGGTCGAGCTGAGCACGAGCTCCCACATGGCCAAACCACCCCGGCAAGGGGGGGGGGGGCGACAACATCGGACGACATGTGCCGCGCGGCCAGCGACGAGATGGCCCGCCTGCACAACCGCCTGCCCGCCAGGTGCCAGATGGCTAGAGCGGAGCCACCGCCCCAAACACGAGGGCCGGGGTGGCGAGCACTATTTGCCAGAAGCCCGACACGCAGCAATCGCCCCGGACACAGGGCGATTTCATTCAACGATGTTCTTGCCAAACACCATATCATATTCTTCGGGGCGAAGTTGCGGCGAGCAGCGCGCGATTTATTGCGCGAAGTTCAGTGTGATGCCAGAACGGAGAGAAGCATTGATTGCATGACCCACGCGACCTTCACATGCCCCCAACTCCTTGATACACACCAGAAGATGCGGGATCTTGCTTTTCCTGGACACAGACATACGCGCTCGACACAGGTGCCCTCGACTTCCTCTACAACTTGCCGAGGGAGAACGAACTGTGATAATTACTCGGCACCACGGACATACCACCTTTGCAACAAGCGTTACTGGATCAAGCGCTGCAGAGAACTCCCCGCATCGACGCGAACATGAAAGACAAACAACTTACCGCGCTACTCCGAGACTCCCACGCTGCCCTATAGGCTACCACGCGGGGATTGACGCGTAGTGCCCAGCCAGACACGGGCACGAGACTGGGCGTCTCAATGGTCGACTTCTCGTCGGACGTCGCTTTCTCGAGGAATGCCGCAGCCACGCCTGCAGTTATGAGCGACCCAGGCATCCAGAGAGACATCGACTGCGACGACAACGACCGGCCCACCTTTGCACGGGGACGCGAGCCAGTTTGAGGTGGCCACGCGCCACGAAAGGCTATTCAAATTGGGGCCACGCTGCTCCAGGTTGAGGAACCAAGAGAAAGAAGGGCGCACGGCATGCGAGTCAATATTAGAGAAAAGCAAAGATCATGATGTGGCCTCTTCGGAAGAGGATCGGGATCGACACAGGGACGCGTGGCCCCCCGCAGTTGCCGATGAGTGAGTGGGCGGCGGGGACATCTTCAGTCTGCCAGGCTCTGAAGCAGCCCGCCGCAGGCGCCTACCTTCAACGAGATGTTCAATGGGCCCGCCACAGGCGCCGCTTTATCGTTAGGACAATGTGCGTGGGTCGCGGGCGCGTGGCGGGCGGGTCGCGGGCGGGTCGCGGGTCGGTCGCGGGTGGGTCGTGGACCGGGTCGCGGGTGGGTCGCGGGCGGGTCGCGCGTGGGTCGCGGGCGGGTCGCGGGATGGGTCGCGGGCGGGTCGCGGTCGGTCGCGGGATGGGTCGCGGGCGAGTCGCGGGTGGATCGCGGGGTGGGTTGCGGGCGGGCGGGTCGCGGGCGGGTCGCGGGATGGGTCCGCGGGATGGGTCGCGGGCGGGTCGCGGGCGGGTCGCGGGGTGGTCGCGGGATGGGTCGCGGGGGTGTCGCGGGTGGATTGCGGGGTGGGTTGCGGGCAGGCGGGTCGCGGGCGGGTCGCGGGATGGGTCGCGGGCGGGTCGCGGTTGGATCGCGGGGTGGGTTGCGGGCGGGTCGCGGGCGGGTCGCGGGGCGGGTCGCGGGCGGGTCGCGGGCCGGGTCGCGGGGGGGGCGACGCCGAACAGCAGCGACAAACAAGCGAGCGATTTGCACGTGAATCCGCATCGCGGGATCCCATCTCGGCCGCGTGCACAGGGACAGCGGATGACCGTTCGGCCCCTTCGCGCCGACATGGCCAAGGAGGAATCGACGCGTATACCGAGCACCTACCGCGACCAGGCAGTCGAGATCATTGACTCCCCAAAGGCGCGCGGCACAGTTATACTTCAACCGCGACCACGGGGCCAGATACCAAGAAGAGGACCAACGCGCCCATGACCAGCAGAGGCCCGCTACGGAAGCATGCGTTCAGACGGGCCTGCATGCCGATGCATCAATGGTCCTCCGCAGTAACTACCTCGCGATGTCTACCTTGAACAACAGGGGCCGCGCATGGGGCAATCTCGCGGAGGCCGACAACGGGAACAACGCCGTGGAACGCATGGAGGGACGCGGGCAAGCCACATGTCACCGCGCGAGTGATCTCAGCAACGCCCAGAAATCCAACCTGAAGGCACTGGCGACCGCCAATCGACTGCCTCCGACAGCGGCAAGGCGCGCGCGCAGACTACGCGACTCACCGCGACCCCTCCCGCATGGACCCACAACCTTCGCGAGGCTCACCTTCGCGCCGAGGCAAGTTGGGCACACGAGATCAAATCGAATGCGCAATGGGCGCGCAGCCACCTGGGCGACGCGGATGTAAAGCAGCAAGAATTGGCCCAACGAGATTCAAGGCAGCCGTCAAGACAGCGGTTGCACGATACTTACGGCGGCAAGCAGGCCGAGCACACCCAGAGCAGTGGCACCACTCTCTTGAACCGTACAAGAACACCGGCGACATGCCAACACTCCCGACCATGCCGCCACCACCACGTCAACCAAGGTACATGTGCCGCCCGTGCGGAGCGACCTCCCGCGGGGAGAACGCCTACTGCGCACGCCTGGAAGAGCACCATAAAGCGGCGCGCATCCTACGAGATGCGCAGCTACCAGTGCCGCACCTACGCGCGACTCGCCAAGCATCTCCAAGCCGCGCCATCATGCGCGGTGCCGCAGCCAATTCCAGCCAGGTCGTTCAGCGACGAGGAAACGGGCGCAAATCGGGAGACCATGCGCATCGCGCAACGCGCCAATATCAAAGCAGGCAGACCACCTGTTTACGCACAGGCCCCGATCTACCAAACCGACATCATGCAGACGTACATCAATGACAAGACGGCAGTTCACCACAGAAGACCACCAGCTGAGCTTCCAGAAGCAGACCCAGACGCACGCAGTCCAGCAATGTCACGACCCAGTGGTGGACGCGTCCGCTCGTTGCCATGGTACTTTAGCGGTGACCATCGACGAGAAGGGGGCCTCACCTTCTGGAGTGGATGGGACACTTCGCTCCGCCGGCTGCACCGCAGACGCCCGCGCTCTCGATTGACATCGCCAGCGGCGGAAATGCTGGCATCCCGGCCAGATGGGGGACCATCGACTTTGGGAGAATCCATGAGAGACGGGAAAACCAGTGGCCTGTATCATGGCAGGCCCACCGTGCGAGACTTGGACCGCGCGACAACCCAGACGCGAAATGCCAGCCACGACCTCTGCGGAGCCGAGATTACTCGTGGGTGCTGCGTTACTTGGAGGAGAAAGTGAGCAACCATATCGACATCGGGAACCAGCGTCTACGCACTGCAACCCTCATGGTGCACTCTGCATACGCAACTGGAACACATGACACCATGGAGCGCCCAGAGACAGTGCACGACAGCAGGCAGGTACCGAGCAGCCAGCTGGTACCTCAGATCCAACATCTACTGCGCCGACCCAACGTACGCATGGTTTCATTTGACAAGCGCATGCCAGAAAAAATGGCCCGCAAAAGCGACGAGTTTGCTGGCGGTTGGAGAACCAGAACTACCGGCGCGTAAATCCGCCGAGCCCAACCGATGCAGGTGCCACCGCGGCCAGTCTGCACATCCACCATTACTTGGGCGAAGCGAGGACGGACATTGGCGCGGCACGGCCGCGGCGATATATATATATATATCCCACGGAGCCCAACAAGATACCGGCAATTTCGCTATCTGAAGCCATCCGACGAATACGGGCGACCACGCAAACAACCGACGAGTGGGCGATCGAGGAGAGTTACGCGGCCTTCTAGACACCATTGGGCCCGTATTTCACGTTCAGTAGCGCGGGTTGCATGGGTCACCGGCACCTCATGTAATCACGCAGCCACGCATGCCACAATAGAGCACCACCTGCGACAGTGACTTCGATTGTTCGGGTGTAACTAGCCAGCCGCGCAGCCCGCGCAACTCGTGGCATGATCCTTGATAGGCACTACCTCAATTTACATTGAGCTACGTCTACTCGGGGTCGCACGCCTGACCTGCTGGGGCGCTATCTCACCAGCCAGCGACACGGAAGTTCAAACATCAGAGACACAAGCATCCAGGCCATCAGAACACCACGCACGTACATCAGCACCCCTCCCCTCCTTCCTCAGTCTTAGCGAATCAGACATAGCCCAGGGAAGCAGATACTGCCATGGACTCCGATACCAGAGCAACATAATTTGCCATGGAGCAGCCTGCTATGTAGCCAGCAGTGGGATGAGCGCGCGACCGGTAGCTTTGCAGCGGCATCGATCCATTAATCACCGTTATCGTTTACTGGATATCCAACCTCATCCCGAAGATTTCTTTCGCACGCCCGACCTCCTTCAACATTTCTGTTGGATAGAAGGACATTTCAGCTGGAAGTGCTGAGCGATTGCACCACCTCGACCAGCATGGACATCGCGACAGTGCACCATCAGCGGCGCCCGAGCTCCAGCAAGACGACATGCCCAGGTTTGCAGGGCCAGAGCATGCGACTACGAGCTGAAGTACGGACTCCACACCAGCAGAAGACCCACGCGTGGACCGAACCTCCGCTGCATCAGCTGGACGGGTACCCGACCGGGCACAAGACGGCATGCAGGCTAGAGGTGTAAGCGTTCTAACCGATACCCCACGGCGATGGATGAAGACCCTGTACCCGCACCACTACACGCTCGCCTACATGGCCGCTACTAACCAGTTGTGGGAGTTCTTCAACATGGACCGCACTACCCCAACATCAACCGCATGGACCTGCATTATACGGCTGGACCGACTCACATACCACACTACAGGAAAGCAGCGCGGGCGCGCACTGAGGAGGGCGGCCGCGCGGCCACGAATCCATTCATAGACGAGCACTGGTCGCAGCGCTACCAAGGGAAAGGGCCAGGGAAATTGCGGAGGAGAGCCTCGTCTACCCCTACAGCGGGGCCCACGAGGAAGCGAGATCAAAAACGCCGACCAGGCACGCAAGGTATTGTTCGCGCAAGTACAGGGGCTGACTTTCAGGACGCTGAGCGCAAAGCAATCCATTCACGGAGCCGCGGAGTCTCCTCCATTCTCCGCGCGACAGATCGGAGCGGCAACGACGCGGACCAGAGCGAGGCCGTTCCCTGGCTGCTGCACTTGATCGACGCGCTCGCTGCCATGGGGGCCAAAGTCATGCGCCCTCGCACCGGCATCCTGATTTTCGACATGAACAACCTCAACATGGCGCCGCAGACTCGCGCAGGCCTTCATGCAGAGGAAGGGTATCCCAACGGCGACCTTGTACAATTGGTTGAGGTCGCCGACGAGGAACTTCGCCATCTGCAGAACTACAGCGCGGTCTTCAGGGTGCCCATCAACCATTGCATCGAGATCCAGGAAGGGTGCGAAATCCACGTTGGCCCACCCTGGAACAGCGACCCGAAGTGGCTCATCCTCGAGGGGGCAGCATGGCACAAGCTGGCTCACGTCGCCAACGGCGGGGGTCTGCGGCCACCGCGCCCCAACCATTCAGGTATCGCAGGTGGAGGCAATCAGGATTGAGAGACTGCCGCGACCGCGACTGGCCCCGTGGGCCGAGCCGATCAGCATCGACGTCTTCGGCAGCACGCAGAGAATGGCGAAGGACATCCGCTACCTAATGTCGCACATCCCAGCGGGCCCGCTCCAAGAAGGACGCCGAATGCTGGGGAGGCCGAGGACGTCCTGTTACGTGACCCACGAGGACAGTTACGATTTGGAGCTCTAGTTACGTCAGCGGGTGCGGACAGCGAGCCCCGACAAACACCATCATCCTATTCCAGAACAACGCTCAGATCGCAAGACATGAAAGGCCGACACGCGAGCAACCCACGCCAGCCAACCCACGGACAAACAACAACAACATGGCCACCGCCTCTAACCCGACCCAGCAGGCCCCGGACAAGGCCCAGCCCCCACCACCGATCAACCCGCCACCTCCGTTCTTTCCGCCAGACCACCCGCCCTGGAACCCGCGATTCGACGCACGGGAGTTCCCGAAGGGCTACCACCCAGCACCTAGCCGTCGTCTGCTCTTACCCACGTCTTGGTTTGACTACGGGCACGAGGACAACGACTACGCCTGGAACCACCAAGTGCACGTTCACAGCCTGGACACTCGGGAACGAACGTGGACAGACCGAGGCAACCTGCTATAACAGGCAGGCTGGAAAAAGGGCTTCATCATCAGACAGCGCGGGATGCTTTCACGATGGGAGCTACAGCATTATCCATTGCCCGCCGGCGGGGCCGCCCCAACCAGGACACAGCCGCCCCCGCCGCCGACGCCTCCCACCCCTCCGAGGCAGCGGTCGCCAGCATCTCAGGCTCGGTCACGCGCGGTCGATATCGCTTCCCCCGATGCCGTCGTCATTACGTACTTCGACGACGCCGACTTTAAGAACGGCGTGGACTGATTATAACAATCAGTTGACTACATAACCGACACCGATGCAACCGACGCGCAGCGCTCCGGCGCCGACGCCGGCCGCTTCACGCGGTCGCCATCACGCATCAACGCGGCAACCTCGGCGCCAGGCAAGGGGCGCCTATGGTCGCCGCAGGGCGCGCGCAGTCACGACGGACCCCGGCATCATTCCACAAAACGCGACTGTGACGACGCTGTTGCCTCACCTGATGGCCGCCGCGATCCAAGGGGCCTCCGCCTCCTCCAGCCGCTGGGGCCGGCCCCCGCAACGACCCGCGAGCCCCGCCTAAACGCCGCGATGTGTCCGTTAAATCCATGGCCACGACGCCTGCGCCAGCCAACGCTACCGCGCCTCCGGGCCTCCCGCGGCGATGCTGGCCCCCGCCGGTGATTCTGGTGCCACTTCCGGTCGCGCAGCGCGCCGTTGTAGAAATTGCAGTCGGCAGCGAGGGCAAGCAACCGAGCGCGCCTGGGCCATGGCAGCGCGCGCCCACAAAGCCACGGCCACCTGCGCCGCGAAAGAACGAGGCGAAAGGGGCCAGGCGCGATCCAAATCGCGACGGACCGAGACACAACAACCCCGAAGGCAATCGACGACGACGACGTCAATCGACTTCGCGACTCGGCCATTGAGATCGCAGAGCGACCACCACCTCCACCACAACAAGGCATGACAACTTCGATGCGGATCAAGGGCCACATGCGCGACATCATCGCGCGCTTGACCGCCATGGTCAACAACGACCCATGCGAGCACACCAAGGGTACCCGCGCGAGGCAAGCCTCAACCACTAGCGACGTGCTCGAACGGACCGACCCAACAGAGGCCGACAGAGTTGCGAAATTCGGCGACCCCCGCGTCGAGCACCCCCAGGTCATGACCTGCGTCGAAGGGGCACTCAACAGCTACTGTGGGCCCCGCGAGCTTCGAGACGCGCGCCCGTTCTACGTAAACGCGCGACAACGGTATCTGGCAAACTACGCACATCACTGTTTGGCGAACGTGCTGACCTACCCCAAGAGCCGCAGGCGCGACGACATGCGCGATCAAGCAGTGGCGGCGTAGCATGAGAAACTTCCTCTCTGACATCAAGGTGTCAATGCGACGCAGCACCGCGCGTGCGCTGGCACCGTTATTCATCGCAGACCTACAGATGGAGGTCGCAATCGAGACAACGGTCAAGATGGCCGCCCACCCAGACCTCCTTGCCAGAGCACGAGACAGGATCGCCGGAACCAGCAGCCGACACCTTGCCCACCGACTGCGCGCGACTCACTACCGCCTACGGACCTTGACATCGGGGCCGCGCCACAACAACTCGGATCCCCCGAACAAAACTCATCGATTTCATGACGCAGTGCAGTTGATCAGACCAAGAATGCCAGCCTCCTGCAGGCCGTCAAAGTGATCGCGGGCCCGAGGGGCAAAACGGCAGGTAGCAGCACCGCCGGCAACCAAGCATCATGCCAGATGAAGCAGCACCTCGACAGCAGCATGGCCACAACGATCCGAAACATGATCACTGACCAAAACGCCGGAATGGGCGCTCCCCAAGCCGGGCAAAGCAAGCCCGCAACGACACTCGCTTCGGACGGGCGCCGCAGCCTGCCCGCCGGGGTGGCGACCAGCAAGAGACGGACAAGGACGCCCTCCTAATCTACTACGGGCCCCACCCGTGGAATTTAGGACGACCGCGACGCCGCCTTCAGACGGACAGCGCAGCATCATCCACCAGGGCGGCCAGCATCCCGCGGCCCAGGAGGCCCCCCCAGTCAACGGTCCCGACTCGCGGAAACCATGTCCGTCCTATTCAGACGCTGTCAAAGCTGACCTGCCTGACTAGCGCGACCATCCTACGGCGAATCTGGAGACTCCCTCCTGGTCGCCCGCAACGCGAGGCAATCCTCGCGATGGGGCCGGCCTAGCGGCCGCCGATCAGCGCGTTTCCTCCCGCGCAATATTGCGTATGCAGACGGAACCACTGGCTGCTACGCCCCCGCGCCCACCTCTACGTTATCCTTGAACCGACATGCGCGCAGTCGCCGTAAAGGCGGAAGCAGCACAGCTCGTGGTATGGAAGTCGATTATCCTTGGGCATATTTTCCGTGTGACACGGCAGTGTTTTGCGTCGTGAACATCAGTGGCACCGACAGCACATCGTGAACATCAGTGACGATTGCGATCATGTTGGTTTGATTGTACAAGACCCATGTACAATCAAACAAACATGATCGCTTTCAAATGAAACCAACATGAACCACAGGTCCTCACCAATCTTCAACCGTCCCTTAACTCCTGGCTATTTTTGCTTGTAGCCCCATCTCCGCCCGCCGCGCCCAGCGAATCTTTTCCTTCGGCACCCCCCTTTTGTGGCGGGATACGGGTCGCGCGTTAGGGGGGAAGGAACTCGGACTCACCGCGGGCCGCCCTGGCAAGGGTCAGGGCGGCCGCGGCCGCAACTAGTTACTATGGCAGCGGCCATCGGAGCGCCTCCAGCCCCGCGCCCACCGTCCACAACAGCGGCCACCGGGGCAGCGGCCGCCAGAGCATCAGCAGCGGCCATCAGCGGCCATCAGGCCAACAGGGCCATCAGCGGCAATCGAAACACGCACCCGCGCCGCCGCCACAGATGAAAAGAAACCGCCACCGCGCACGGTGCCCCCCCCCCCTAGCGGCCACCATTCCCATGATCCGGGTGCCCTACTCCTGCTTCGGCGGGGGATTGTGCCAGTCATGGGGATGGTCTCTGCTTGGGGGTCTTCGTGTGTGCAGGGGGTGGGGCCTTTCTGCAATTTACCGTGGCGAACGGGGCCGGCTTGCACCGCGCCGCCACTGGGGGAGGGCCCAAGTCTCCCTCACGCTCGGTGGAAACAGCATGGCGGCCACGAGGCCGACGTGCTGGGAGCCCTACGCTTGCTTGCAGGCGAGGGATCCCGCCGTCGGTTCCCGGGACGCCTGCCTGCGGAGGTTTCTCATGGGCAGAGGGAGAGGCCCCTGGGCCCTTTCCCGCCTCGAACCCCAGCTTGCAGTGGGCCCCGCGGAGTAGTCCCCGCGTTCACTTTTAACCGTCTTCATCTCCACTGCCATCTCCACCGCAGTTCGCCCTCACCAAACTCTGTCTGTTTTCGCCCCCCGCCTCAGCACCTCCACTTGCCTTTTGCCTACGGCCTGCCTCTGCGCCTGCACTTTATTTTTTTAACGCTGCCGCCCTACCGCGCGCTGCTGCACCTCCCCCACCCCATCCTTTGCTGAACAAGGGCACCTCGATAAGGGGGGGCCCTGGGGCGCCCCCAGGGCACTGGCCCCGAACGGCCAGGGGGCCCGAAGGGGGGGCCCTCCCACAACGGGCCCCAGGGCCCAAATTTCGTCCACGATTTTTGCACCGCCACGCCTACCGCCGCCACGCGAGCCTTTCTTTCTCGTATTTCTCTTGGAGGTCATGATGTTGGTGATTCGATGTCATGTCCCCTCCTTCTCCCCCCACCTGTCCTGCGGGGCCTCGGCCCTTACTTTTGCGTTTTGGTATACTCCCCCTGAGGTTCCGACCGGGCCCCCCGGGGGAGGCGGCATCGTTCGGGTATTTCCATTGCCGCCATTGCCACATTGCTTCAGGTGGAGGAGGAAGGGGAGGAGGAGGAGGAGGAGGAAGAAAAAGGAAGGGGGAGCCAGGACGACGGATGAGTTGAAAGGAGGTAGGCGGGGGAAACAATATGGGTCCGCGCGAGCGACGGCACGGCGGCGATGGTGAGCCTTTGGTCACATCCGCTGTGTGGATGCCCGTTCCACTGTCTTAGGCCATCTTCTGTTCACGATGCCTCCCGGCAGCGCGTCCTCGTCCGATCGCCCGAATGAGGGGAGGAGAAGGAGGACAAGTTGTAGTAGTAGTAGTAGTAGTAGTAGTAGTAGTAGTAGTAGTAGTAGTAGTAGTAGTAGTAGTAGTAGTAGTAGTCGTCGTCGTCGTCGTCGTCGTCGTCGTCGTCGTCGTCGTCGTCGTCGTCGTCGTCGTCGTCGTCGTCGTCGTCGTCGTCGTCGTCGTCGTCGTCGTCGTCGTCGTCGTCGTCGTCGTCGTCGTCGTCGTCGTCGTCGTCGTCGTCGTCGTCGTCGTCGTAGTAGTCGTAGTCGTAGTCGTAGTCGTAGTCGTAGTCGTAGTCGTAGTCGTAGTCGTAGTCGTAGTCGTAGTCGTAGTCGTAGTAGTAGTAGTAGTAGTAGTAGTAGTAGTTGTTGTAGTAGTAGAAGTAGTAGTAGTAGTAGTAGTAGTTGTTGTTGCTGTTGTTGATGTTATGGTTGTTGTTGTTGTTGTTGATGTTGATGCTGCTGCTGCTGTTGTTGTTGTTGTTGTTATTGTTGTTGTTAGTGTTGCTGTTGTTGTTGTTTTCGTTGCTGTGGTGGTTGTTGTTGTTGTTGGTGTTGTTGTTGCTGTTGCTGCTGTTGTTGTTGTTGTTGTTGTTGGTGTTGTTGTTGTTGTTGTTGTTGTTGTTGTTGTTGTTGTTTGTGTTGTTGCTGCTGCTGCTGTTGTTGTTTGTGTTGTTGTTGTCGATGTTGTGGTGATTGTTGTGAATGTTGTGAGTGTTACTGTTGGTGTTAGTGTTACTGTGAGGGTTAGTGCTAATACTTGTGTTGTTGTTGGTGGTGTTGTTTTGTGTCTGTGATGGCGTTGTGGTTTGCACCATTCCTGCAGGAGGGGGAGGAGGAAAACGAAAGGATGATGATGATGACGATGATGAGGATGAGGACGATAATGAGAAGGATGAGAAGGAGCAGGGGGAGGAGGAGGGTCTAATCGAAGAGTAGCTATCTACATGAGTGAGCATGCATTTTCCGAGGACCGCGTGGATGACCTGGATCGGTGTTGTCGGCGCCTCTGGCGCCGATCCAGCAAATCCGTGTGGACCTCCGACAGCTTATATTTGTGCGGGTGCCTCTTCGTTCAGATAATTTAAGAGGGGATGAGGAGGAGGAGGAGGAGGAAGAAAAATGATGGGTGGGAATGGAAGGTGACCTCCCTCTCCCTCCCAGGAGGAATGGGGCAGCTGGCATGCCTCATGGCGTCGGGTTCGATGCCGTTGGATTTCGCGGCTGAGAGCCTTTGCGTTTTCGTCGATTGCATGCCTAGTCGGATGCGGCCCGCGGATGGGTTCCGAGGGCCAGAGAGGAAAAGAGGCGCTCCTGCAAGTCAATGTGGTAAAGGAGGGAGATGAGCAGACGTGAGTACGCCATATTCGTTTGGGCCTCTCGGCTTGCAAAGCAGGATAGAACATAACCAAACATTACCATGACCATTTTGCCGTCTTCGTGGTATCAGGGAGGGTCGGGGTCTCTTCAGCAGCCAGAGCTCGATGGGCGGCGCTCAGGACGAGCGCGCAGTTGAGATTAGCCGTCAGGATGACCGTGCCTCGTTGGACGCCCATGCATCCTTCGGCAGACCCTCCGCCTGCAATGCAGTCGCAGGGGGGGCCGTTCCTCTTCTCATCCTCCTCGTCCTCCCCTTCCCCCCTCCTCCCCATTACCCCCAGGGGCAAGGAGGCTGCCGACCTGCGCTGGGGGTGCGCCCTCCTCCGCCCACTCCTGCGAAGCGCCGAGCGCGGGCCCGCGTGACCGTCCCTTTGCGCGGTCGCCATCGGTGAGCATGTCGGCCGTCTGTCGGAGGAGGGCCAGTCGAGACGGCGGCGTGCGTTTCTCGCCCTCGTTGGGCCTCCTGGAGGCGTCTCGTCCCCACGGCCGGATACGCCCCGACAGACGGGCCAGGATGGACCCAGGCGGGAGGGTCCATGCGGGAGAGTCAATGCACCCCTTCCACACCACCATCCTTTAGCCCTTTCTGCTCCTTTGCCTTGCGCGCGCTGCCCGATGTACTGATTTCTTCTGCTTCCGCAGCTCTACCACTTCGGCTCTAGGGAAACGAAAAAAAAGGAGCGAGTCTGCGGCGCGCGCGCGTGCGTCGGCTGGCGGGCGGGCCTCTTCCGCCCATTGCTACCCAAGTGTATGGTTGACTGCATTATATTGTTTTGTTTCCCCATGCCATCGGCGGAACCCACTGACCATGAAATACTATCGGAACATATTGCAAGGATTATGAATCCCCAGGCAAAATATTGGTCATCCGCCGAAGCGACGGCACAACCGTGAGCTGCGCAGAGCACGGGGTCACAAGAAGGAGCGCTTGGACGAACAGACTATCATTACCCTTCCAGCGTAACGAAAGTGTATATGCCTCCATGAGGCGACCAAATTCTCTCAGCATTCCCAGAGAGCAAACATCACATACTGTGTTTGACTTGACAGAAGGGGACTCCTCGGTTGATTCAGCCATCGATCGACCTTGATTTTGAGATGGTGAAGTTGCTGGATCACGTTCCTTTAGGAATGTCGGGCGCCGAAAACCTTGGCGCATAACATGCAGCGCAGTTTGTGTTGCGTGGACATAGCGAGGATGTGAGCGACTTGCAATCGGAAGGGGTACTTCTCTTTCGATTGAGAAGAACGAAGAATATGTTCGATTCCACACCTCACCTGGTCCATCGTATGATCTCGACCCTTTCCCCGATAGATGTGTCGAGCTCGCCTCAGGCGCAGCTCCGTTAGTGGGCGAAACAGCTGACCACGTAACGGGCGAGGCAATGCAGAGGCCAGCTCTTGACTCGGATGATGATATCGAAGAAAAAGGACACCCAGACGGAGGTTGATGCTCGTCGTCGCAGCCGATGTCGAGCGCCCCCGATGTCACACGCGCAATGAGGAGTACACGAGAATTTGCGGGCATGGCTCCTCAGCCAATGACAAAGAAGCCGAAGGGTGAGAACGATGACTGAAATTGTTCACCTTTACTGCAAGGTTTCTACAGACCAGGCTCCTCATTGCCGAGGACTAACAGGGACAGAGTACCAGAACTCGACGAGCTAGAAATGCAAGACGATAGAGACGATTTAGCACAGAATCGGGACGTTGATTTCATCGATAAGGGCGCGAGAACAAGAGAACAACGCGCGCCTACCTCCAGCAGTGATGGGGGGCGTTCCAGTAAGGCCCCCAGGGCCGGACGTTTCTGTTCTGGGGGATGCGACGCCCTTGGATCGCCTCGGGTGTTGTCGAATAGAACCACCGGCAGCTCCTCGATGCGGGGGGGCTGCTGGAACGCCGGGCCCACGTGCCCGACTCGGGCGGGGAATCGACCCCCAGGGAAGGCGCGCAAACCGGGGGTTTCATGTCGGAGGCGATTGCGTTCACAATGTTCGAATGTTTGTCCCAAGTATAGCCTGGCGTGGCTTTGTGAAGAATGCATTGCGATGAAGGAGCGCAATTGCCATCGCATCGCCTTCCTAGAGCGGGCGGAAAGACATAGACAGGATCGAGAACATTTGAGGACTGCGAGTGCGCAAATTCAACAGATCATCCTTGAGGCACAGGTAGATAAGAAGGCCTCTGAATAAGCTAAAAACATGTTTGCAGTTTCTGAGGCAGAGAGGCAGGCAATGACACAAAAGGTGGAATATGAGAAAAATACCATTGCGGAGACTGCGCAGAAACGGATGCAGCGCGCTAAGGCCAGCGCAGCAGGAGTTACAGGCGAAGCCCAGCGGCGCCTTGCCCAAGAGGAGAATGACATGTTGAGAGCCCAGAGCACAGCCGAACAATTTGTGTTAGACTCCCAGCAGAAAGCCGAGGGGGAAAAAGCTGATTATAGAGAAATGGCCGATGCAGCCAGGAGGGAAGGAGAGACAGAAGCCCGAGAACAAGCAGCGCGAGAAAATCAGGAGCTCCGCAATCAACTCGCAGTTGCTAGACCCGAGGCCGAAAGTGTAAAGATCGGATGCCCTGCGAGCCCTTCGAGAACAAGAGCAAAAGGCCCAGGTAATCAGAGATGAGGACTAGCAGGGGATGGCCGTTGCCTGGGATCGCCGGAAAGGGCGCGCAGAAGAGAAACAGCGTTCGGGCCGCGAGCGTGGAAAACAGGGGGTCACGGTCTGACCTGGGGCAACGCCGGATGGACAAAGAATCGCGGGATAAGATTTGTTGACCTGGCATCCCGAGACATAATCTTCGACGCGAGTAGGGGGCATGACTCCGGCATCGCCGGTAGAAGTGGACCCCAACGCCGGCACAGCCGGCGCATGTTGAGACGCCTCTTCGTCCCATTGCTGCTCGCCCCATTAGGAAGCCCGGCACCGCGCAAGCTCAAACACGAACAGGCACTCCGAGTCAGATCTGCCACTTCTGTACCGAACCTTCAATCGAGGTATGCAAGGGCTGTTTGAAGCGCGCGCGTAGGGAACGTCTGGATACGGGCACCAAGCGGCGTGATGAATGTTCTTGGAACGAAGCGTTTGGACTACAGGATGACCGCGAGAAAAGGAAGAACCTCCAGGCATGCCTGATACTCAGCGGGTCAACAACGACCCCGATGAACAGGCACCGAGACACTCGGCTTCGCCCATGGATGTTGGGCCCAAACGCCAGACGAACAATCTTGTTGATATCATTGGCATGCCAGTATTTAAATCCGAAAAATCGGATATTGGTAAGATGTCGATGCTGACCGCCCCGTCCATGCCAATGCTTCCTCTCGTAAAATGGCATTTCATTCCTGGGCCGGTTGTCGAGAAGTCTCTTGGAGCGATCGAAGGTTCGATGCGAGGGTGTGCCCGAGGGGCAAACCCTGGGAATGCCCTATTCAACGCCAAGATATCAGAGCCCTCTGGCAAGCTTGACTTGCCTGGACACATCCCTTTCACCATCGGCTCAGCCGCGACTGGTGGAGGAGGTGGAGACCCGGGAGGCCGCGACGACGATCAGAGAGACGATCAGAGTGCATCACCCAGCACCGGCGCGATCATTGCGATGCAGTTTGATGGATCGGGCATTCCCAAACCACCTATAGGCCCTCCAGGGGGGCCCGGTGGCGACGGCGATCCAGACGGAGACGGCGGCGGGGGGCCGAATGGCTACAGTGGCCCGACCTGGCGGCCGTTTCGCGCCAATCAAATGGACATAAATTGGGGGAGTTTGGGAAACAACAAAGAACTAAACTTGCTCGACATGCCGAGCGCCCAGACACTCCGAGAAAGGAAACAATATTGCATAAGAGCGGTAGCTTGATTACGGCATGATATTCACGCGGCGCAGACATGGATTATTGCAACCATGTAACCTGATGTGCCGAAGGAAAACCTTAGAGGCCCCGGGGCATTGATGCGCCTTTATACGATGATCGCCACAAGTTTGCTCGAGAAGAATGTGCAAAGATGAAGCGTGACCAACGTCTGTCGGTGCAGCAGACTCATTCCCTACCTAGGCTCTGCCTAGAGGGTTCTTATTCTGTTAGCTTAAAGGGGCCGGGCAGTGCAAAGCGCCCCGGGCGGCCCCCCCAGCCCCCGCCCCGCGGTTCCCCCAGTTGCGCCCCCTGGGTTCACCCAGCGTAGCTTAGCTCAGCTAAGCTTCGCTTCGCTTAGCTGAGCTTATGTCATCTTAGCTTAGCTTAGCTTAGCATTTCTTTGCCTAGTCTAGCTTGGCTTAGTTTAGCTTAGCTTAGCTTAGCTTATCTAATCTCATCTTAGCTTAGCTTAGCCTGGCTTAGCTGAGCTTAGCCTAGCTTAGCTTAGCCTAGCCTAGCTTAGCGCAACACAGCATAGCGCAACGCAGCATTAGCACAGCATATCATCGTATGGCATAGCATAGCCAAGCATCGCCAAGCATAGCATAGCATAGCATAGCGCAGCATAGCATAGCATAGCATAGCATAGCGCAGCATAGCTTTAACTTAGCTTTAACTTAGCTTTAGCTTAGCTTTTTCCTTAGCTTTAGCTTAGCATTATCTTAGCTTTAGCTTAGCTTTAACTTAGCTTTAACTTAGCTTCAGCTTAGCTTTACCTTAGCTTTAGCTTAGCTGTAGCTTAGCTGTAGCTTAGCTTTAGCTTAGCTTTAGCTTAGCTTTAGCTTCAACTTAGCTTCATCTTAGCTTTAGAGTTAGCTTAGCGTTAGCTTAGCGCTTAGCTGTAGCTTAACTTTAGCTTAGCTGTAGCTTAGCTTTAGCTTAGCTTTAGCTGAGCTTTAATGTTACTACTAATGCTGCATCCTAGGGGCTCCAACTCCTAGGTAGGGTCGCACTGGGATAATTTCTTTTCACAGATATATCGCATGGAGCATTCGCGCCATATAGAGGGGCGTCCCCTAACGGGCCGAGAAATGATACGAGCAATATGCGTCTGGTGTTCTGTCAGATCGGAGAGCGGACAACGCTGGATATGCCGTGACCTCTTCAAACTGACCAATGATCGACATAAGCCCAATCAGGACTTGTACCACTTCTATAGTGAATGAATGGATGGAGCGGTACCATGAATTGTGCGGTGCCAGGGCACCGTCGGATGCAATGAAGGTTTCACAACATGCACATTTCTACGAACAGAGACAGGTCCCGTGGCTTGAGCATGCCATGCAGTGGTACGAATTGTCGACGCATCCTCCAGGCACGGGAATGCGCACATATCAATGGCTTTTGCTCCAGGTGGAATCTCTCATGATGCGGGACAGAGAACAGTGGGCAACCTCTGGGCGCGAATCGACCCTCAATTCCAGAAATAGACAGGCCCGCCTGATAGGTGGGATGCACGAGGGTGGCGGGGGCGGACGAAGAGCCTCTGCCATGGTTGCAACGGCCCATCGATTAGGATTGCCTACGGATAAGAGGGCGAGCGGAAGAACTAAAGGCGAGACAGCGTGCAAATTTGTGAAGCAAGGAAAGACTTGCCCCGAGCAGGGCAAGGTTGCCCTCATCATCGCAAGAAGCCTTAGACACCGCCCGCGCCGGCACAGCCGGGAGCGGGCGGTGATCATAGAGCAGCCGGCGGAAAGAATGATCGCAGAGGCAGGAGCGAGTGGTTTGGAAGTAAAGGCCCGAATTGAAAGGGCCGGCCTCTCTCCTCGACTCCACCGAAGAAATCCGACATTTCGAATGCGGCACAGTCGCGGACGAGGAGTCAGTCGGAGGCCTCGCGAGAACGCCAAGGCAAGGTGGCGTGCCACGCATGGGCGCGAGACCCTGGCAACTGCATGGGCCCTCAGAGCGGGTGCTATGAGCAGCGCAGAGGCTTGTCTGGGGCTGAGAAAGTCAAACGCGACATACCAAGAAGCATAGCTCAAGGCTGGCAGGTCCTTAGGCTACCAGAGAACCTCTAGGCAAGCCGATTCTGCCGCTGCGAATGCTGGTGATGCTACGCCAGGTGAAACCCCGAGAAGTCGGGAATCGAGTAAAGGCCGCGGAAAGAACAGAATACAGGGCAAAGGACAAGGGAAAGATAAGCCATGTAGGGTGTTCACCGAGACAGGAGCTTGCTCACGAGGCAAAGACTGTTAGTTCGCGAAGAACACGCCAAACCATCCGTGACGATGGCCAGGCACGGGCGCATTATGGGCCAGTGCCAAGATGATCGTCACACGTTTCTTTCTTGTCTTGCTGATGACCATTCGCATTATGGCAATGTGGTCACGATGTTCCCGCCGGTCAAGCCGACAAGGGAAGGGCAAGCATGGGCTCCCTGGCGCAGCCAGCCGAGCCCTTTCTGCCTGCCCTGCTCTGCTTGCTAGGGGATCTCGTGGTCTACAGAACAGTTCAGAAGGACGATCAGTCGCGGTGGACTTCAAGAATGCATGTTCACTTCATCTTAACAAATTGTCCGAATAAGCTGTCCCCGCTTCTGCAGCGCAGCAAGGACGCAAAGTGGCATTGACGAAACTCGTCGCAATCCTCGTTCAATTACATCCTCTTCCAAGGAGGGCCATCGCGTCCTTTTGGAAAGACCTCGGGGAAAAGGTTGCATCAGACCTGCGAAAAGGGTTGATGCGGGCTCAATGTCAAGTTGCACCCCTCCATCCGTGAACCGACTACTACTCGAAGGAAGGCGCGTCGCCGCAGCCCAGGGGAGCTGCTTTCGAGCGTGGGCAACAGATGGAAATTCCCAAGGAAAGAATTTCGACGAACGCAGACTGAATGGGAAGCATCCTCAGGGACGCACAGCTCAGAACATCTCATTTAGCCGACGAAGTCTGGCATCTTTGGCTAGCATCTGAAGAACACGAAGGAGCCGCCCAAGCTGGCTCAGCCGCTGCGGGGCGCAGGGAGAAGTCACCTGCGCACCTCGGCGCGCTTCGGCTCGCAGTCGGCGCGGGCTGTGGGCGCAACCTCACTGCGGAGAGGTCTATCTGAGCTGCAGGCGCAATGGGTATGATCAAAGGATTAGAGGATTCGATTGCCATGAATCCTGCCGGAGGTTCCTCTCGGCCCCTCGGCTCCGTTTGCGTCGCATGCCCCAATTTCAGGGATGGGAATTTTGATGCGCTGGTCATGCCGGAGACACCGGCGGTGATCTCAGTAGGAGAGCGGTGCATGGATCACGGCTTTAGTTTCGTTTGGCCAGCGGGCCAACGACCCTACTTACTCATGCCCAACGGTCACAGAGTAGACCTGATCGCCGAGGGCAATACACCATACTTGACCCTATCTGGCAGAGAGGCGCTGGGTCAGTGGATGCGCGCGGCTGCCGCTGGAAAGCCTGCAGCTCCCGAGCGGCGGTGTCGCGCGACGTCAGGCGCCAAGACATTTCTGGATGGCGTGGAATTTGCGGGAGGTCCTCCGCCCCACTCAGTTCGAGTCGCGTAACGATAGACTTGCACACACATGAGATGATTGGTAACCACGGCTACGCGGAGGGCAGGCCAACAACGGCCGAGTGCTCATTTCCGTCCGCTAGAGACTCCATGGATACAGTCACTCTTTCTTTTATTATTCGCCTCAGACAGCTCGTGAATGCGGTTGGGACAAAACGCCAAAAGGCGTCATGAGTCTTGTAAACTCTTCATCTGCTCCCAATCTCGACACTGTTATTGGTAATTGTACGAAATCACACCACGGCATAGCCGGGGGTTGTGCGGCTAAGCTTGAGAACCCTTATTGGTGTGGGGTGTCTGGAGTTTTGCCCTGAGACACGGATCGTGGACTGGATTCCATTACAACGGCCGCCGCACTTGGCCAAGACGCGGTTGCAGATGAGGGTTCGGGAGATGGTGACCTCGTTGATATCGACGTACGTCCCGAAATCGACCCATATGGCGCTGAGGTTGAGGTGCCAGTCTCGGCGACTGAGCGACTAAAAAAGAGCGCGGCCTCCCTCGCTTCTGCTAAATCACGCTCCTAAGAACCCTTTTTGCTCGGTGTGTTGCTGGGCAAAGGCTATGCGCCGCCAGGAAAAGGAAAGCGCAACATAAAGGGCTGAGGGTGCCGGGGCCGCACGCGAATCCCACAGCGTTCGGACACCTGACCACCATGGTTCACTGGCTTGCGATGGGTGACCTAACGCGGGGGCTCCACGACGAGACCGCGCGCGTGACTTTTCGCGACCGGGCAACAGATTTCATTGCAGCACAGGGTGTGCACGACAAATCTGCGATTCACGTATGCTATTTGTTGATTAACCTCAAAGCCCCATGAGAAAGGTGATACTACTGTTACACTGACGGTGCGAGAGAACTTGCACGTGCATCCATCGAGCTACAGATTGCACATGACCTTACCATCCCTGGCAACAAGAAGCTTATGGCTGCCGCTGAACGATCCAACGGAATTGTTCAGATTGGGACTAGATCACTGCTAATGCAGGCCGGCTTTCCCCCACCTTTCTGGGAATATGCTGTCCGATACTTTTGTCTTTGCTATAACGCAAGGGTCCCTGATGTGGGTGCGTCGTCTTGGAGGCGCAGATTCGGGCATGAGTTTACGGCGCCTCTCCTTCAATTTGGCTCTCTTGTTCGATTCATGCCTCCCCATGAATCTCGATTTCGGATTGCCAAAACAGGCGGGGCGATGGATGCGGGGATTTACTTCGGCCATGTACACAAAGCGGGGGGCCCGGTGGTCCAGAAAGCTACGTGACACCACTGCGACAATTTGACGATCTGCACATGGAAACTGGGCGGGCGCCAGCAGGCAAGCGCCCGATCATAGAAAAGTCAGATCAAGTCTACAGTAATATTTTTGGCAATACTGCGCCAGACCAAGGACCTAGGTTTCCAATGCGCGAAGCATATGATATTGCACAGACGAAAGCCAAGAACGTCGCCATTCCCCCAGGCGGTCCCTCTGACGGCTCAGCCGGCCAAGGGGGCCGATTAAGATCACAGGCGGCACAGTCGTTTGGTGACAGGGATCCAGGCGCACCGACGCCACCGCCTCCAGCGCGAAGCGAGGCCGCGCCACCACCAAAGATGATGACGACTCCGATGACGATGGTCTGGGGGGAGTCCTTGTGGATGACGTGCCCGCGGTACCTGGCGGCCGGGGTCCCCGGCGCGACTCGAGACCAGATAACGATGCGAGACAACAGCTAGGCTTCGCTCGTATAGAATATAGATTGAATCGTGAGTCGAATTTCTCGACGGCACAGCCGCGGTCGAGAGTGCCTGGGCCAGGGCAATTCCTCGCCCGAACCACGCAGAACTTAGACACTATGGAATATTACGAAGAACGACGCACTGTTACAGGCCTAGGTAAAGATGAATCATTGGGAAATTGCCCTTGAAAGGCAGACGGAAGACCTGCAGCATTAGAGTCGCGCTGCATGCGATCCTGACTATGCACCCGTGACAAGAGTCTGGGTCACTGACCCGGACCCACGATATGGAGTTCAATGGCTTCAGACATATCCTAGTTCCACCAGTCCGGGAATTCGCCCATGCCGATGGTCCAACATGGCCCATGCTGAACGGTCGAGAGCAGCGGAGCAATTTCGACTCTGGTTTCTTCGGGGTTGAGGACCCGGGACCTTGCATTGCCTTTCTTCGCGACATTGGAATCGACGCAGTTGATCTCCAGGACGCGCAACACGGCAACGGAGGTACTGAGCACCCAGAGGGTAATGTCCATCCGGGTGTCGGAATCCGATTAAGAAAGAGAGGAGATACGATTGTGCCAGATGAAACCCAGTGGACTGGCGCGCGCTCCTGCGTCCTGCGGGACCAGCAGAGAAACTCCCCGCAGGTACGGGCTCTGGGAGTGACCAGGGCACCCCCGACGATGAAGGAATATTGTGGGTACTTGGCATGGTGGGACAGTCCTGCGAGATGGGGTTCCCCCCGACACAGTCGGAGAGGGCCTAGCACTCCTAAAACCCTTAAGGTCTAGCGGAAACAGCCTGACTTCGAGTCCGGCGGCCGCCGTTTCGCGACGTAGCGTACCCCGTGTGCCATTGCAGTCATCCGAATCACCTACCCCATCACATCGAGAAAAAGGACGTTCTGACACGGAATATGTATACAACCCGTTTATTGACGATATTCGGATCGTAGAACAAGCGTGCACATTATTTGCTGATTTAACCCAACCACGGATTGCTGCGGCCGTGGCTCGACGCGCATCCAAGGCCGAAGCTGCCGTGAATCAAGATGCCCGCAAAGCATTGCACACCGAATGGGTTTGGTTACGAAGCATTGGCACTTGGGATGAGTCAGGCGCGATGGAATACAACGATGTTGTTCGACAGCAAGAAGGGCAAACAACACATGTCAGACGCCTGCTCGCTTTTCTGGTAGAAAAGATTTCAGTGCTCTCAGTCAGGCGTAAAGACCGCAAATATAAAGACCGAGTTGTGTTTGATGGGTCAGACGTGAGAGATCACAATAGAGACGTAGCCTTAGTTCAGGGACTTTCTTGCAGCCCGGCCACTATGCAGGCCGGCTAAGCGGCAGATGCGCATGGCTTGTTCGAAGGACATGGCATCCAACAGGCGGATGCTGCCAAACATGCTCACACAGCCCAAGTTAGGGGGAACTCCGACATGGATTTTCTTGCCAAGAGAAGACGAATGGCCGCTCGCTTGGAAAACAACATGCGAAACGCCGTACGCCCTTCATTCTTTCATTGTGTGGACATCCTGAGTCCGGTGGATACTGGGAACAGCATTGCGAGGGACATGTGATTTCCAAAGGTTTCATTCAATGTAGTCCTTGGCATAGTTGTTACTCCCACGCAACACTGCATTTATTTCATATGATTCATGTTGACGATGTCAAACTTTTTGGACCATCATGGCGACTCTTACAGGAAGCCTCCGAAGGCTGCCCCAATGGCATCGGGGTCGACCCACCAACTAACGTGGGGCGTTATTTGGGGTGCGGACATCATTTGTCTACGCAGCGTGTTGAATGGCAGGGGGAGTTACCAAATGTCTTTGACCCCCCACCACCAAAGGTGAAGAAAACGTCCGGCTCAGGACAACAGGTGGGGAGCGATGACAAGCAAGCAGGGGGTGACTCAGCGGCGCAGCCGAGTGAGCCATATCAACCTAGGCAGCCGAAAATGGTCAGAGCCATTGAGTGCGACATGACCGAGTTCTTTGAATCCTGCGTAACACTCTATGCGCAGCTAACCGATGCCGACCTTGCTACATACCCTGCAGATGGTACCCCATGTGGCCCCGAGTTGACTGACTTTGAGGATGGGCAAGGCGGCCCACGAGGAGAGAAACATTCCCCAGCAGAGGGGGCCATAGCTGCGGCACTCGGGCTTCGTGTCGACACTGGTTCCCCAGACAGGCCAGTCGAGGTTCCCGGCTTAGCCGCGGAACCCGGACCAGACGACCCTGAACCGCTGACCCCGTCGGGAGTCCTTCAGCCTATTGCTGCCAAAGTTCCCATGAAGATCTTGTATGGTGCTGGGTGGCTCGGTCTGCTCTATTGCGCGCGGTTTGCCACGCGGCCAGCTGCGTAACGAAGTGAACTGAACGACAGGACATGAACCTTTTTTCTAGTAATTTACCACATCAATTCCACAACCCCATACAACATGACGTCATGGGTAGGCGACAAAACGGAGGATGTCGCAATCCGACTGTGCTCCGATGCAGGCCTTACTGGCGATTTACGAACGCACTGCAGCGCGAGCGCCAGCCACCAGGTAATGTGGGCACCACGCACGAGAGCCAATCAGAGCATGGCTTCTTGTCGACAAACTTGCGTGCACCGCAGCACACTTGAGGCAGAAATTGTGGCAGCAGATCTGGCTTTACGGACTGAATTACCGCCGCCTCTGCCGCTGTGGGAAATTCTGCTACAACGAGAGGTCAAATTCACATTTATGGCAGATAAGCAAGCGGTTTGAAAGTTGATAAAAGCGGCAGGTTCGATGAACTTGATGCACTTTCCGAGAACCCACCGTGTAGATGTTGTTGCCACTTCTGAACAGTTTACCCGTGATTTGGTTCTAGTTTACAGTGCGAACGTACGCGGCACGAAGCTGCTGATGTCGGTGCAAAACGATTTACCGATCTTCTTGCATGGGTCAAGGTGCTTTGCCTTGTTAGCATTGTACCTCCAAGTTTTGGAAAGTCAATCGATATCGAGACTATCTGGCATCAGTGTTCACTGACTGACGCCCCCTGGAACCCTGGGGGGATCTTAAGCCACGGACAGGTCCAAAGGCTGCGGTGCGTCGAGGGGGCGCGGTGCAGAGCGAAAAGATGCATAAGAAGAAGAGAGCCACCAAAGGTAAGGCAGTGGCGGCCGCACCGATGAAAGACATGGCCAAAGTAGCAATATCCTCATCAGACGGCAAAGCCGAATCTGGCGAGGCACATGCGCATGCGCATCCTTCGCCGGCACCGAACTCAGCAGCAGCCACCAGAGAAAGAGCTGACACTGCACCCGGCAAAGCCAGAAGTGCCAACGGCCCGAGACCATCCGAAAGCGACAAGGATGGTTCCAGGGAGAGCTACCATCAGCGAGAATTATAAAGAAGACAGAGAAATTATGGCTATGCTTGATGTAACTGACAGTGAGTCAGATGATCCAGGTGTACAGACGCAATCTCCTGAGATCCGGGAGCAGGAAGAGTACCGTGACAAAGTTACTGATGCGGCTGCGGCCACATCGAATGACAACGATTCGATGCTTTTGATAGCTCAGCCTGAAAAGGGAGCAACATTGGACAGAAACGATTTGAACGGAGAAGAGGTCAATACTTGAATACTGTTGTGGACCAAATAGCAACATAGGTAATGCAATACACTTCGTTGACAACTCACGCGGGGTGATGCGATGCACCGAAAGCGAGGCTTTGAGTACAGACGAAGGCAAAAACAAAGCATTTGCGGATATCAGAGAGTTCAAGGGGAAACATATTCCGTTTTGGAGTTCGATCCCATGCGCTGGAGGTTCTCCTTGGCAGCATGTTAATGAAGCCCACTATTTCCGTGCAGGTGGCCACAGGTCCTTCCGAAGGCTCCGATGAATCCGAACAGATTTCCGATTTCTCTTACGGGAGTTTAGAGAGATTGCCCGCGCTGTCGTGGATGCGGGGGGGCGCAGTTTGCATTGGGCGGCCCAGTCAGTGTCAGTTTTGAAGAGACCCGAAAGTGATAGCATTCGTGAAAGAGATAGGTTTGCATAAAACAGCATTGCATGGATGCGCGTATGGATTGAAATATAGACATGGGAAGTTCATGAATCAACCATGGACCATTGCCTCCACATCTGACATTGTGACCAGTGGTTCGGAGCGGAAGCGCGATGGCACGCATGCGCACGTGGAGGCGCGTGGTAAGGATTGCAAGCTTGCGGCAGATTGCACGTGTGAGTTTGCAAAACAGATTCACGTTGTTCTTGCGCGCGCGGCATCGCACTCCTCCCTTGATCTTGCTTCCCTTCATCATGATGTATGCGCCGCTGCCATTTCCTCTCGCGAGCAGGGGCGGGGCCGCCGTCGGCCGTGCCCCCCCCCCCCCCCGGCGGAGCCGCCGCGTAGCTGCGGCCGCTTCCCCCTTGCGGGCTGTGGGCATCAGCCCGTGGCCTCTCGGTCGCGCACCATTCCTGGACGACAGATCCTTGGCGTCTCGGCGGTGCAACCGTCCGAGATGACCGGGGAGGAAAAGTGGTTCTCTTTATGCAGAACGGTAGGATGCAGGTACTTCGCTGGGATTCCCTGGGCACAGTCCATGGCGACCCCAGCGGGCGAGAAGAATTTGGCCATGGAGCACGCGAAGGAATCGGTGACGGCACAGCCGAGAGAAAACCACGAGAGCGCAGATTGCTCAGATCATTGTTGCAGGACTTGTCAGGAAAACGCCGAGAGAAGCGATGCTGATAATAGTCATGCTCATGACAAGGCTGAGTTCTTCCCTAACAACCCGAACAGGAGAGCAAACATTCAATGCTTGACTCCCGAACGGCACCCGACTGGGAGCAATAGACTCCCGAACGGAAAAGCCGAGAAACTGGGAACAATGGACTCCCGAACGTCAATGCCGCGGGGCAAGCTCGAAGTCCCGGCTACATACACAACGTTACGGACCCCAGAATGGTTGATTCTGAGATGGGTGTTACGGAGTGGAACGATGTTGAATTGAAAAACACGTACCTTTTGGAACCAGAAGAAGAAGGGCAATAATTTCTTTGCGGCGAAAAGATGCATCACATGCCTCGTGGACGATGGTTACAGCAGCTTGTGATGACTCGGAATAACATTTGTTCTCGGACTGACAACAGTGTTAGTGTACCCAACGAGGAATTGAAGACATCCAACGGGTCAGTAACTCAGAGATTGTACAATAAAGTGTCCGTGGGCACATGTTGTTGTCTGGGTAGCCTGTAAACAGGATTCACAATGCAATTTCAGGAGCAACTTTGATGGTCCCCCCTTGGATCTCTCTCAAGTCGAGGAATGGCAATACTTCCAGTCCCATGTTGATCCGAGCACGACGCTGACATGTAAATTTTACACAGGGCCTCCAGGGGACCCACAGAGCAGGTCTGTCCGATGTTGTGATCACGGGGGAATAATTGAACCAGTGGGGGCCGCTAGACGCGCCTACATGAGAGGCGCAGGATATTTTGTCACGATAAAAAACCATTGGCCGACGCGCGGGTCAAGTTATCCTCATGAATATTTGGGGGCCATCCAGGAACAAGCTTCCACGCGGCACAGCTGTCGATGGATGTGGCGCCCATTTTGCAGTTCCAGGTGCCAGGGGAGATCCCAGCGAAAATTAAATTTAGTTGCGCAAGTGCTGAGTGAGGAAGTCCTCCATAGGCACCGTGCATGGAAGGAGTTGCAGGAATAACCCCGAACCAAAAGGGCCAAACTCCACTCGGCGGCGCAGCCGACCGAGCGAGGAGGGCCGCCCCCAAGGGTGAACAGCGGTTTGGCTCAAGAGACAAACCTCTTCTGATGCGAATGGGCGGCGTCGAAGGATCGAGGCCAGCCTAGGCTGCCGAAAACGAGAAGACCACCCGAAACGATTTCTGCCGAAACTTCGATTTCCGACGCGCCCGTGAATGCCCCGTTGGGAGGCGGTTCCTCGGGCTCCGGTGCCGCGAATGACGCTCCGATCGGAAATTCTGCTTCCAATCTTCCTTCCGCCGGCGCAGCCGGGGGTTGGCGGGCGTCGTCTGGATCGGGATCCGGCGGTGGAAACACCGGGCGGGATCCTGGCGCGCCGAACGGGGGTGGAGGTGGTGGCCCACCTCCGGGCACGGGCCCGCCTGCACTTCTTATTTCGGAAGGAACTGGCGGTGAGTCCGACCCGCCCTATTTGGCGCGTGGCATATGGAACGTCTTCAACATAGGGAGCAAACAGGGGCTGCACAGCCGCGCCCCTGAATGGCGCCGAAGTGCCAGATGAATGGGCTCGTTGCGCTAAGGAGATAGCCGCGCTGTATGCTGACGTGGTGGACCCTGCCCTTCACATCTCGTTTGGATGGCTTAATAAACAGAAGATGTGTTAGGCCATTGCGAAATTGGCGGAGGTTTATGGTCACGGATTGTGGCATCCCTGTCCCACACAGGGCTCCATAACAAGAAAAAATCAAACTAACATTGAACTAACATTTCAGTATTGTTGGAACAACCGCGGACAACAAGCTTGGAAGTAGGTCATAGGCGCGGCGCAAGTAGGTCATATGTTGTCTCGGGCTGCAGAAGAAACATCAGAAGCACCTGGAGCACGCGGGGGCGCAGGGAGGGATCGGGGAAGGAGAAGGAGGACGAGGGGGAGGAGGGGGAAGGAGGAGGAGGAGGCAGAGGAGGAGGAGGAGCAGCAGCAGCAGCAGTAGCGACGGGGCAGGCTTGGTGCACGCATGGGTCCAGGGGCGCACCTCCTCCTCCTCCGCCTCCTCCTCCCCCTGTTCCTCTTCTTCCTTCTCCTCCTCCTCCTTTTCATGTTAGTCCTCCTCCTCCCCCTCCCCCTCCCCCCCCTCCCGGGTCGGACTTGCCAGCGTCGACCCTTGGGGCGTTGCGCCCGTAGGGGGGGGAGGGGGGGGGGCTATGCCTCCTGCTCCTCCTCTCCCTCTTGTTCCTCCTTCTTCGCCTCGATCCTCCTCCTCCCCCTGCTGCGCCTCCTCACCCGCCTGTTCCGACTCCTCCCCTTCCTGCTCCCCTCCTGCTCTTCCTCCTTCTCCTCTTCGTCGAGGTCCTCCTCTTCCTCCTCCTCCTCCTCCTCCTCCTCCCTCTCCCCCCTAGGAGGTGCTCGATCATCCCCCCCCCCTCCTGATGCTGTTCCTCCCCCACCTCCTTGCGTTCCGTCGCCGCCGACAGCTTCATCCCATGGGGTGTCTGTAGAATTCGGCGGCGGCGGGGGCCATGGCGGGCTGGGGCGACCTGGCGGTCGCGGCCGCCCCGCCCGCGGCCGTCGCCGCGGCGGAGGAGGTGGATTTGGGGCCTGGAGAAAGAGGAGGAGAAGGGATTGGATGGGGGGGGGGAGGAGGGGGACTTTGGGGTTAGGGGGCTGGAGAAGGAGGGGGAGGAGGTATCCCGCCCCCCCGCGGCCCCCGAAGGAGCCGCCAGCCGCCGCCCCCGCCGCCGCCGCTGCCGGCGCTGGCGCTGGCGCGGCGCGGCGCCGCGGTCGCCCTCCAGGCAGGAGGGCGACTGCGGTTGAAACGTGGAGGTCATGTGATATCCACCCCCTGTTGGGGGTGGATATCGTTTTTTTTTTTTTTTTTTTTTTTTTTTTTTTTTTTTTTTTTTTTTTTTTTTTTTTTTTTTTTTTTTTTTTTTTTTTTTTTTTTTTTTTTTTTTTTTTTTTTTTTTTTTTTTTTTTTTTTTTTCTCCCCCGTTGGGGTTGTCTTTCGCCCCGTCCCTGGGTCGGCTTGGGGTTCGGGTCCGCGGGTCGGTTGATTGAGCTACGCCGGTTTAGGGCCGAGTGGTCGGAGGGGTTGCCGAGGGCCGAAAATCGACGGGGGAGGGGGTCGCCGACAAAATTTTGAATATCTCAGCGGAAGAGGCGGCGGGAAGAGGAACGAGTAGAGGTGGAGGGATGAGGGGAGGATGGGAATGGGTGATATGGCCATGGGCGTGGGAGGGGGTGGATGGAGGTGGCCACGGAGGAGGAAGCAGGACGTTCTATGTTTCGAATCCGTGTTGCCACGAGGACCCTGCTGGACGTGCGCCTTCCAGCTGACGACGGCGCTGCAGGCGCCCCTGCCGCTGGCGCTGGGCCTGCCGCCGCCGCCGAGGTGGAGCTGGCGCGCCCTGCGAAGCGGCCCGGCATCCGCGGCCTGCTTCCGCAGTCCAAGGTTCATCGCTCCGAGTCTGGCAGGCTACTTGTGCACCAGCAGCGCGTCGGAGGCTTCATGGCGATGGACCCTCTGGTGAAGCCGCTCGTGGTGGCCAGGGCGATCGGTCCCCAGATCGACGGCGACGACGTCGACGATGCGATCGTGCGTTGCACGCCCGAGCTGTTGTCGCCGACGGACCGCTTGATGGTGAGCGCCTCGATCTTCGAGCGGATCACGGGCGCGTCGCACAAGCAGCACCAGCGGGCCCTCACGTTGACAGGGGCGGCTTGCAGCATCATTGACCGTCACGTGTGGCATAGCATTGAGAAAAACGCTGTCATGAACGCTGTGGGCGGCGAGCTTTTGCAATAGTTTGAGTTCGCTTGCTACGACGAGAGCCCCATGAATGCAACTACTTGGGCTGGCCATGTTTTTTTCAGACGTAGTCTTGCCACCAGCTGATCGCCCAGCGCAGCCCGACCCCGCCATCGTTGTCGCCACGGGGCTTCAGGCGGCGATTGAGGACAAGAAGAGCGATATGAATACGAAGCTCTTGCAGACCCTCACCTCGACCGCTCTGTTGACCAAGCGCGACAGTACCATTAGCATTTTGACACATCATCGTACCCCGCCGCTTGCCCAGATTGAAAGCACACATGCATCTACGATTGCACTGGCCCAGATACGAGCATCAGCTGCCACTGCAATATCAAAAGGATTTGCCAGACGGGCCAGGATGACCACCACGGACGATCAATCATCCAACCCCCAAAGTAGAGCACATCCTCAAGACATTGCGCGGTGATTGGTCGTCGGCTCGATCAGGCTGCACGAGCCACCACATTGGCACTTGTTACGAGAAGTCGTTGTCCCTTTTGAAAGTTACCTGGCGGGGGTGGTCAGTTTTTCTCTGTCGTTTCAGTACATGGCAGATCTCATGTGTTTCAAGAGGTGCACCTACGAGCACGTGAGGGAGAACATCCAAGTGTTGCATGGGGAATGCTCTCCAGATGCACGTTCCCATCGGCTTCGAATGATTGCGCTGTTCACGAGTACGAAGGCCATGGACAGGTTCGCGCAGCAGGTATTGTTGTCACAGCTCCCGAATGGCGATTGGCGAGATACGACCACGGTGCAGTACTACACGAAACCTGGCACAGCTTCGATGTCCGAGGCTGCCATCTCGCACATGGTGGCTTCTGCTCTGAGCTCGGCTCTGGCGGCTTCGAAGCCCTCGGCCTATCGAGCGGATCGGTGGACAGGGGCTGAGGTTGCGACCGACGAAGCCCCCATCGGGATAGCAGTCCACAATATCTTCGGGCATGCGTGCAGGCGGATGCTGGCGATCAAGAAGCAGGCCGTGCCGTCGGTGCCGGGACGAGGTGGTCTCGCTGCTAACGAAGTTTACCACGTTCGCCGCGACCGCGGCGTCGGGGGCGACGCGCCCGCGATCGCGGACGCCGAGGGCAACGGCGGCGGGGCGGGCGGCGCCGACGAGATGATTGCTGGCACGAAGGCCGACAAGGAGAGGATGATGGCGGCCATCCGTTCTCGCAGGCAGCGGGCGGCAGCGTGGTTGGAGCAGGAGCCGCCGGGGTTGCAGATCGTCTCGCGGTGCGCCATGGAGTGCATGAAGACGATGGCCGAGCTCAACTTCAAGATTCGCTCCGCTGCGTGGGAGCGCAGCCAGACAGCCAGCGCCGCCAGGGCGCTGATCAACGGCGAGACCAGCTTGCTCATCAGGGGCTTTGCAGGTCTTGCTGTCGCGAGGGGGGCGTGGGCAAGGCGGGGCACCGCAAGCTCGCGGCGCTGTACGGCAACAAGGTGATGTGGAGCGTGCTGCCTGGTGACTGCACCACCGTGGAGTTCCGCGCGATGATCTTCTCGCTCCTCAGTCGGGTCGGCTGCGTGACGGAGTGCAAGGTGCGCGCGGGCGCCAGCCCGCCTTCCGCCTGCTTCCCCTTCTCGCCCTGGTCCTTCATACCGAGTGTCATTGCCATGTTTCGTTTGAAAAACTTTTTTTTTTTCAGGATGCATCCCTCTCCGTCGGTCGTCGCACTCCTCCCTCCCCCGCTGCCGCCCTCGAGGTTTCTCACGATCGACGGAGCTGCCCCACGAAAGTCCTCAGGCTTCTCGAGCGCCCCGAGCTGGGCCCCATCATGGCGCAAACTTCAGAGCGCGTGCTGACAGATTGGGTCAAAGAGTTGATTGTGGACCACCCTGCCCTCAATGACGACGAGTGCCTCGCAAAGTTGCTGTGCGTCGCTTGGAAGTTCAGGAAAGACAACGCACGGGTCGAGAACTATTTCGCAACCACTCGTCGTCATTTGGTGTCAAAGTCGTGCCAGACGCACCGCATGACCTTTGGGGACTTGAACTCTGAGTGGGTGTGCTTGCACGTTCGGAAGAGGTTTGCCAACCAGCGCCATCGCAAGCTGGCCAAGCCACCGCAGCACAGACAGAAACAAGTCAAGAACACCAAGAAGGCTCGCGGCGGTGGAGGCGTCGCGAGGCTGTTCTTGCGGCAGTGTCTGATGAACGCTGGAGGCAAGATGACGATGGCTGAGGCGCATCGCCGTCGTCGAGCCCTGACGCCAGAACAGCTGGCTCGCTTAGCAGAACCTGGCCGCTTGGCTACGATTGCACACCGACGTGGGCTGCCTGGTTCGTCATTTGGTCCAACTGCGTCGAGCTCGAGGCGACGCTCGGCCGTGGGTGCCAGGGCTGCCGGTGGCCTCCAGGTGGCGGCGGCGCTGCCTCGCGATCGTCTTGGCCAGGTCCGTGCCATGTCAGAGTCTTTCGCGAACACTGACGATTGCTTGAAGCACCTTCGCAGGATGAGCGCTGCGGCTTCGCGGCGGCGGACCCAGGAGCTCAACGCTGACGACGACGCCATCCAGACTTACGTCGAGGGCTTGGGCAGGGAGCGTGCGGCAGAGAGCGTTTCACATCCAATGCAGGATTGTATATTATCGGGATCTTGGGCGTCTGTTCCACTATCTGGCAAGGTCAGGTGTTTCGAGTCTGCTTTCGACATGGGCGGCTTCGTATCGAAGGCATTGGGGTGGGCGCCTCACCAGACTCACCGTACCAACCTTTGCACTAGCTTGGAGGCGTACTGGCAGGAGGTGTGTAGCCTTGTCCTGGATTTGCAGGGGCCGCAGTTGGCGACCCACACGGTGCAATCGCAAAGTCAGTGCCAGCGCGCAGAGTTCTGCGTTCATAAGGGCCAAGGCCTACAATTGGCCCAGCGGGTGTCCAGATTCCTCACAATCCTTAAGTCAAGTGCAAAAGTTGGGACGTTCGAGCGAGACGCTGTTGATCGGGGTCGGGTTGTTCTTCATTTACACGGCGGTGGTGCTCTCGGCTTTGATTCATTGGACGTGTGGCCCCACATTGGGCTTCATTATTGGTCACCTTATGAACCTACGTTTCAGATTTTGACGCAGATCCCAGATCCAGGCGAGCTGGCTTTCAAACCGAATCGCGTGTACGTGCAGGCGCGCAGAGAGTTCAAGGTGATGTACCAAGCGCTGCTTCCACTTCTTGACAGGCCTGAATGGAGCGTGCAGTGGTTCGCCCTTGAGTCCACGCCAGTGCACATCCGAGACATGGACCCCGCCATTGCGCCGCTGCTCCCGCTCGGCGGCCGCGACGCCGCTGAGCAGATGTGGCCGCCCCCGCGTCGGGCGCGCGGGCGCGGTCGAGGCGGCGGCCGCGGTGGCGGCCGAGCTGGCGGCAGAGGCCGCGGGCCATTGCCCTTGGAGGACGATGGGGGAGCTGAGCCGGCCGCTGACGTATACGACGATGGCGATGGTGCCGATGGGGCCCGTGAGCACGGCGGCGGCGACGACGCGGCGGCCCTCGTCGACGAGCTAGACGAGGGCGAGGTTGGCGACGGCATGGCGCCTGGAGGCGGGCTTGATGAAGGACATGGCGACCGCGGGCCGCATGAGGGCGGCGCAGCGGGCGGCGCCCCACCTGGCGAGGAGGCGGAGGCTGCTGTTGCGCCGCCGCCGCCGCCGCCGCCGCCAGCTGGCCCAGCTCGTGACCGGATCGGCGCAGACGCCACTGTGCGGATCCATGGAGGGCGGTTGTGCGACTACGTCCGCTACACCAACTTCGAGGCCGTTTGCCCGAACAAGGCGCACGGCCGATGCATTGTGAGGAGGGCGCCGAACGAGAAATTCATTGGCGCGGACGGCATCCCGCGTGGCGGACTGCCATGCGGTTTCTTGGCTGCGCGGCTCGCCGCGTCGCACCTGGCCGAGACCCGCGAGGAGCGCAAGTCCAGCGAGTTTCTAAGGAACTCCATCGGGGATGCTGGGATCAGGCTTGCAGAGCGGACGCAGGTTGCGGTGCTCGACCACGGCCCAGAGCTCTTGGGCTTCGAGCGGGACCTAGCCGCGGCTGCTGGCGAGCCTGAGGAGCCTGCCGACTTGATCGGGCCACTCTGAGCTGGAGTGCCACAGCGCACTGCTGGCTTCGAGGGGAGAGGCTGAAAAGCAGTGAAAGTTATATTGTGCAATCCTTTGTTCCAGCGGCAACCCTCAAGAGCTACTCGGCGGCAGTTTCGCTGGGTCCTGGTGTTGCGTTTGGAAGGTCTTTGAAAGTTATTTTAGAGTTAGTTTTCGCAGGGCGTCTGATTCGAGTTAGTTTTGAGTTAGTATTTGGCAGGTTCTGAGCGGGTGTGCATGCGTGTCTCGGGTCTGTGGGGCGGCAAGAGGACCGCGTCAGGTTTCAGTTAGTTTTGAGTTAGTTGTGTCTCGTTTGAGCTAGTTTTGGGAAGCTGGGAGTTACTTTCGGTCTGTGTTTTTTTTGGCCGTGGGGCCGATCCTGTTCAGGAAACAGCACCATGTCTGGGAAAACGCTAGTTTTGGGGTTAGTTCACAGCGACAACTATTAGTTGTGGGTTTTTGTTTGTTTGTTTGTTTTGTTTGTTTCTCTCTCTCTCTCTCTCTCTCTCTCTCTCTCTCTCTCTTGTTTCAACGGTTTGAGTTAGTTGTTTACGTTGGTTTGTTAGTGTTTTACAGTTTTAGTTAGTTTTGGGTTAGTTTTGAGTTAGTTTTGAGTTAGTTTTTAACGCCTGGTTCGGGCGCCGTGCCGGCCTCCCCTGGGAAACCCAACCCCCGCTCGAGAAAAGTTAGTTTTTTTTGGTTAGTTTCCAGTGGGAAAAGTGAGTTTTTAGCTAGTTTTTGGTTAGTTTTTTGCTCCCCCCCTCTTAGCGAAATTGCCGAAAGTTAGTGTTGAGTTAGTTCTGGGCCATTCTGAGTTGGTTTTGAGTTAGTTCTGGGTTAGTTGAAAGTGGGTTTGGGCGCAGCGTGCCCAGCAACTAAGCGGCCCGCGGCAGCGCCGCAGTGAGGTTTTTCGGAGGTCGCGGCCAGGGGTCCTTGGGGCGAAGGAAAGCTAACTTTCAATGTAGGTCGTGGGTCCAGGAGTAACTCTTGAAGGTTGCCGCTGCCCACTAGGGAGGGACGAACTGGGGGGGGGGGGGGGGGGGGGCGCTGATGCAAGTCAGACATCCGTGTTCACTTGGCTTTGGCGACTTAGGAAGGTCCTGTGCCTCCTGCCCCTCGCTCTCCTACACCTCGACCTCCTCCGACGCTTACTCCGAGAGGAATAGACGCGCTTCGCGGCCGAGGGGCAAGCGTTGAGTGAGCGCGCTTCGCGGCCGAGGGGCAAACATTGAGTGGGCGCCCCGCGCCCCCCCCTTCCCCCCCCCCCACCCGCTCGCCCTCTCAGGGGCAGCAGGATCATCAGGGGCACTTTGGGGTCCCACAGCAAAGTTGATGACCCCCCCCCCTTCTGTTCGCCGCGACGGGCCCATCATAGAGAACCGCGTTCAGGACTCCAGGAGGATGAGGGGGAGGAGGAGGAGCACGAGGAGGAGCGCGAGGAGGGGGGGGAGGGGGAGGAGCACGAGGAGGACGCGAATCTCGAGGATCATCAGGAGCACTTTGGGGGCCCACAGCCAAGTTGATGATCCCCCCCCCCTTTGTTCGCCGCAACGGGCCCATCATAGAGAACCTCGTTCAAGACTCCATGAGGGGGAAAAGGAGGAGGATGAGGAGGATCACGAGGAGGAGCAGGAGGAGGACAGAGAACGGAGGAGGCTGAGGAGGAGGAGCAAATATCGAACTTGCTCATCAGCTGCGTACTACTCCTCCCTCCCTCCCCCCTCTCCTCCTCCTCCTCCTCCCCCTCATCTTCCTCCTCTTCAAAGAGTTAGTTTTTTTTATGCGATCAGTTTCCTCCTCTCCTCCTCCTCCCCTCTTCCCCCGCCTCCCCCGCCCCCTCCCCCATCGTCCTCTCCGGAGAGAAATGCGATTGCCCTTGTCGCTGGCCGGCCTTTGTTTTCGTTGGTATGTCGCGTGGGCGAACCAGACGCCACCCCCCACATTCCGTTGCACTTGATTCCCAAGTCTTTTGATTTGTGATCGAGTTCCCACGCGCCTCCCTCTGGCGTCTTCCCAGCTGCCCCTCAGCTGCCGCCAGACCAATGGCCTCTGCCGCCAAGGGCGGCCGCGTGCGCATGAGTGGCAAGACATCAGATGGCCCCCCGCACAAGTGTCAGAGGAAGGAGACTGCCCCGCCGAAGTCACCCAAGGGTGGCAAGAGGGCCGCGGCAGACGCTCAGCTCGAGTGCTTCTGCTGCAAGAGCAGCCCCGACGACGCCAAGGCCGCTCGAGGGGGGGGGCAGGGAGGCAGGGGGGAAGAGGAGGATGGAGGAGGAGGTCGAGGATAGCGGAGGAGGAGACGAGGCGCAGGATGAGGAGGGTGATCGGGAGGAGAAGGAAGATACCCGATGAGAGGGCGGCCTTCCCTCGGTGGGATGGGCGTTTTTTTTTTCGTTTCGGAAGCGGCGCCGCTGACGTCGTTTTCATAAGCGGCCCGCGGTCGCACGGACCTCGACGCCGCGTTGATCAATCAAAACAATTTGGGGGCAGGGGGCCACCTTGCCCCCGCATTGTTCTGATTGATCAGCGCGGCGCTCCCGAGGCCAAGGGCGTCGAGTGGGCGTTGCACAGGAGCCTGTCTGGAGGTCAGCGCCGCCCCGTCGGGGACGCGCGCCGCCAGCGCTGGGCGGCCGCCAAGGCCGTCGGGGGCCAGTCCGCAGATCCCGCCGAGGTCATCAACCTTTACATGGCAGGGGAGCTCGAGACGGTCGAGAGCGTGGACCAGGCGATCAAGACCGCCCAAACTGGAGAGCAGAGCTTCGCCCCGTCCGCTGTGACGGACACGACGGAGGTGGCCTTCGACTTCACGCGTGAGATCGTCGTCAAGACCGAGTCCGAGCTCAAGAAGGATTTGAACAGGTCTCGTTTGCTCAAGCGGCAGACGAAGACATTGTGTGGCATGTCGGCTCCGAACGACACGGGCACTGGCACCGAGCACGTCTACTTCTTCAAGTCTGATGGGGGTTCAGACGATGCCCCTGACGGGGGCAGCTCGGGCGCTCGCCGGGTGGCCATGCGCGTGGCCAGGAAGCTGACGTTCGACACCAAGCTATTGTAATCGCACAAGCAGGCCTTCCAGCAGCAGGGCCAGCGCGTTTTCCATGAGGGTTTGGACAGCATCTTTGATGGCGACGTCTCTTGTCACGGTGCCGAGCTCAGCAACGAGGCAGGCTCGGCGGCGTTGCAGACGCACGCGGAGTTCCTGAAATCCGAGGTGGGCGCGAAGGATGGCGATGATGGCGACTCCGAGAAAGCTCCAGTCGAGTGCATCGATGGCGACGGTGCCCTTGAAGGCGTCGCCGCTTCTTCGATGCCCCCTCCGACGTCCTTGCCGAGGAAGGGCCCCGGGAGCGCTGGCTTCGCGACGCCGTCCAGGTCCGCCGTGGCGATCGGCGTGCCAGGGGGCGGTTCCAGCACCAGCCCTCTCGACGATGGAGCCAGCTGCAGCGGGAGCATGCTTTCCGCTGACGAGGAGGGCCAGGAGATGTTGCACGCGGACGACTTGCTAAGGCATTGGAAGGCCAAGATCGACTTGAAGTCCGTGATGTCCAACGAGGTCGACGGTCGCGCTGTAGCTGGCCTGCGGAAGCGAATCAGGAGGCTGAGGGCCAAGTCGGAGACTTACTCTGATGCCGACACTCCCGCCGTCTTCGAGGCGCAGGTGGCTTTGTGCGAGAAGTTTCGGGCGGAATGCATGGGCGACTTATCGTGGTCAGATGCTCAGGATATCGCGATGAAGCTTTCCAAAGTCGGCGTCTGCGATTACCCCAGGCAGACGCGGCTCAAGCTCGCATCGCTCAAGTTGGCCAGCCTGAATATCACCGAGGATGCCGAGGACTACGTCAGGATCGCGTCGCCCATGAACTCGGGAGTCTTCGACCCTGCGGACCCTACCCTTGGTGGCGCTGAGCCGAATGACAAGGAGAGGGTTGCCGAGTTCATCCGAGTCGCTGTGAAGGGCCACTTGAATGGGATGATCTACAAGGGCCCCCGTGCGCAATCTACACTCGGCGATGTTCTCGCGGCGTGCTCTACCGCATTCGGTGACGCCGACTACCTCACTTGCACTGCTGCGCAGATTAGATGCGCCAGCGACGTGAACGACGTTTGCGCAGTGCTGCTCCATTGCATCAGGCCTGCTCCAGGCGCCACGGTCCTCGACATTGCCGACCAGCTCGAGAGGGTCGTTGGCATGATGGATAAGACGGGTGCTTCTGCGGGTTGCGTGCTTGCGGCTGCTGTGGCCTCCACCCCGTTCTACAAGGAGAAGGCCGACGCGATGTTCAGGACCCCCCCCGTTCGCGAGGGAACAGCTGCCGAGCATCAGGAAGGCGACGGAGGCGCTGGCCGATGGCGGGCAGGACCGCTCGGTGCGCTCCAACCGCTCCTCCGTGGGCCTCGTAGGCCGGCCTGTCTTTAATCGATTCAGTCGGTTTATTCATGCAAAAATCGTCGCTCCCACCTGTGCTCGTCGTCTTGTTTCCTCTTATGCCATGGCCTGAGGAACCGTCCATGGAGCAGCTGAAGTCGCGGTGTCAAGCCTCCTGATGTGGTGCGAGGGCTTGCCGACGCACGCGGCGGAGCTGTCAGGCCTCTTGAAGCGGAGGCCGTGGCCAGCATCAGCGAGCTAGTGCAGGAGGCCAGCATTTCTTTCACGAATGACGCCGACGTAGAGCAGCTGCAGCACACCATGGCATCGGAGCTTCAGACCATCGATAGCACTGATCGTTGCCACCGCTTCTTCGTGGCCTCCGAGAGCTTGATGCCCGAGTGGTCGACGGGCGCCAAGGTTAACTGCGTCGACCTGGACCTTTTCGCGCAGTGCGTCAAAGACGTCGCGCAGGCTTGCACGCATGTCAAGGGCCGCGACCTCAGGAAGGACGCGAGGTCCAAGAGCGTCAACCGCATCCAGCACTTGATCATCGCGGTGCTTGAGGAGCACCCCAATTTCCAGGAGTGGTCGAAGGGCCGCGCGTGCTTGGAGGCGCTGCTGGTGGTCTGCCCCGAGAAGACCGTGGCGAAGCGCCTTGGCATCGTGTCCGACGCGTGCGCCTTCCTCGCGGCGAGAGACGCTGCGGCTGCGGTTTCGCAGGACGCTGACGTCGTCGACTCCGAGGGGGGCATCCAGCTTTTGGACGCTCTCGCCGCGAAGCTGCCGAGGGCGAAGGAAATCTCCGAGGACAGCGATGCAGAGTTCTTGGATCTGAACCTCCGCAACAGGAACGACGAGTCGGTGACTTGGGCAGTCAATCTCAGGAGTGCGGCCGCCGAGAGGCGCGTCGCCATGGCTCGGGACCGTCTGAAGGGCGCCATTGAGGAGCCCGACAAGATGAAGTACGCGACCGCTTCTGGGAAGGAGTGGTGGGAGGGCCTCATGCCCACTGCAAGCCTCCGCGAGGTCTCGAAGCACATGCAGGCCGCGACGGCTGGCACCCAGTGGACGCCGTTGAAGGACAAGCATGCCAAGATGACCGTGCTGCTGAGCGACTACGTGCAGGCGTGCAAGTGGGGCGGCCTGCAAGTGGGCGCCGACATGAAGAATGGTGCCGATGCCGTCTCTGAGAGGGTCGCGATCACGCTTGCGGAGGCTGTCATCTTAATGAAGCTGACCACCGAGCGCAACAGCGACCTCCTCCGCCAGGCCATCGTGGACGAAGTGAAGGTGCTCAGGATGAAGCTCCGCAGTGGTGTGAAGGAGGACCGTGCTCTCCACATCAGCGTCTTCCAGCCCACGATGGCCTTCTTGTTGGGCCGCTAGCCCGAGCTCGGGTACTTCGAGGATGCGCGTTCGTTTTTGCTGGCCCTGGCTGTAGAGTGTTAGTAACAAGTACTTCTTCGCTCCAGTAGTCGTTTGGACTGTCATCGCCGACTGCGCGTCGGTGACGGCCTTGCGGGAGTTGGCCGTGGAGCGACTCCAGTCGGGGGGAAGGGGCTGGGGTTCACTACAATGTTTGACAAGTGTTGAGAGGATCGCCCATTCGGGTTTTGTTGACGTTGCCCCCTTCCGCCAGCAGAATTCACTCGTAGTAGGAATGAATCTAGACAACTTTGAGAGGGCTCGCGGTGTGAGCGCGCTTGCTCTTTCGTTGAGCGCCCCGTCTTGTCGGATGCACATGGCACCGCGGGAGATCTGCAAGGCCACCCCCGACACACCACGGCGGCGCCGTGGCGCCCTCAGAGATCAATCGATTGAGTTGTGCAGGTGTCTTGGAAACAGTCGGCCGTGCTTTGCCGCGGTCAGTGGTCGGCTACCAGCCCCCCCGCGATGAGGGTGAGGGGGCGCAGTGGGCATGGGGTGGGTTAAGAGGTAGGGGGGCGGCCCCCGTCTCAGAGCATGAGCTTGTATATGTGCGTGGTCATTCTATATGTTCGGGCTCAGGCGTTGCTGGTTGTTCGGGTATTCACTTGCCAATGGGTTCTTTATCTGCGTCGGCATTGCCTTCGGCCTTTCGGGGGATCTCGAGCTTGAAACCGTGCTCCAAATTGTGTGATGTCTCGCGGCGTCTGATGGTTGTGCTTGCAATGTAGTGCTCCCTTGGCGGCGTAGATTAGCGCTCGCGTAGGCAGGGGGAAGTGGGGGGCTCGCATGGGGAGGGGCGGGGGGGGGGGGGGGGGGGGGGTGGGGGGTGGGGGGGGGGGGGGAGGGGGGGGGGGGAGGGGGGGAGGGGGGGGGGGGGAAAGGGGAAGAAAGGGGAGGGGGAGCGGCGGAGGGCGGCTTCTTATAAGAACCCCACCTCAGAAAGAGAGGGCGAGGGAAGGAAAGGGGGCGCGGGGGGGAGGGGGCGGGAGGAGGAGGAGGAGGAGGAGGAGGAGGAGAAACAGGATGGTGTTCTGAGAAGTCTTGCCCACTTCCCGTGGGGCCGTTCGGCGGCCGCCAGCCATCGCCCTCTACGTTCCCTGCCCTTCCAATCATCCACCCCTGCACCCGCCGATTCGGACGAGACAGTGTTGTTATATTTGGGAATGCGCGGGGTTATCGCCATGCTCGAACGTCCCCGGCTAATTTTCAGAGGTTTTAACATGATGTGGCAATGTTTTTTTTTGAGTGATTTTAGAGTTAGTTCGATTCATTCTACGCTGGAGGCCCTCTGTGGGGCCAGGCGTCTCACAAGTCACGGATGGATTCCTTCTAGTGGTGGGGATTTGGCCGCCATGATGCGGACCGGCAGACATCCGTGGGAATTCTTCCGGCCCTTGACCCAAGCGCCTCACGGAGCACGCTATTGTTGGACTACTGCCATTCACATAGTCTCTGACTGGACATGTCAGTTCAGGAATGCACAAGACAAGAGGCTTGGTAATTCTGCGAGCCGTCAATATTTCACGCCGGAGAGTCTCCAATGCCTCGGCGCAGAAATACAGGGGGGCACTTGCGGAAGAACGCTCCTGCATCACATGATGAGGCAAGATTTGTGGAATAAGCAGTTTTCGACCCGCATGGGAAATTTCACCCCGGGCTCACGCGCGCCTTTACAATGCGTATTTTGGTCCCTGAACGATATTTCTGATGGAGACAAGTGTAACATCAAGGGGCTCAGCGGAACGAAGAAGGGGAACGCTGAGTTTCAAGTGCTAATAGCGATGCGCGGCCCCTCCTTTGAAACAGCCGAGAGAATGACCGATGAGGCGGTGAATCGCTCCAAGACGGGACCAGTCCAGCTTTTTCATGTTCGCGGGGATCATCGATGTTTGCAACGTCACGTGGGATGACATTGCCACTTTGCTGCGGGCACGCATGAATCAGCGCGTTGAACGGTGCGAGGCTGCGGGGCTCCAGCCTAGAATAATGATTTTGGATGGCGCTTGCTTCTATCGGAAATTTCGCCATACCCCGCTCGATGCATGCAATTTTGCCGAGCACCAGGGATCTTACACATTGGACAGACACGGTGCAATGGCAAGGGTTGTTGGGGGTGAAATATTGGCGGATCACACGATGAAAGCAGCAACACATCGGCCTGGTTCTTCTGTCAGCCCTCTGGCGGCTCAGCTGCCTAAGGGGTGCGAAAATGAGTTGTGCACATGACGAGCATGCGTCGTATTGGACCAACTGGTATCTCACTGAGGACTCTACTCCGACGTCGATTTTTGGGGCGCCCCCGCTCTCTGAGCCACTTTTGCAAATTTCATTTCCGGGGCGCGACGTGCCATGTTCTCCCAAGACTGGCGAGATTTCATTTCGAATGGAAGAGGGTTTCAGACGTATTTACAATGGGGCGAATTCCATTTCCTTCTCGAAAGGAGCTTGCCATGCATTCCTGGCGCGCCCCCTGGGGGAAGAGACGCGCGGCGCACTGGGGGGAAAATCACCATTGATCAACTTATGCAACAAATCGCACATAGATTGGAGGACTCTCAATCTAGCTCTCTGTCCCTCCCCCGCCCGGTCTGCCAAACGGGCGGCGTGGCGAGTCTCGAGGGCTCAGCCCGTAAATCGGCGAGATGATCAGTTTCAAGTCAGCCCTGGAAGGGCGGCGACGACCGCCGGCTCGGCCGGCGCAGCCGCGCAGAGCCCGCGCGGCGCAGGGGGGCTGGTTGGACCTGGCACAGCCGCGAGCCCAATCAAGCGCCGGGCGCGGTCAGTCGTTCCCGCCGGGGCACTGGCCGCAGTTTCCCCCGCGGCCCATTGGGAGCGCGTAATAAAAGAAAAGTGCCCTGAGTTCCAAGGAATGCAGCTGGGCAAGAGAATGAAGCAATTCCCTCCAGTTGGGCGCAATCATGATCGCAGATGGCTCATCGAGTTGCCACATCAGTCATCGATTGAAGTGACTGAGGGAACTGGGGGAACTGAAAGAGTCATCTCCCTGAAGCCCCTGAATGCTAGGGAGCTGGCCAATCGCCTCTACAGCAATAGCAATTTGTGGTCAGGAGAAGACTATGATGAATTGTTGCGGAAGACAAGGTATAATGAAACATTCGTGCGCAGTGAAGCTTACAAGCGTATGTGCGCGCCATCGGACGGAGAAGCGCGGTTGGTGGATCAAGTGCTCCAAGACAGTGCGAAGCGACCAGTTTTGCCTGCGGAATATGTGATCCCGAATTGGGCAGAATTCTTCATTGCCCAACGTGATCGCACGGTGTCCGGGGAACCGACATGTGAAGAAAAAGTGTGGGATCTTTTCCTTTGCGTACCTTGGCGATAATCCTTCGACCCACGCGCGATGCGCGATGGCGGAATAATTTTTCAATGATGCGTATTGACAATCTGCGGGGATTGTATCTTGGAGTCGTCCGAAGCCCGTTTCTGGTGGAGGTGGTCCAACACAACAATGCATCGAAAAGACCGATCAGATAGTAATGATTGAGATGCGCATTTACCATTGGCACCCCGCCGCGTTCTTTGCTATCGGGGGTGGCTCTTGGACGCCAATGCGAAATGCATCCGAAGACGGCGACGCTGTGGACAAAGATTTCAGCGCTCAGAGGACCAAGGGCCAAGTGAGAGCTGAAATGGTAGACAAAGTCAGCAACCAGCAACGCCAATGGGTTTCTGACCTCCTTCCAATAGCTTGGCAGGAACATGCTGCGCCGCACCTTGAGCACGATCCTTCGATGCACAATGCACGGGGACATTTGGAGAGCAGAGGCTGCAAACTCAAAGTTCGAATGCCCGTTTTTGGACGGAGCAAATGAGGGGGGAAACCGCGCGGCCGATGGCCAAGTGGAAGATGAGGCCAAGCCGCCGGCACAGCCGGCGGGCGGGTCTGCTCCTGGCGCAGCCAAGCCGCCCCCGCGCATTGGCGTTAATCAGGGACCGAATCTTCCGCCGCCAAAATCAGCCAGACCTCTTGCGCCGCCTCTTCCTGCAGGCCGAGGAGATATGACGGCTGCTGGGTCGGATGACGACTCTCAAGAAGGGGGCTTTCCTCCCGCGGCACCCCCGCCTCAGGAGACAGGAATCTTTGGGAACCACTGTCAGATAATGTGTCGGAGCCGCTTCCGCCCCCCCCTGGGCTTGCTTCGAAATCATTGGCCAAGCCAGGTGACCCTGATCAGATGCCCGAGGGAGGGGCGAAGGCGCCTCCACCAGACATCCCGCCTCAATGGAAACCTTCTTTGCGAGATGCTCCGCTTACTGCGCCGGCGGGTGCGCAGGATGCCAGAAGTTCGAAGAGCTCAACTACGCCTCCGACGCCTCCCCCAGAGGGCCCACCGCGATTCGATTTGCAAGATGACAAAAAAGACGTTTGGCACGCCCACGGAGGCGCGACATGAGCAGCCCGGCGCAGCAGGAGCTAGGCAGAAAACTATCAGGGGGACTCACAGCTTTCTTGCTTGACTTGCCAGACCCCCCTACTGTGGAACTGATTGTGAATGGCCCGCAGTATTCCCAGCTTGAAAGGCTTGATGAGGGTGACGGAGCGGGGGAGAAGTGAATGCCTCCAGTTGATCTCGAAGGCGATGACCCCGTCTCGGTTGTCGTCAAGATAATGCGAGATCTTTTGGTTATACACTTTGGATCGCAATCGAGCCGAACATATTTGTCACTTCACAATGAACTCATGTGGTTCTGGCAAACTCGCCCTGGTGGACTTCAGCTTGACGGCGTTAAAGAGTTAGTTCTCTACTGAATAGGCCATGTTTCTGAGGGGTGACGTGATCACCTGGGCACTTCGCTATCTGAAACAAGCAGCAGAAAGTGGAATGAAGCCGCCGAATACTCGTTGTCTTTTAACAGTTTTGCTTATTACTTGCGCAATTTCCTACAAGTTCGCTATCCGAATTTCATTCCGCCGGGAGAGCTTCCCAACGCCCGAATGGCTACTGATCCTGCGGCGTTGACCAGCACGACCTGGCCCAACGAAGAGCCAGCTGCTGCGAAGATGGATGGGGAAGGAGACTCGCGCTCTGCGGAACCGCAAGACAACGGACTGAGGATCCGCAATGTTGGGGAGAAGTCTCACCTGCCAATCACGGAAGACGTTGACGCAGATATTAGCCCAGGAGTCACACATCTGTTCTTGCGCATAACTCTTCCGCCGACGCTTCATCACAAGCAGCTCCGTCCTGAGGAGCAAGACCCCCCAGGGCGAATTAGGCATGTTAGTCGTGCAAGATTTGCTACTGATGGGGGCCACCTGTATTTTGACCAACAACAGCGAGAGAACGCTCGTGATGGAACGAGCAACGAAGGCCGAAAGCAAATTATCGAAGCCATTCGTGGGCGTGCCTATCACACGATCAATGAAAGTGCACGCATGGTGCACGACCCAATTTTTGCGCTGCTAGGGGAGCTAGATGAGGAAGGATCTTATCAAGCGATAAAATTACCCAAAGCAGATTTGGACTCATATGACAGACCCGATTTCATCCCCCAGGAGGCTTATACTGCAGTTGCTCCTCTCGTGTTGCCGAACGACGCTACCGGCGGCACGCATGTTGAGACAGGGCCAAAGGTCCGCCATGTTGGGAAGCTCAGGGTTTTGGAGAAAATTCAGCCACCGAACGCAGTCCGATGCGCATTTTGTAGGTGAGCGCGCGGTGTACATGGCCAGACATTGTGCCGCATGCGCCCGATCATCGGGCGGGTGGGTGTATGTAGGCGATCTCATTTGGAAGATGACGAGCGATAGAATCACTGCGCCACCACTGCTCTTGCAGTAGATTGCCTAACAATGTTATCATCGGGAGAGATTGATGTTCTTGGCGTAAAGGCTGGCGACATTATGGTTCTTGATGAGACAGACCTAATAGAGCACTGGCAGTCCTTTCTGAATGCAGACGCCTCACGCGACACAGTCGTTGATGAGGAAAACGGAGACGCAGTCATCTCCATTGACAGAGCTGAACGGGCTTACAGACCCATGCCAGTTTTCTTTCGTGCATGTCAAGGACACTCTTGTTTTGCCCACAACAAAGAAAGCATGTATGCGCCTTGCGAATTCGGGATGGCGCGCTGTCATGGGCATTTGCTGCACGTTACTTCCTTCGAAACCATCGAGGAGTCACCATTAGGATCAAGGGGGTATCAAGTACCCGAACGAGCTTAGTGTATTGCGCAAATCACCTGATTACGGACTTCTCAGATTGATACCTTCGAGGCGAGAGTTCCCTGCATAATATGTCGAGCACGCCCCTCGCTGGCTCAGCCAGCGGAAGGATGGCGAAGCTCCACCCGCAAAGGTCTATCAGGCTCCGGGCGCTGCCCCGGCCGGCGGTGGACCTCCGACTCAGGGAACTTGGCCTCGCGCAGTTGCCCCGTCCTTCTGGGGAACTGATGCGAGGCAGAACGAGAACTGGCAATATGCTGTTGTCTTCACCGGGCGGGTGGTGTTCCGCCTAAGGTATCGCATCTGCCGCGACGGAACTCTTATGACGACGACGAGCGCGCTTCAATGACATCTCTTGTATCGTGCAATTGACGTTGGTTGAGCAGAATGCACGCAATGCACAGCATATGGTCCGGAACATGATACTTTCACCAGAGTGGTCTGCGTGTGAAGTTGCGATCTCGCGCGGCGCAATTTGAACATGGTTATCTTCTGACGAACAAGTTGCCGACGCAGGGCAGAGTGCGCTGTCCGAAGAAGCAAAGGCCCTCGTCGCGCGGAGAATGTGGACTGACGATGGAAGGTAGATTTGCAATCAATAACATGCCGTGAGGGCTGGTTTCGGATATTGTCTACAATGCCTCGCCCCTGTCACGTACAAACACAACGTCATAGCGAACTATTTACAATCGCCTGGCAGAGATGCATTGGTTGCTGCATGGGCGAGTCTAGGACTGGCGCCGCGTCTAGATGCCCCCCCAAGAGGGGAAAGCGGCTCCAATATTATTTGCAACAGGCTGAAAACAATGAAAAAGAGCTCTTCTGATGCGCTGGAAATTTTGAACAAAGCTGAACAACGCCAGCGCAAATAGGTTAGCAACTCGCAGATACGTTCCCGGGCTGCTTTGGCAGGTTGTACGCTTGTAAATTCGCAGCCAGGGGCCGCCCCTTCCTGGAAACCCGACAGCGCCTCGGCATAGCCGCCGGCGCGTCATGAGCCATATTTCCAGTAGCTAGAACCACTTAAGTTCCGATTCATTGAATGGCTGAAGTTCAGGCCTGGGGAAATTCCCCAGCCGCTGCCCAGTGGTGGCCATTGATCTGGACGCCAGATCTGGACCAGTACGCTCGTCCAGTGAGATGCTCTGCGCTTACTTACTTATATATATATAAATGGGAACATGCGAGTGCCGAGCAAATTCGCCCAGAAACAGGCTGGGACCAATGGGAACAAGAGATGGTGGAAAAAAGGGGTAATACTTCCATCCGTTGAAGTGTTAACGGGAAACTCTCGAACGAAGTCAACCGAGTTTCTGCGCCGAGCCAAGTCGGAGACATAGATTCCCAGGATGTTGCTGAACTTCATCATCGGCCCAGCCGCATTGATGAAGTAATATCAGCACGCGAAGAGAAGGCTGCGACGTCGGACGGCATATGCAACCAACCTATTGCCCTGCGTCGTCAGCGGATTGTTCGGACGAGAATGTTGCCCTTTTGGCTTGATATGGTTTCTATGTATGGTTGCATGTCTAGCTTTACGCACAACGATGACCCATGCGATAGGCCAGAAGTTATCGGAGATGCAACGCAATTCATTCTTGAATATTCATCGGCAGTTCCAGCTACGATGCCACTGGACAGAAACATCGTTCATGATGTACCGCCGGGGTTGTTCGAGCTCGTAGACGAAATATGGAGCCAACCATTTGATCGAGTCCCCAGTCACGGGAGATGGGGGCGGAATCTGCTAGCTGCACGAGAAGTAATACTCCTGTTCATGTCTGCGGGGTCAACGTTGCATTTCCGGGATGCGAGGTGCAGCCTGATCCAAACAAGACGAATGCTGTTATTGAAGTTATGCGCGATGCTTATGCTTTGGATTGTCGGACTCGGTTCGCAGTCGAATAATTTTACCTACTTCATCAATGGACCCAAGGATTAGGAAATAAAGTATCAGAGGCCGCAAGACGGAGATGCTCAGGCATCCAAGAATCTATAGTTTTCATGCATACGTCTACGGAATCTCATTTTAGCGTCAAGACCTGTCTTGCCAACATCCGCTTTGGAGTTCTCAATGCTGACGGCGCCATTGGAATTGCCAATTGCCTCGAGAAGAAAAAGGTGGAGAGCGGGCCAGCCGACTCTCCCCGCGCAGAGACAATGCCAGCTGAGTCTCCAGCAGATGTTGCAACCACAATCGAACTACCCCGAGCGGCGCCGCCGCTCCGGGGCAGCGAACGCAGCGATATCCTCGCCCGGAATCGAGGGCGAGGTACAGGGAAGGAAGGCAGTCCTATAGGACCGCCCCTTATGCTCCGGTGCCCGCCGGCCCCGCCCAGCCGCGTCGGGCACCGGCGCTGGCTGGATCGACCAGATAGAATCCAGTCGCGGGCAGAGGGACCTTGGGCCGATGAGCCCGCTATAGCGAGACTGGCCGTAGAGCCGGTCGGCGGCCGCGCGAGCGATGGCGGCGGCCCCGGGCGGGCCGTGGACGGCAGCTACGACGCGACGGTCGATTGCGAAGACAATAATTAGAATTGAGAAATTCAAGGATACTACGTGCATCCATCTCGTCATCAGCGAGTCACTGGCCGCGGCAAAACGCGGCAGTGGTTTAGTTTCAACGACTGCAGCGACAAGTTCAAACGTGACTCTGGGACGCAGAGCACCTTGCCAGAGCCACCGCCGCCGCCCACGTCGAAGGCGAGGCCGCGCGAGAAGGGCCAGGGCAAGAGTTGAGCCAAGTAGCTGGAGTTTAAGCACAAGGGAAAATAGACATGACATCGACTCCAGAGATCAGTACCTGGATCTGGGGTAATAGAGACACGTGGGATGATTCTCGTGACTGGAGGAGTCATTGGCACAGGTGACGCAGCACAATAGAACCAGCACAACATAGTCGATGCTGGTCCAAACTGCATCATGGAGCGGGTGCACCAGGTGTGCACGGGCATTGTGGCCTGAGCTTGGAAATATTAGCTCAGGCGGGGGGCGTCGGGCTTCTTCGGCCATCCGCCCCCTGGCAACCACCGTCGAGCGGTAAAATGCTTTTGGGGTTCGCTCCGGTGGCTGCATATGTACAGGTCAGGTGGGTTGGGGGGTCGGGGCGGCTCTGCGGACCCCGCAGTGCGGGGAGTCAATGCACCCTTTCCGCACCACCATCCTTTTTGCCGTTTCTGCTCCTTTGCCTTGCGTGCGCTGCCCGATGTACTGACTGCTTCTGCTTCCGCAGCTATACCATTTTGCCTCTAGGGAAACGGAGAAGGAGCGAGCCTGCGTCGCGCGCGCGTGCGTCGGCCGGCGGGCCGGCCTCCTCCCTTCAGTGTTATTTTCTTGTGTGCTTGACGGACTTATCCCTTCTTCCACATGTCATCGGCGGAGCCCCCGGACCATGATATACGATCGGAACATATTGCAGGGACTATGGACATCCAGGCAAAAGACTGGTAGAGCCACCGTTGTCTCAACTGGCATTTTTCCGATGCTGCCCTCGCGAACATTTCCCGTGTCGCGTGGCTTTGTTGCGTGTGTCATGTTGCTTCGCAGGGGGTATTCTGCGCTCTCTCGGGGGCCCCGTCTTTGGTCGCGATTGCAGGAGGCGGGGGAGGAACAGCGAGGACATGAGCAGGAGAAGATGGAGGGCGACGAGATAAACGAGGAGGGCGACGAACACGACAACGAGGGGGAGCTATTTGGGGGACGAAGCAGAGGAGGAGGAGGAGGAGGAGGAGGAGGAGGAGGAGGAGGAGGAGGGAGAGGAGGAAAAGGAGGAGGGAGACTAACATGAGGAGGGGGAGGGGGAGGAGGAGAGGGAGGATAACGAAAGCAAATGGAGGAGTGCGATGAAGAGGAGGAGGAGGAGGAGGAGAGGAGGAGGAGGAGGAGGAGGAGGAGGAGAAGGAGAGAAAGAGAAAGAGGAGGAGGAGGAGGAGGAGGAGGAGGAGGAAAAAGAGGAGGAGGAGGGGGAGGAGGAACATCGACGAAGGGGTTTTAGATGAGGGACGGGAGGAAGACGAGGATAACCGTAAGCAGGAGGACGATGTGAGGCGGAGGAGGACGCCATCCCCTTCGTGGCCCGCGGTGTGGTCGGGCCACAGCTGGCACGCCGGGGTGCTGCGCACCGCCGCGGCTCGAAGGGTTGCAACCGGCACGGCCCGCATCTGCCCCTCCCTCCCCGCCGGCAAGGCCGCGCGCAATAGGGGTCGCGGGGCGAGCAGGGAAGACATCAGATGAACAAAACGCCGTGACACTGATGCACCCCAAGTTTTCCAAACTTTCTGCTGTTCCGAACAAAGACGAGGGCAGCACCGTGAGCCAATCCTATCATGACATCATTCCCGTCATAGGGGAGGGGAGGGGAGGTGATGGGGAGGGGAGGAATGCAGGGGCAACGGGGATGCGGAAGGGGGAAGGGGCAGGAGAAACGGAGGAAGAGGAGGAAAAGGAGAAACGGGGTATGCCTACACGGGAAAGGGACTGAGGGGGTTTTGGAGGAGGAAGAGGAGGAGGGAAGGGGAGGTGGAGGTGGAGGATATTGGGGGGGATTCACAGAAAAGGCGAGGGTGATGGTAAGGGAAGGGAAAGGGGAGAAGGGGCGGGGGCAGGACGTCGGGAAGACCCTCTCTCCTCCTTTGCTTGTGCTGTTGCTACTGCTTCCGCCCACCCCTCCCGCCCTTTTCCCATATCTTCCTCCTCGTCTTCCCCATCCCCTCAACAGGCGCAACTGACGACGGGGTCGCATGGGCGGGACCCAATTCAACTACCATGGCACGCAGCAGATAGAGGCATATATTGGAGGGAGGGGGCATATTGGCCGATGCAACCACGGTCAAGTCCAGCAGGCAGGGTCCTCTTGGGGCAGGAATGCATGGATCATGCCGGAATTCGGTTAACAGGTTGAATTCTAGAACCAGCACGCCGCGTTTCGACGGGAGCGTGCATTCGGTGCCCTTCCACCCGTTGGGTCTGGGCCGATTTGTCTTGGTGTGGTTGTCTTTTCGGAACATGGATACACCTTGATGTCGCTGACGCCGCGGCTCGCTGCCGCCGTCGGGATCCTCGTTGGACTTACCACCCCGACCTCTGTGTTACCCGACAGGCTGGGGCTGGCGTCCTCGGCCGTTCCCTTGTCCGCTCGTGGACGTTGGAACGTTTTCGCGCCATTTTGGCTGCGCTTGGTGGTCCCGGTGCCTACCTCAGGCCTGTTGGACGCACCTGCATGCCCGTTCAGGGGCTGTCATGGCACCTGGATTGCATCGTCTTCCCTGGACGCTGTCGTGAGCCGCCTGATCCGCGGCCCTGCGCGCGTTAGGTAGTTTAGTCGCGTCCGCGGCCCGTTCGCGACTTTCCGCCGCTGGCGCTTCCGCCTGCGGCTGTAAAAAAAAATATCCCCACCAGCCCACGCTTTGTCCTGGCCCCCCCCTCCTCAGGCAGCCGGGCCCTGCTCCACATGCTCACCTTCTTGGTTGACGCATGGAGCCCCCGAGTGCACGTGGTTCAACCTGTGCTCTCCTGGCCGTCGGCCGACTGTGTTGATTACGTCCACGGTTAATGGCGGCGGTGTCCACGGCATTCGTGTTCACTCGCCCTCGTGCGTGAGGCGTGCCCCTGCCCAGTTCCTGGTCAGGTCACTTCATACGTTGGCGACCTTGTTCGGGAGTGCGCGTGGTTTCCTCAGGAGCGAGTGTGCGACCTCGGTGGCGCCACTCGTGCTGGCTCCTGGTCAGTGACGCCTTCCTGGCCATCGGTGGCAGCATTACTTCCTGGAGCGTATTGCAAGCGAAGTGCCCCCCTCTGGGGCTGGGTGCATGGGCGTCTCGTGTGGTTTATCCTGCGTCTTGTCCTCGCCCTCTGCGGCCACTTGTCTGCGTTGTGTGCGACTTTGGTGTCGCCACTTCCATGCACCAGGTTCTTGGTCAGTGAGTTATTCCTGGCCTTGCTGGTGTCTGCGGTCCCTCGTGATGGCGTTCCTGTCTTCATTCTGGTCTCGCTCCCGCGCCATCTTGGCTGCGCCTCGACATCGGTTGGTTAATTTGCATGTGTTTGCTCCTGGACCTGGTTCCTGGCAGCTGCAGCCCGCAGCACCTCCCGCTTCCGGTGATCCGAGGTGACGCCTAGGCCTTGCTGGCGCGTTAGGCAATTAGGTTCGCGCGCGACACGCCCGTTCCGTTTGACGCCGCCTGCGCTTTCGCCTGCGGCTGCGACAAAAAGTATCCCCACCAACCCGTCCAGAAACGATGCCCAGGAAAGCTGACGGGCAACAACGGTGAATTGAGATATTTTTTGTGGCGAAGATTGCAAGTGTTATTGCTGGTGTTTTTGTTCCTGCTGGTACTGCTGCTGATGTTGTTGTTGATCGTTGCTGCTGTTGTTGCTGATGGTGCTGGTCCTCGGATGATGAGTAGACGGATGCAGGGGGAGGAGGAGGAGGAAGAGGAGGAGGAGGAAGAAGAGGAGGAGGATGAGGAGGAGGAGGAGAGCGAGGAGGAGGAGGGGCAGAGGCGGAGGAGAAAAAACGAAGAAGGACAAGGAAAAGGAGGAGGACACCGGGCGGACATCTGATCCTCTGAGGATGTCTCTTGGGGGTTGTTTTGGAAACCTCTTGGATCGTTTGGGGGGGGACATTGGGGGTTTCGGGGATCCTCGTGAAGCCTCTTCGGGTCTCGTGAAGGTCTCTTGACTGCCTCTCGCAGCCACTTGGGATATCTCGTGGGCGGTTGTTTAGAAGCCTCTTGGGACGTCTCGGGGGTCTCTTGGCGGTCCTGGGGACTCTTGGGCGTCTTGGGTGCCTCGGGGAGGCCGCTAGGGGGTCCTCTTGGGGGTCTTTTGGGGGTCTCTTGGGGCAATCTTTGGGTTATCTTGGGGCCATCCTGGGGCCCCTTGGGGCTTCCTGGGCGCCTCTTGGGCCCGTCTGGGCTCCTTTTCGGGGCCTTGTCGACGGGGACTCTCTTGGGACCATCTTGGATGATATCGGTCAACGAAGGGGGGGTCCTTCATTAGCCCCCCCCCCCCCCCCAAGAGGCCAAAATGGGGCCAAAACCTTGGTAAAACCAGCGTTTGTTGCTTACTCGCCGATGCCGTTTTGGACGCTCCGGCACCTCGCGGAACCCCCTGTCCAGGTCCATGGGGGGGGGGTAGGGGGAGGGGTAAACCCCTCCCCGAAGGGGAAGAAGGAGGGGTGGAAGAGGAAACTCTCTAAACCACCGACGCCCAGAGGGCTAGTGGGATTACCCAGGAGTTTGGACGGGCAAAATCAGAATTCACATGAAACGCAGTTGTTTGATGGCCTTCGATTTCATACAGAGCACGAGTGGCATTCGCCTGCAGCCCACGCGGTTTTTTTTATGAGGAAACGCGAAGCGAACGCAACGCCACGTTTACCATGTAAACTTGTAAGGCTACAGGGGATGGCGAAGGGGGGGCGCCAGGCGCGGCGCCAGCGCCGCAGCGATTCCGACGAGCCTCGCAGCAATGCTTCTTTCCCGCCAGCCGCGAACAAACCCCAATTATCGCCCAAGGGCAGCCCGCGAGGACCCCCAAAGAAAGGCGCGGGGGCGCAAACGGGCACAGAAACTGCCCGAGATGTTTTCCGCGACGGCGCGGGTGACCTAGCGGCCGCAGTGCTGCCTCAAGACAGACCGCGATGGTTTCAATATTCACGTAGGCAGCATCCCAAAACGCCCTGACTCTCGATATCCCCCCTTCCAGCCGCCCCCCCCTCGTTTGCTTCCCTGCACTTCGCGTTTCCCGCGGCGGTTCGGGGGGGCGCTTAGCCCAGCGGCGCGGCCAGGCGCGTGCCTACTAATTGACCACATAGGCGTTTTCACACAATGGGAGCGGCGCCGCAAGCGCCCTGCATTGATTCGGACAGACCCAAGGCAACGGCGAGGTCGAGAGCTTCAAAACCCAGGGCGGCGCCCGCGACGGGACCGAGATCCCCAAAATTGGCCCGACGACGGCCCGACGTTGGGGCCGAGCGTTCGGGGGCGGGCCCCACGACGGGGCCGGGGGCTCTGGTCGACGCCCACCGGGGAGAAATTGCGCTCGCAAAAAGAGGGAGACGAGGGGAATTTTGAGGGTGAGAGAAACGCAACAATTCGGACGCGTTGGAGGTCGCTCCCCGTCCCGGTCCGTTGATGACAAAGGGTCGCACAACGATGATACGTTGGCAATGCTAGTTGTTCAATGTCAGTGCCGCTGAATTACTCACGCGGCGCAGGCCCCATCCAAAAGCTCCCGCGCGTTAGCTTTGCGTGTTCTTCCGGTCGTTTCCGAGGGGGCTGCGCCGAGCACGGGCCCCTGCGATTATGCCCCAGCCAACCTGGAAAGTGGCTGAACCACTCCGCCCTCCGCGGCCCCGTGGCAAAGACGCAGTTCTCGCGTCGTCATCCCACTCTCCATTTCACCCCCTCCTCCCTCCCGTCTTCGTATAAATTCTCGCGCCCCCCCCCCCTTGCCCGCCCCCCCCCGTCGCCGTCGCCGTCGCGGTTTTGACGCGTCGGCGGCGCTCGCCGGCGGGGTGGGGCCAGTGAAACACGGGGGGCGCGGGCGGAGGGCGCGGCGGGGCGGAAGAGGGCGAGGCGCGAGCGAGAGCAGCGGGGGGCGGCGGGGGCGCGCGAAAACGCGCGAGGCAGTGGGGCGGCCTCGCGGGGGGGTGGGGGCGCGTCAGATATCGGGTGGAGTTGGCGCGGAGGCAGGCGGGATGTAGGAGTGGAGTGATGTAGAACGCGCGCGAATGTAGCGGGCGGTCGACAGAGTAGACAGAAGCAGGGGAGGCAGGGGAACGCACGGGCCGGGGGAGGTGCGACGCAGGGGCAGTTAGCGACGAGGTACCGCGAGGAGGGAGGGCGAGGCAGCGGGGCGCGCGGGGGGAAGGAGGAACGAGGCTGCCGGGGAAGGAAGAGGCGGGAGGGGGGGCGGGGCATCGCCCGGGCGATTCCACCGCGGGACCCGCGACGGCCCATCCAGACAGGAAGAATTCCAGGGGCGCGTCGAGGAACCCAGGGGGGCCGGCTGCCGCGGAAGAGACGACGCATGTTTGGCGGCGGGTTCGAATGCGGGGGTTTCTCTTGCCGCGGCGCGTCAGCCTCGGGGGCGCTCGCGCGCGGGCCCCGCGCCCCCTGGCGCGACCTGGGCAGGCGAAGCGAGAGGCCCAGATTGCGCATGTAATCCAGTAGCGCTCTAGTCGCAGCTGCGTGGGAAAATTGGATTAGCACTGCTTGCACTCAGGTGTGTTTTTTTTTCCAACCCGAAGACGCGATCTGTCTTCCCCCATCAGTCTTTAGCTGCGGCTCTATATTGATTATATCCCTGAGGTCGTCCTGGACTAGATTTTAGTCATTGTTTTTCAACGCTCTTGGATTTAGTCTTCAAGTTTTTCCAACACGGATAAAGTTGTCCTCAAAATTGCTCAACACAACAAAGTTGTCCTGAAATTTGTTCAACAAAGCAAAATGGTCCTCAAAATTGTTCAACACAACAAAATTGTCCTCAAACTTGTTCAACACACAACAAGTACTTTAATGCCATCTAACATACACGTATACGCGTTTACAATGTAAATCATGCACCCATTGCGAAACACCATATAACATGCGACCGCTGTTATATAATATTATACATTACGCTCATTTACATATTTGCATATGTATATGTTTAGACGTATGTATATTTGTACATATATATATGTATGGATGTATATCCATACGTATATATATATATAGGTATGTATGTATGTATGTATATATTTATTTATATATATATATATATATATATATGTATACATATATATATATATATATATATGTGTGTAGTACCTTACGCGCCTAGGGGTCCGAGGGGAGGCCCGCGGATTACGCCTCGTGACCCAAGAGCATTCGGCGCGGGTCGGCGGTGATTCGGCTATCTTCGGGGCGCTGTCTTGGGAGCGCCGTCTTGGGGGGCGCTGTCTTGGGGGCCGTCTCGGGGGGGACCTTGGGCGCGATGTCTTGGGGGGGCCGTTTTGGGGGCGCTGTTTTGGGAACCGTCTTGGGGTTGGGAGGGTGCCGCCTGGGGGGTGCCGTCTTGGGCGGTGCCGCCTGCTGTTTTGGGGGCCTTCCAAGACTGGGGGCGGCGGTCTGAAGCCTCGCTCCCGAACGGGGGGCGGCCGGCTTCGGCAGCCCATGGTGTCAACAAAATTCTTGCAGGACATCGACAGCTCGGGTCGATGTACATAATTGGTTGTGGATTGTGCGGCGCATGGTGTGCAGGATTGACCCTCGTCGGCCGCTTGCATCCTTCGCAAGCTTGGCCCTTCCCTTCGGCCGCCAGGGCCGTGCAGCGGGGGCGCCAGCACCTTCAGGTGACGTCCATCCCCGCCTTGGCGTGGGGGCTCCTGCCGACGCCATGTTCGGAACCACTGCATGTGTTCGAACGCTGCGGCGTAAAATTGAAAGGAGGCCGTCTGGTTAAATGGCCGGGGGAAGGGTCACTCAGACATCGATTTATAAGGTATACATACTAGTAGACAATTTTAGAGATGCATATATCGATGCACCTTGTTTTATGTAGGTGTGTATATAGTTATAGAGAAAGAGAGAGAGAAAGAGAGAGAGAGAGAGAGAGAGAGAGAAAGAGAAAGAGAAAGAGAAAGAGAGAGAGAGAGAGAGAGAGAGAGAGAGAGAGAGAGAGAGAGAGAGGGAGAGAGAGAGCGAGAGAGACAGAGAGAGAGAGAGAGAGAGAGAGAGAGAGAGAGAGAGAGAGAGAGAGCTATGCTGAGTTTATTATTATTATACATATAATACCTCATACGCCTGGGGGTCCGAGCGGAGGCCCGCGGACTACGCCTCGTGACCCAAGAGCAATCGGCGCGGGTCGGCGGTGATTCGGCCATCGTCGGGGTGCTGTCTTGGGGGCGTCGTCGTGGGGGGCACTGTCTTGGGGGCCGTCTTGGGGGCGATGTCTTGGGGGGGCCGTCTCGGGGGCATTGTTTTGGGGGACGTCTTGGGGGGCCGTCTCGGGGGCGCCGTCTCGGGGGCGCCGTCTTGGGGGCGCCGTCTTGGGCGGTGACTTAGGGGCCGTCGGTCGAAGCTTTGCCCCCGAAAGGGTGGCGGTCGGTTTCGGCAGCCCATGATGTCCACAGATACGGAGGTCAATATTGCGCGGCGCTTGGTGCGCAGGTGGGGCTTTGACCCTCGTCGGCCGCCTGCGTACTCGGCGCAGCGCCCTTCCATTCGGCCGCCAGGGCCGTGCCGCGGGGGCCCCTTAGCCAGCACCTTCGGGTGACCTCCGCCCCCGCCCTGGCGCGGGGGCCCCCGCTGCTGACGACGCTATGTTCGGAACCGCTGCGCGGGTAATTGCATGATCTCGCACGTTGCAGCGTGAAATCGCGAGGAGGTCGTCTGGTGAAATAGTCAAGGGAAGGCCCACTCAGACACGAAGCTCCTGGATGCCCGATCTGTACATGTTTATATATAGATATACATACATACATACATGCATATAAGCATGCACATCGATGCATACATAGATGCACGCACCTGTTTAACACGTGTGTGCATATAAAGATGCATGCATACTTCAATATGCACATCGCATACCTCATGCGCCTGGGGGTCCGAGCGGAGGCCCGCGGATTATGCCTCGTGGTCCAAGAGCATTCGGCGCGGGTCGGTGGTGATTCGGCCATCTTCCGGGTGCAATCTTGGGGAAGCCGTCTTGGGTGGCGCTGTATTGGGGGGCCGTCTTGGGGGCGATGTCTTGGGGATGCCGTCTTGGGGGCGCTGTCTTGGGGGGCGTCTTGGGGGGGCGTCTCGGAGGGGCCGTCTCGGGGGCGCCGTCTTGGGGGTGCCGTCTTGGGCGGTGATTTGGGGGCCGTCCAAACGGCGGAAGTCTGAAGCCTTGCTCCCGAACGGGTGGCGGTCGGTTTCGGCAGCCCATGATGTCCACAGATACGGAGGTCAATATTGTGCGGCGCTTGGTGTGCAGGTGGGGCTTTGGCCCTCGTCGGCCGCCTGCATACTCGGCGCAGCGCCCTTCCCTTCGGCCGCCAGGGCCGTGCCGCGGGGGCACCTTAGCCAGCGCCTGCGCGTGACCTCCGTCCCCGCCCTGGCGTGGGGGCCCCCGCTGCTGACGGTGTTATGTTCGGAACCGCTGCGCGGGCAATTGTGCGATCTCGCACGTTGCAGCTGGAAATTGCAAGGAGGTCGTCTGGTGAAGTAGTCAGGGGAAGGCGCACTCAGATTTAGGCCACTGGAGGCCCAGAGGTCATCAGGCGCGCCCGGATGACCCTAGGGGCCCTCAGGCGGGGCCAAGGCCCCAGAGATCCCCAGGTGGGCTCGAGGGCACCCCAGGCGGGCCCGAAAAGGTTTCAAGGGTCCTCAGGCGGGCACTCGCGGCCCCAAACGGGCTCACACTCCCCGCGGTCTCCCAGCGGCGTCGAGGTCCTGAAAGTCCACAGTGGATCAAAAAGCATCGCCACCTGCAAGGTCTTAGCAGCTCCCGAGCGGGCCCTCGCAAGACCACTGTGACCCACCAGAGACACATGGGCCATACTTGCCCTCCTCGCGCCTTTCGCCGCGGTGCTCGAGGCCCCAAGGCCCGCCCCTGACAGCCGCTCGGACGGCCGCGGTCTCGGCGCGCCCTGCGATGGTCGATTCGGAGAACGAGGGCGATGACAAGCGCGTGCGCGCGCTGGCCTCCTCAGACGTGGATCTGATGGTGAAGGATCGGCCCCCATCAGAATCCCCTCGTGTCGGAGTCACCTACCCTACCTTGAGGGATAAAAAAAAAACGACCCTACCCTGGGTTACAAGTGCGCGGCCTGTAAGCCCCCAGAGCCTAGAGCCGCCAGGGCGCGGCGCATCGCGAGCCCACAGGAGTTTCAGCGCGCGGCGCCTCGTAAACCAGGGTAGGGGCGTTCTTTTGCCCTTGACTACCCTGCCCTCCCCATGCTCCTCCCCCTCCTCCTCCTCCCCCTCCCCCTCCTCCTCCTCCTCCTCCTCCCCCCATATCATTGTTCCTTCCTGTGTTATCCTCCTCCTCTGCCGCTGCTCCGCCCCGGGTGCCACCCCAGGAGCTCGGCCCGCGCATCAAGGAGAGGGGCTTTCTAATCTATGCCAACAAGGACGAGAAGGGGGGCACCCTGGGGCAGCGCAAGGACACCGTCGTTGCCAGCTCTACCCTCGCAGCGACCATCGAGCTCAAGATAGCTCCCAACATGTCATTGGGTCGCCAGGCCGTGGACAGCGCCCTCAAGATGATTGCGGCGCAGAAGGGCTGGGATGCGCAGTTGGGCTCAAAAGCACTGAACATGTGGGCTGCAGAGTACACGGCGAGGCTGCGCGTGTTCTGCCGTCATGTCTACAAAGTGCTGGCGAGGCCCAAGTGGCCGCAGTGGTTCGAGGATGAGATGGCGAAGCACGGCATCTCCCGCACGCCCGAGGACAGCCGGGGCAGCATGGGCTCGGCTCCGCAGTTCATCTACAAGTACGACGAGCAGAAGGCCAGGGCAATCAGGCATAGGAGCGGGGCTGCACCGAATGGGGGCCCCGAGGAGGCCGCGGGCGAACCGGGCGGCCCTGACGAGAGGGGCATGATGACGGTCGCGTTCGCGGACGGGGAGACGTGGCAGTATTCCTCGATATGGAGACCACCGCCAGATGGGAAGAAGGAGAGGATGCCGAAGCACCATGAGTACGAACTGAAGGACGGTGGCAAAGTCTGGGTATGGATCACGAACAACAAGCCCAAGGGCAAAGAGAACCAACGGTTGTGCTGCATCATGCGGCAGAGGCCAAGTGGCAAGGTCGAACAGCAGGCCCAGCTCGATTGCGCCAACTTCGGCAACGACGAGACGGAGGCAATCAAGTGGGCAGGCACCGTCGCCGAGAAGTTCATGAAGGGCGATATTGACAGCAAAGATGAAGCGATGGCGCTGAAGCTGGAGAAGGCGAAAAGCCTGGCCAAGGACGGCGATGGCGAGAAGGTGAGGAAGAACGGCAGCGCGATGCTCAAGAAGCCAGCAGCTGCCAAGAAGGCAGCGACAGCAGCGGTGGCTCCCAATCCGCAGGATGCAGCTGACGCTCAGGAGCGCGAGAAGGAGTACGGGAACGAGGATGATGATGAGGAGGAGGCTGAGGACGGCGGTAAACATCATGTGGCACAACATCAAGATGCCGCTGGGCCCCCTGCGGATGAAGATGGCGACGCAGCTGCCCCTACTCCGCCCCCCAAGCCGAAGAAGCGCATGCAGACCAAGACGGTTGACCTCGACAACGGCTCCCCGATCATCGCCTCGACGGCCCCCCAGAAGCGAGGGGCGGACGCCGCCGCGGACGGCATGCTGAAGAGGCAGAAGCACCAGATCACGGTCCCAGAAGATGAGATGGAGCTTCGCCCAGGAGATTCGACGTCGAGGCAGTGCGAGCGCGACGACGAGCTCGCGGCGATGCTCGAGACGTTGCGCAAGGGTGAGTTGCCCCTCAAGGACAGGGCGGAAAAATGCCCCCCCCCCCCCCCCCCCCCCCCCCCCCCCCCCCCCCACCCACCCACACACACACACACACACACACACCACACACACACACACACACACACACACACACACACACACACACACACACACACACACACACACACACACACACACACACACACCCCCCTCGAGCGTCGTCCACCTCCCCCGCCTCCAACGTGAGAAGAAGGAGCAAGAGGGCGAGAACGAGGACAACGACGACAAGACGGTGAAGGAGTAGGAGGAGGAGGAGGAGGAGGAGTGGGAGGAGGAGGAGCGGGGGGAGGCGGAAAAGGAGGATGAGGAGAAGGGGAAGATGCACCCTGTTTGCAACGCATTCCTGGGCTGGAGGCATCAGGCGCCACGTCCAGCGGCCTCCCCCTCCTCGCGCATCCCCCTCCGCCTCCGCCTCGTCCTCTTCCTCCTCCTCCATCCCTTTCGAGCCCCCCCCCGCCCTCGTCCTTGTTATCCTCGCCCCTCCCTTCCCCACCCTCCCCTCCGCGCTCATCCTCGTCATTCTCTTTATTGCTCCGCAGGGTGAGTGCAGCGCGGGGCCGCCCGCCGTGCTGCTGCCCGACCTGGGAGTGACCTCCGTGTTCGGGGGCGCGGTGACCGCCCTCCTCCAGGTCAATTCAGATTCTGAGGAGTGATCGACCGTGGAGGGGGGCAGGAGTGTCGGTTGACGGGGCTCCGACACTCGGGGCAGTTTCGAGTAAAAAAGAAAAGATCGCTAATCACCCCCAGAGGCGCGAAGCGATCGCGCTTCGCCAGTCGCGGCCGCGGCGGTGCGAGGGGCGCGAGGATAGAGGATAGGCGTGACGGAGCGAGGATACACGATGAGAACGGCGGGCCACCCCCCCTCCCTCCTCCTCGATCCCGCTCTCCCCTCTCCCCCTGTCCCCTGCCCATTCCCCGTTCCTTCTCCGCTTCCGCCTTATACCCCCCCTCCCTGTTTCCCCGCCCCCCCATCCCCCTCCTCTCTCACAATGGCAACTTTAGGCTTGCTTCTGCGAGGAGCAGAGGGGTTAGTTGACACCTTGAGATTTGAGATATCAGACCCCGCACGAGCGGCACCATCTCCAAAGCCATGCTGATGGGCCAGCGGAGCGGGCCAGCGCCGATCTCGAGCGGCTGGTTGGACCCCGAGCGCCAGAGAACGGACGCGTCGACCGATTGCCAGCCCCCCCCCCCTCGAGCAGACGCAGCAGGAGCCCCAGCGGATGGATGAGGCAACGCAGTTTGAGATCGACGCCGTGACCCCCGCCCCCCATGATCCAGGGGCCCGAGGAGACTCAGGAGATCCCCGACCCCATGACCCAAGTGGGCGAGCCCATCTCCGGGGGCAGGGGCGACCGTGGCTTTGCGCCAGACCCGCGTGCAGGTGTGGAAGCGCCCGAGGTGGTCGAAATCGTCGAGTCGCCGCCCGTGAACCACACCCCGTCCGCGCACCCGCCGGAGGAGACGCCCGTGCACGTCGGCCCCCAGCCCGTCGAGGTCGAGGGGGCGCCGACGCCGCAGGACGCCCAATTGCCCTACAGTGAGACCTTAGACGGATCCTCGGCAGCAGCTCAGCAGCAGGACGTTGTCCCACAGGCGCAGGTCGCTCCGACGGCGGTGGCGCAGCAAGAGGGCCTGGTCCTGCAAGTGGAAGTTGTCCCGCAAGTGGAAGTTGCACCGCAAGTGGAAGTTGCCCCGCAAGTGGAAGTTGCCCAGCAAGTGGAAGTTGCCCAGCAGATTCCACAAGCCCCTGCGCCCGCCACGGGGAGCCTGCCGCACGCTCCGAGCGACGACAACCCGGACATCATGAAGCTGACAGCTGGCCTGGTCGCGCTCCACACGGAGGAGCAGACGCGGATGGAGGCGGCGGGCGAGGTCGCCCCCCACGACGAGGAGGGCAAGGACAAGGAATTGGAGAGCGCCTACGCTGCGAGGAGCTGCCCCACGCGCGCTCCCATGAGCCAGCGTTTCACGCGCATGCTCAAGGGCAGCGAGAAGATGACCAACGAATACACGGCCTTGCGCTCGCACAAAGCCAAGGAGGACTACCGCATGAAGTGGGTCGAGGATGAGTTCAAGGCCTATCAGGCCCGCAGGGAGCTGACGCGGTCGCTCTACGAAGCCGACGAGGACTGGGGGACCTACGAGCCGTTCGAGAGGATCGCGGGTCTAGAGTCCAGCCACGGCGCGACCACCACGGGCTTGGAAGCGGCGGTCAACATCGCCATCGCTTGCCAGAAGCTAGCGGGCAAGTGGATCCGCTACAATCAGTTCAACCGCCGCTTAGAGTACCTGCATGCATCTGGCTTGCGCCACTCCCGCAGCTAAGCCCACATCATCACTCCCACCTCTCGCTTACCATTCCGTCCCTCCTCCAACTTCCGCCCTCCCTTGCTCGCTCCCGCCTCCTCAATCTCCTCCTCCATCGCCATCGCCAGCACCCGCATCATCAACATCATCAACAAAATCATTGGCATCAGCATCGTCAGCATACGCATCACCATCAGCAGCGCAATCATCATCATCACCGCCACTACCACCACCATCACCCTCACCAACATCAGCACCACCAACGTCAGCATCCTCGTCGTCATCCAGCCCCATCGCCAGCACCAGCACCAACACACTCACCACCATCAGCAACAGCACCATATCGGCAGCATCATCATCAGCATCATCATCATCAGCATCATCATCATCAGCATCATCGACATCATCAGCATCATCATCATCATTTATATATTTAGGCAGTGGCACCCGCGCACGCGGGTCGGCGGTTATGAAGTCGGGCTACAAGTCGCGCTTCGAGCAGATCTGGACGCAATGGCAGCAGGAGCATTCGGGCGTGCCCTTGCCCGACATGCAGCGCATCCTCAGCCTTGCCCCCCCGCCCGCGGCGATCTCAATGACGGCGGCACCGTCGCTGCCGAGCACGGGGGCAGCTACGCCGCCAACGGCTGCGGCCCCATCGTCTGCTGCGCCAGCGGCTGCGGTCCCATCGGCTGCTGCGCCAGCGGTTGCGGCCTCGCCATCTGCTACGCCAGCGGCTGCGGTCGCATCGTCTGCTGCGCCAGCGGTTGCGGCCCCATCATCTGCTACGCCAGCGGTTGCGGCGCCGTCGTCTGCTACGCCAACGGCTGCGGCCCCGCCGAGTGCTACGCCAGTGGCTGCGGCCCCAAAGGTTGAGTTGTCATGCGCGCCATCGGCTGCGCCATCGGCTACGCCATCGGCTACGCCATCGGCTACGCCATTGGCTACGCCGCAGATCTCGCCGCGCTCAGTTGCGCCGACGCCTGCAGCTCGCGAGGGGTCGCAGATCCAGTGGGAGACGCCAGACCCAGTGCAGAAGCGCAAGGCAGCGAAGGCAGTCTCCGCAGGGGTCCCCGTCGAGTCCTCCGCCAAGAAGAAGGCCAAGACCTCGGATCGCGAGGCGCGCGGTGAGCTTGCCGGGAGCACCGCGGATGGGGGCGTGGCGGCGGCCAAGGAGAAGAAGAAGCTGGAGGCCAAGGAGACGCGGAAGGCTACGTCGGATGCGCAGGCCCAGGTCTCGCTCTTCAGCCAGGTCGTCATGAACGCTGACCTGCTGGAGTTCACGATCGGGACAGACCCTGCGTGGGAGGTGGCGAAGGAGCACGATAAGTTCGTGGCGATGAAGAACGCGAGGGCCCAGCTCAAGGCCAAGGCGGGCCCTGGCACTTTGCTGAAGGAGCTCCTCACCACGAAGATGCAGGACGTGAAGACCAAGTACGGCGACGCCTACTTCGCCGAGCAGATCCATAAGATCCCCTCCATCACCAGTGGCCCCATCGCCAAGCTGCAGGACTGCCTCGACAAGCTGAACAACATCCACGCGTTGAACGCCAGCGATGATGACCAGGAGTAGCAGATCTCGGAGGATGGGGTTCCAACAAATCTCCAGGGCACCAGCGGCAGTTAATCAAGGGACCAGTGCTTCAGCATCTAAAGCACGGGGGGCAATCATCTGGGCAGATGTTTGCATTCCAGCAGCGTAGCGTTTGAAATCAGACGTGCTTGAGCCTACCCCGCCCCTGCCTCATCCAACAAGTCCAACTCATCCCTCCACCAGCTCCTCGGCCTCCTCTACTTAAACCTCATCCTCCACCGCCTCCTCCACAACCTTCCCCATCCCCTGCGGCTCTGGCAACGTCGGGGGGGCCCTTGGGGTGGCTGCTCAGGCGGCCGCGTTGCACGCTAGCTTCTAACTTGCTGTCGCGGTGCGACTTCCACGCCCGAGGCGCTCGTAAGACAATGCACGATGTTGCTGAGAGGAGGCTCTGGAACAAATCAGCCGCACTTCACCCGTGCAGAGGCCCGATCAGGAAGGGGCAGGGAGGGAAAAAGGAGTTGCGGGGTGAGCTGGGAGGGAAAAGAGGAGGGCAGGCAGGGATCGGGCGAGGGGGGGGGGGGGGGGGGGGGAAACGGGGGGCCCAAAAACCCGAGCAGCTCGGTTCGGACACGGATCGGAGCGCTCCGAGCTCGGATCGGACGGGGTCGGAGCGATCCAGACTCGGATCGGACGGGGTCAGGGGTGCGATGAAAATCCGATGTTATTCCGATGGTTTTGCAATGAAGGCGATGTTTTTTGGACCGCTCGGAACCGTCGCCGTCAGAGGCGAGTTCGGGCCAGAATTTTCGGCATCGTCGCCCTCATAGGCGAGCTCGGGCCAGATTTTTTTGTGGCCGTGCCTCCTCCGACCGCCCCTGCCTTCTCCCCGTCGGCCTCGGGGGCTTCCCCGGTGGCTCCCCGGTGGCCTCGGCGGCTTCCCTGGTGGCCTTCCTCTGCCCTCAACTCTCCTCCTCCTTCCCCTTTGCCCTCCGCGATCCGCAGCTGGTTCCACCCCGAGGCTTTCGGGGTGGCGGGCCCCGCTAGACAGCTGGGCCATGGCGCGGCGAGTTCAGAGGAAACCCGCGGGCAAGGCCCCCCCCCAAGAAGAAGCCCTCCACGGCGCACGGTACGCCTACTCCAAGTACGTACGAGAGCCCCCGCCAGACTACCCTCGAGAGCATGCAGCACCTGTTGGGGTGCCAGATGAATTCAGGAACGCCGTCCACTCCAAGGCTCCCTCCTCCTCCTCCTCCTCCTCCTTCCTCCTCTTCCTCCTCGACCCCCTCCTCCTCCTCCTCCTCCTCCTTCACCTCTTCCTCTTTCTCCTCCTCCTTCGCCTCCTCCTCCTCCTCCTCCACCTCCTTCACCTCCTCTTCCTCCTCCTCCTCCTCCTCCCCCTCCTCTTCCTCCTCCTCCTCCCCCTGCCCCTCCTCCTCCTCCTCCTGCCCCTCCTCCTGCTGCTCCCCGTCCTCCTGCTACTCCCCGTCCTCCTGCTCCTCGCCTCGAGCCTGCAGCGGCCTGACTCAAAGATCATCGCTCTACTGCAATCCAGTCCTATTTCTCTCTTTCCCTCTCTTTCAAGTTCGCCCATTCTCTCCTACTCCCTGCCCCATCCTGCTGTTCCTTGCCATCATACTCCCCCTCCCCCTCTCCATCCCCTTAGTGCTGCGTATCATCATTCAGGATACAAGAACTCCTTAGCCCTACTTACTGAGGTCCCCGTACTCGTATTAGGGCTGATCTGTCTGGGCGGTTTGGTTCGATGCACTTGCGAAGCAGGCCCCGTATCCCTACTGCGCCTGGCCCCCCTAACTTAGGTCTCCTCCCACAGGGCCACCTGGGGCTCCCAGCACCTGGGTCCTTTCCTGGCCTTCCTAACGTAGGTCCCCTTTCTGATGATCCTGGCCCTCCCAACTTAGGCCCCCTCCCAGAGGGCCACCTGGGGCTCCCAACACCTCTCCACCACAGCTGTTTCCAG
>CAUYUJ010016814.1:195000-237500 GCA_963575745.1 Prorocentrum cordatum
TCGACAAGGTCTTGGCGGGATCAGGGCAACTCGGTGCCACCTACGACCTCAGCAACGTAGGTGCAGACGAGCCCACCGCAGACAAGTATCAGACCGTGTGGTTCCCTGAGGACCAGCCCATCACGATGGCAGATGCGTTCCAGAAGTCGGTGGATTTCAAGGCCCTGGGAGTCGTCAGGCACGGCAAGTCAGGCTTATTGGGGATCCGTGTTTCACGGGGGTCAGACGCCGCCAAGGCTGCTGCCGTCAGCATCCGCGGCTGCGAGGCCACCCTCGCCAAGACGCGCTACCGCATCACTGGCATTGCGGCACGCCACGCCGCGCTGACCCAGCTCGCCAAGACTCTCACGGGCCCGTCCGTTAAATGGGACTGTGAGGTCTACCACACCGCCTGGGACCCAGCCACCGCGGCTCAGTTTGCCTTAGTGCGCGCCCATCGTCCCCCACTCACATATACGGTACAGGTCGCAGGGTGCCCCATCCCGTGGAGCATCACCGAGGCCCCGCTGGCTGAGGTGGTGCCGAAGCGGGACAACGTTACCATCGTCACGCCTACCACCATCACAGAGCCTGTGACGCCGCCAGCCCGTGGTGGCGGCTTCAGCCCCGCCACCGGCACACTCCTCACCAAAGCGGCCCAGAGTCCCTACCTCCACGACCTCATGACTGCCACGCCCAAAGGCAAGGGCGTCGCACCGCTCCTGATCCCCAAGGAGGAGCCTACAGCCAAGCGCCACCGATCCTCCAGCGGGAAACGCGACGCCACGCCGCACGCAAGGTCACACGGCGCCCCAGGCCGCAGCTCCTCTGCACCCCCGCACGGCACGGACGGAGCCGCTGAACAGACGGCCGCCCCAGGATCAGGTGGTCATGACTCTCGGCTTGGCACGGTGGCGGCTGAAGGTGGGGGCCACACCGAAGGGGACGCTGCCACAGCCGCCGAAGTACCAGGCGACGCTGACGACGTCGAGATCCTCTCATCAGGTGATGAATACAGCGTGGCCTCCCACGAACTCAACACCTTCGGCGAACGCTTCGCATCGGCCTCTAAACTGCCAGATGCCGCCACGACCCGCATCCAACACATGGAACAACAGCACGAGCTGCTAGCCAACACGGTGGATAACATGCAGGTCCAGCTTGCGGGCGTTCTCTCCTCCCAGGCCACACTCACGGAGCACGTCTCAGGGTTGGAACGGGGGCTTGCCACCGTCGTCACCCAGCAACAGACGGCAACCGCCGACGCCGCTGCACTGCGTGGCGACATCCAGGCCCTCCTCGGGCACCTCACGGGGGGCACCATCCACCTGCCACAAGTGGCCACTCTGGAAACTAAGAAGGAGGAAGCTGCATCAGTTGCCGATCCCGTGGCTGTCTGTGGATGGATCGACCAGCCAGGCCAGGTCGCCCCAGGGACGGGGCCCCCAGGGGCTGACAAAGGCAAAGACAAGGGTCGGGCCACCCAGGAACCCTATTGAAGGTGCCTCAGAGAGCCTGCCTCAGCCCTCCGAGGAAGCGCCTTCAGAGGCATCTCTTCCCTCTTCGCGTCGTATCTCTTTCTTGTCACCTCATGTCTGTTTTGGCAGCAGCACGCGCAAGCTATCTGGTGTAGGGACACCCGTCATCTTGCAGGGGGCGTGATTGTTTGCAATGTACATGAGCATGCAGGGGTATTTGAGGATGCGTGCTGACATGCAGCTTTTGGCTCATCGCTCGCGCCGCCCGCCAGGCCTCGCCATCATGTGGCGCCTTGCCTGCAGCCTGGCCCTCCCCTCGCTCGCTGGAGCACACCCGTCTTCAGGCGGTGCGCCCCAGCATGGAGGAGAGGTTTTCCTGCGACACGCTGAACGTGGGACTTTCTTCTACCTTAACGATGACAGCATCAACAAGCACGATCACTGCACCATTTTGGACCCGATCGTGAACAGCACCGCCGCCGCGGGTCCGTGCGGCAACGGATCGCTGGGCGCCATCGCAAGCGCATCCACGCCCTCGTCAACAACGACACATGCTTCGCAGTCCACCCCCAGCGTGGCCTCGACCGTCGTGCAGCATATCCTTGACGGGGACGCTGACAAAGGCCAGGCACGCAGTGGCGGCCCCAGCCCCGCTGTCGTGCCCCGCTATAGCCCCACGGGTTTTACTACCCCTCTGTGTGCTAGGGGCGAACCCGAGGAGGACCCCGCTTTCTGGCACCTGATGATGATCCGTGCGCGGCTCATACCGTGCGCTGCGGCGTGGGCACCAGGTGAGGACCACCAGGACGTGTTCTGGGCATGGCTCGAGGACTGCGTCCCGTACATCCTGGCGACGCTCCATCTGCCACAGTACGACCACTTTTTCCAGGAGGACTCCGAGGAGAAAAACGACGCCCTGCGCCAGCGCACCGCGATCGACATGTGCGAGGACATCTGGCATAGAGCGGGCCCCGACAGACAGCGCACCAACCGCAACCTCACTCGTATCCAGGGCAGCCGCGAGTATTCCACCCGCTACTTTGGCCTCCTTCTGGAATACCAGGGTGCTCGTGCCCAGCTTGTCGGCCCTGAGGCTTTCACGGCACCTTTGCCGCCGTACCTCTCACGGGCCCACGCCTTACTACCAAGAGGCCTCCCTCCACCCGACCAAGACGCCCTGGCGTACCTCGCGGATGCGATCCTGCACCACCCGACAGACATGCAGCCGCTTGTCGAGGCGGAGCTCGCCGCGGCACCGACGGAACCGCCAAACCCACCACCGCCAGCTGGCCTCGCCCAGCACGCCACGGGTGATCAGGCCGCAGACGACGCCGTATCATGGCTGCTCCAGCACATCGCGGCCAACGATATCAGCAACATATCCCTGGACTCGTTCCACGCGTCGGACGATATCAGCAACATATCCCTGGACTCGTTCCACGCGTCGGACGATAGCCAGGACGACATGGAAACCCAGGATCGTGACGGCACGACACCACCAGGTGACACGGCCCAGCGTGGCCGTGACAGCGAACCCCACTTAGGGCACACCCCGTCGCACAGCAGTCCGCCCAACAACTCGGCCCAGGCCGACCCCTGCGCACAGCTCAACGACGCTGAAGGCGCCACTGCCGCCGACGCGACAAGCCATGCCACTGCATCGCCAGCTCTAACCAGCCCGCGCAGTGGCGGCTTCAGCCCCGCTGCAGCACTGGCTGGACCTGTACGTCTCCAGACCGCAGGTGGCAGCACCACGCCCCGCACCCTTGTCTGCCGTGTTAACGTGACTGACTCCAATCCCAGCGCCACCGGCCACTGGCAGGCCGACATCGACAACGACCCCATCGACGACGCGAACCCAGATGCCAGCGGTTCCTATGAGGCCCAGCACAGCGCAGCGGCATCACGACACTGTGGCTGCCTCATTTGCCTCTTTGTGGCCACGTACGCCATCGTGATAGCAATGCCGTACAAGGACCAGATCGATGGGTACTTGCCGACACCGAGCCGAGACCCCAGCTACCGACAACGACGACGACGCGAAGCGGCGGCACCAGGCCCATCTGTGCCCACTACACCCCGACGTACAACGGCATACAACGTCACGACCGCATTGTGGGATACTCTCAAGTGGACCAGCGCCAAACTCAGAGATATCGTCTCGGGCGGAGCCAGCGCAGTCGGGGTCGGCCTCGGGGGTGTCCTGAAATGGGCCAGCGGCAAACTCGGAGCTATTGCCACTGGCGGAGTGGTGTGCGGTCTTCTACTCGTCGGCGCCAAACTCCTCGCTCAAGGAGCCGTCGGACACGTAGGAGCCCGCATCTGTGCGCGTGCCCTGGACTCATCCACGGCCCAGTGGTGCCTCCGCTGTTGCCAACCGAGCAGGAGGCCGCGTGATGAGGCCACATACACAATGCCGCGCACGCTTGCCGACGAACACGAGGACCAGCACGTGCACTCACTCCGACATCCGCTGCTACAGGAACACTACGCCGCAGCAGTTGCCGCCGCAGTCGCCGATGTCACCACCGCCACCACCGCCGCCATCGTCGAAGTCACTGCCGCCGTATCGCGAGCCTCGTCTGTCACACCACGATCGACCAGCCCGTCCCCGCGAGACGGCTCCAAGAGCGGCGCGGCCTACGGTAACCTACCGACTAACGAAGACGCCACAGCCCACGGCAGCGACACCGAGGCAAGGGAAACACGTGAGAGCACCCACGGTAGCCCGTGGTCCATCTTCCGACATGCAGATGCTCGTGGCTCTTCTTCCGACATGGACACCCAGCCACCACGACGGCGAGCACGCTATGCATCACCCGCCAGGCCCCAGGCGCCTCCAGGCCCTGGTATGCCCCACGCAGCCCTCAGACCACCGACCCGCAACTTACGCAACACCATCCAGCGCGACCCAGCGGTCCCTGTGCCGCCGACGAGCATACACACCGCCCTGTACCAAAATGGCTTTGCGCTTGGTAACAGTGGCGTGTCTACTGAGGACATTAAAGACGCTCTGCGACTGCACGACCATCCTCGGTTCACCCATGATCCAACACTCCAAGCGCTGGCGCCGTGGACCGAGATCATGCAGAAGCCCCCGAACCGCCTCACTTGGGTGCTGGAAGACTCGGGCGGGAACTCAGGCGAGACGATTTTCCCCTACCTCACGTGGGACCTCCGCCAACCCACCACCGACGCGCCCACTGTCTTCTGGCATGGGACCCGCGGCGACCTTGCGGCCCATCTCGCTGCCAGCGGAGGGCACCTCTTGCCAGGCCCCCGCCGTGAAGCGAAGGGTCGAACTGGCGCCAACGTTGGCCGCACGTACGTGAGCGTGCACCCGTCGCTGGCCGCGTGGTACGCAATACCGCCCCACCCGCCCTACAGCCTCGAAGACGACACCCTTGCGTGGGGACCCATCGCGCTCTGGATGTGCGAGGCCACCCAACCACCGCGCGGTGAGAACTGGCACAACTTCGTGAAAGGGGAGGCCCACGGAGCGCGTCTCATCTACCCTCGGGTCCTGAGCCTCCTCATCCGCATGGACTGGCGCGCCCCCACAGAAGCTGCCTCCAGGTGCCGTGCCCTACCACAAGCCTATGGCATGGGCGACTGTGCGCACGCCCTCCACATCGCTGGCTACGATCATCCAGATCTCCGTGAGGCGGCTGAAGCTCACGACCAGGAAGCTAGCACCAGGCGCAGGCTGGACATCGCGGCAGCGTGGCCACCGCCGCAGGCACTATACTCGCCAGAGGCAGCGCGAGTATGGGCCAAACAGCACTACGACACTGAAGCAGCCACCAGGGCCGACCCCAACCAGCCCCGTCCACGCGTTTCGCTTCGCAAGCTCCAGCTGGGCCCGCAGCCACTCATCGACCTGGTGTACACTGGCTTGCAAGCCGTCCCCGTGCGGGGGCATCCCGACGCACGCGAGTCGCGCCCCAGCGGCTCCAGCCCTGGGGCCGCGTCTGGCCCACCGCGCACTTACCAGTCAGGTGCCGCCCTGGCACACAGTCCAGACCGCTCATCGACGACATCAGGAGCCGACGACCGCCGTGCGCCTTCCCTCATCAGCGCGGCCGCCGCCCTCGCCCGAGGCCACGCCCGCCCGCGGCGATCCGCCTCCCGTTCGTCACGGCAGAGTGGCGGAAACTCCACCTCGGACAACAGCGACATCGAGACGTGGGAGCACATCGAGACGGAAGAGGAGCCGACCGCCTACCACGTCTTCGCCTACCACGTCCGCGATGTGCGGGCCCGTGTCAATGCCCCTGGCATCGAGGTCTGGCTTGACCCTGGCGATCACCACGACGGCGCCTACTTACCGTGGGGGACGACCGTCATGGGCCATCGCGTTATTGACCCAGCGGTGGCGGGTCGCGACGGCTGGGTCATCCTCCACCACGACCACGGCGACACCACTACCAAGCTCTGGGCACCGACCCAAGTCCACGTCAAGGCGAACGACACTTGGCGCACGGTCATGGTACCAGCAGACATGGGGCCCCAGTGGATCGAGCGCCATGCCGACGACGCTCGCCTCCCCGCCGAGGTCGTCCGCACTACAGGCCAGTCCTGGTTTGCCGACGTCTGGCCCTTGTGGGATCGCCCCCGACCTCACCCAGACGACCCAGGCACAAACGAGCAAGCGCTCCCGCCCCTACCAGGACGCTGGTCTTGCCTACAGTGCCGATTCCAATGCTGTCAGTACTGTGCGGCCCGCCGCAACACGCAGCTCGGCACCTCGGGCCAACCAACGTGCCCAGACTGCGCCCTCAGCGGACTACGTGCACTTATGGACTGGTCCACGGACTACTCTTGCAACAGCTGGACGTGTGCATACAGCACCGACAACAGGGACTCCGACACATGCTGCCTGTCCAGCAGGTGCCCCCATCCGCCCAGTCCACACAGCCTGTTCGACGTCCGTGCCACAGGGATGCCTCCGCACATCCTTGCCCGCCAATATGGCAACGCGCCAGCCCACCACGACCTCAAGGAACCCCCCCGAGCGCCTTCAGGCCCCGGGGGGGAGCCTCCACAACCAGGCCAAGCAGGTTACCAGGGTCAATGGTATCTTCCTCCGAGGCCGCGGCGCGTCCCCAGGCAGGGACTGCCTGACGGCACGAGGCGGCCACCTGGGTTCACAGGAACGGGGATGCCCGAAGAACCGTCCCCCGACCAACCTCTCTGGAGGGAAGGCTACGTGCTCTTCGGCCCCCACCAGGCCCTCAAGGAGGACTTCACCTTCAACAAGACGGTCCGCCGACCCTACTCCCTAGCCATCACCAACATGTACAGGGATCGTGTCACAGTCAGGACCGTCTGCGAGTCTATCGCCGAGCGCATCCACACTACCCGCACCCGCTGGCGAGATGTGGTACTGCATTGGGACGCCGAGGGTGGCCCTGGGCCTCAAGCTCTCGACTATGACATGCGACTCTGCGACGCCATTGTGAGCCGTGCCACGACCGAAGCCGAGCTGAACCACGACCGCAGCAACCGTGGTAGTTTCTGTCTCTATGGACCAGCGCACCAGCGAGCTGTAAACATCACGGTGCTCCCCGAGCCACAGAACATCGACTACATGGAGCATGTGCGGCGATACTCACCCGTCGGGGAGACCTACCCAGACCACGCCTACGAGCACGTCTATCGGGGCTGGCGGCGGCCCGACGTGCCCACCATCCTCCCCGACACCCGCCCGCTCTCGAGAGCCGACCAGCAGCGCTACCAACAGCACCAGCAGCGCATTCAGCAGCGCGACCAACGCGACGCAGGTCATCCGAGCACGCCACGCTACCGCTCCCCCGCGCGCGTCCCGACAGGCGGTAGCACGGTGCACGGCGGGGTTGCCGCCTATCACCGTGGCCCCATTGGCGCCGGGCCCGCGGCGGCTGGAGCAGCCGCCTCCAGCTACGGCCATGCCCCTCACGCCAGGGTGCACCCAGCGGTCATCGGTTACCCGCGTGCACTCGTGCAGGCCCCCCCACGGGCCACTTCGCCCGTGCCAGGGTCCACGCGTGCCTGGGGCCACTACCCAGGCCGCCATGACAGCACCCCCAGCAACCAGCCCGCAGTGGTAACCCCTGCGGCTTCAGCCCAGGGGGCTGCAACACACCGTGGCGGGACAGGGCGCCCTGAAGGATGGCGTGATGCGAACGTGCGTGCTCGGCAACCGCGCCAGCACACGCCCCCGCCAAACGTGGCCGCAGCGCTGCGCCCTGCCCAGGCAAAACCTGCCCCACCTGAGCGGGAGAGGCAGCCGCTCGTCCCGCTCGTCCTCACGTACACCCAGGCGCATCACAGCGCCTCCCCGCGGCACAGCGAGGGAAGCGCCCATCACGTCAGCCCCCGCCCTGGCGCTGTCGACCCTGAACAGGCTACAGCCACGGCGGAGGGCGGCACAGGCGGCTCCCGCCAGCCCAGCCCATCACCCTGCGCAGCGCCGATCCGCTCCCCGAGCAGGGCGGATTCTGAGCGCGCTAACGCCCAGGCGACCTCGCCACGCGACCGCCACACGGGCGGGCGCGTCCCGCGCAGCAAGTCCTGCAGCCGCCACAGCTCGCGCAAGGCCCCTGGGAGCTCCACGAGCTCGCCGCCTCGCGAGACCCAGGCTGATGGCCGAGCCCCCGAAGTGGTGCCACGCTTCGGTGCCAGCGCCATTGAACCTGGCCAGGTCGACCTCGAGCCGACGCCGTCCACGGACCAGGAGCTGCCGCTGCCCACCCGCGTGGTCGCCCCCATCGACGAGGCGCCGACCTTCGACCCGTTCAAGAACAAGTACCGCGTCAAGGACCTTGCGGCGGGTTTCGGCGGCGGCTCACCGCTCTCACCGCAGAGTCGTGGCGGCGCCCCCGCTACCTCAGCCGCTGCCGCGGCAGCGGCGGCCCCGCGCGGAGTCAGCCCTGTCCGCAACGCGAGCCTCACGGCAGCGGGCATGGACGAGGCTCAGCGCCAGGCCACCGACCGCGCTGCTCGAGCTGTTCCACCTGATGCTGCTCATCACGGTACTGACGGGGCGGGCGCGCCGCCGCAGGACGGACCAGCGGTGTCGCGTGCGCAGTATATGCGCGTGCGTTGCGCCGCTGCCGCGCCGAGCTGCCGCCGCTGGTTTGCTTTTGCTTTTGTGTTCGGCAGGACGGATCGAGGAGTCGCCTCCCTCTCCCTCTGCTGCCGTCTCACCTCTCCTCCCCTCGTCCCCTACGGTACAGGAGTGAGGAGGATTTTTCGAGGCAGTTTTGCTGATGTTTATGAACCCCCCCCTGGCGCAGTGCCGACCATGCCTCGCCGATACTTCTGGCCTGACGGCGGCTTCAGCCCCGGTCAAGCCAATCTGTAGTAACGCCATGAGCTCCTACTGTGGCCAAGCCTTCTACCTGGGTGAGGGCCAGGCTGCCCTCCACCGCGCGGGGCGTGCCAACCCCAGCTCCACCGATGGAGACGGGCCAGGTCGCTCCATCCACCTCGTCAGCCTAAACATCACCAGTCTCTCAGCGAACTGGCCAACCATCACCGCTCTTGGTGTCGACCACAACGCCGCAGTCATAGCACTGCAGGAGACCCGACATGCTAAGCCGACCAGACAAGCCATCGCTACCAACGCCGCCAATCCACACCACGGGGGATACCACGCCAGTCTAGGACCTGACCTGGATCTGGCGCGAGCCCAGCGCAGAGCTGCCCACGGCGGCACTGACCACACCGTCGTGGGCAACACTGGCGCCTCGGGAGGGGTCGCCATCCTCTCTAAGGATGCCATCGTCGACTCCACCGTCGACGACACTGCGTCCTGTATCGCCACCCTCAAGGCCAAGAAAAGATGGCACGAGGCCTTCCTCCCGCTCTGCACCCAGCACCGCCGCAGGCGGCGACGAAACAACCACGGGCCCGCTGGGATCTACATAGCGAGCCTCTACGGGGTCGCTGGAGGAGACAGCACCGACTTGTTTCGGCTCGCTGACTGCGCCGCCGCGAGGGTCGGCTCAGCCCCGTATTTCATCTGCATGGACGCCAACACGAACATCGACGACAATCCACACCTGCTGCACATGATGCAGCACGGATGGTTTAACGTTGCTGAAGGCACACCAGACCACACCATGCACACATATGGCAATATCCCTGACTGGGACCGCGTCACCAAGTGCCCCCGCACTTCGCGCATCGATTACATCATCGCCAACCAAGCGGCGCGATCCCTTGTCACCGACTTCTGCTATCTCCGCGCTTGCCAGCGAAGTCCCATGTTGGCCTACAGGTCACGCTCGACCTCAGTCGCCTCGACCATACGGCCCGACGCCTTCTTGCCCCCACGCCTTACCCCCCAAACGATGGAGCTCATGAGGGCCACGAACTGGAGGCATTAGGGACCCTCATCGCAGGGCGATACCAGGACCGCATGGAGCAGGCCGACACATGCGACGATGTGGAACGCATGTTCGCCCTGGCAAACGAGGCCAGCCATGAATACCATCTCACCCGTCTGCGCGACCTGCCACCTCCACCGCCAGACCACCCAAAAAAGAAGCCCCCCACCATGCACGGGCTCACACCCACGTTCGAGGAGCGACCCGCTGTCCCCCGCGCCTTTCCCACCTACGGAGCTTCCACGATACACATGAACCGCCTTCGCAAGCTCCATCGGCAACTTTGCGAGCTTCGCTTCATCGGACAGCACCATCATATAGACTGCCGTGCCATCCCGCCGTACCTGGCACAGCGCATCGACTGCACGTGGACCGCGGCCCGCCTCCTCTGCCACAAGCTGCGCCTCACGGTCCTCCTGGCCTTTCCCGAGGCCTGGACCCCCGACGAGCCAGCACCTCACGGAGAGCACCTTAACCGTCTGATTCAAAACCTTGACTCAGAGCTGGCGCGACGCGCAAACCGTGCCAAAGCTGAACGCATCAAGATATGGGCTGAGGGCGTCCGCGAGCCAAGCGGGCGAAAGGCGGCCATATACGCACGGGCTGCCGACTGCTCGCCCACGGCGTATCTCCGCACGCCTACCACTCCCGACGATACACAACTCCACTGCGACACCAACGCCTTCAAACCTGACAAAGCTAGCACGGACGATAGTGACGCCGACACCGAAGCTGGGGGCTTCAACGACGAAGGTCACACTTGTGACCCACCACCTGCCCAGGTCCCCGACACCCTCCTTGCCAACGCCATTGTTGCTAATACCAAAGACATGCTTAAGCTCATGGTCGACACCTGGGAGCCCATCTTGGGCAGGTACCGCGCTCGTGCAGGGCATGACGCCGAAGCCATGCCGACGTGGGCTGACTTCTACGACGAGTACCGACAAGAGCTGCCTACACCATCACCAGCTGCCCCTTTCCACCTCACCGACGACCAACTCATCCACTTCATTCGCACCCGTTCACCGCGCCGTGCGGGGGGACTTGACGGCTGGACAACTAAGGAGGCTAAGGAGTTACCCGACGACATCCTTCGCCTCTTCGCCAGCGTCTTACGTGCTATGCAACGCACTGGCACCATCCCAGAACCCCTCCTTCACGTGCCAAACCCGTGCCTCCGAAAAGGCCGAGGGGAACTCCCGACGGACCAACGACTTCTCTCGGTGCTTTCCGTTTGGATGTACGCGTGGGAAGCGCCAGCTTACCGTAGCCTCACGGACTGGCGGAAAGGATGGACCCACGCCACGAGCTTTGGCGCTGTTCCCAAAGCTACCATTGGGGACGTCAGCACCTCTCTCGCCCTGCGCATCGAGCACGCCAGGGCTTTACTCCTGCCCTTAGCTGGGGCTGCCCTTGACCGACAGAAGTGCTTCGACTACCTCATCACGGACATCTGCCTTAACCTTGCGCTACACGCGGGGTGCCCCCAAGACATCGTTACTGTCCGCCGAAACTTCTACAGTCGCCACAAACGCTACATCCGCATGAACGGAGCGTACTCTAAGGACTTGGCCAGGACCAACGGTCACCTCCAGGGAAGCTCATGGTCCCTGGACGACATCAAGCTGCTCATGTGTGTGTGGACAAAGAGACAGCATCGATACGTTCCTCGATCACTCAGCACTACCTTTGTTGACGACAGCAACTCCACTACCCACACCGCGTCTGAGCTGCAGAAATCTCTTGACGAAACCGCCAAGTTTGATCGATTCTCAGGTCAACGCATTCACCCTGGCAAAGTGGCGGGGTGGGCGCTCACCGACGAGCTTCACGCCGCCGTTACCCAGCTCACTCTGGCGGAACGGCCCTTACGCGTGGTCGACTCCTTCAAGCTCGTCGGGAGTTACATCAACGCCGAGGCAGCGCCGGCTCCAGCCGCGCTTAACCTCACGGCCACCGCTGACGCCCGTGTACGGAGGGCGACTAGTCGCCTGCCGCGCATTGGCAAGCTCCCATCGCCGATGCTTATCAAGGCGCGGCACGCCCGTTCCCTTGCTGCCAGCGTCTGTACCACGGGCACCGACATTCAAGCACCATCAGGCCCAGCCAAAACTGCCTACAACCACGCCCTCAAGGCGGCTATCCGCCCCAAGGGGAACAAGTGGGTCGAGTTCTGGACTCTCATGGCCGTGTGCGTCCCAGGACACGCCCTGGAGATTGACGCCATCACGCAGCGTGAAGCTTTCCTGTGCCTGCGGCGACAGGTTAACCGCGACGTTACACTCTGCGGTCTCGCCAGAGACCTCCAACACCACGTCCAGACCCTGTTTGGTGGAGGACCTGTCGGACGACTCGTCCAGTCGCTCCAGCAGCTCCGTTGGACCTGGCCCACATTTGGCATCATGTACGACGACTGGGGCTGCCAGATCAGCTGGCTGAACTTACCCCAAAACGCCTTCCTTCACATGCTGCGGGCCTCACAACGCAGAGCCTTTCTGCGGAGGATCAAGCCACGGCGTCACGACCTTGGATACCTTGCCTCTGTCAGACAGGGCCTCGACCTCTTCGCCAGCACGTGGCTCGCCCGAACTAAAGGAGCAGCCAAATGCACTGCCTGGCAGCTGGCGCTCCTCCTGAACTACCTGTCGGGCGGGGGCCACACCCAACAGCGACGATCCCGATCAAACACGTCTGCTGACCCCAGCCCCATCTGCCGATACTGCGACGAGGAAGAGGAAACTCAGGAGCACACTGTCCGCGACTGCAAGTGCTGGGCCCGAGAAAGACTCCCTCTCACCACCCTCATCAGTGACGAGCAGTGGGCCCGTCTTCCGCCGCACACAAGACACTGCGGGCTCTTCGATGAAGACCCAGCCCTCCTCGACCTGCAGGCCGACCTCGCGAGGGACCCGCTACCTCAGCCCATACCGCGGCCCCCCCCCTGAGGGAGATCCTGCGGCTTCAGCCCAGGACTCCTACACCACCTACCTTGACCACGACACTGGTTGGACATGGGTCTACGCTGCCACGGACGGTGCATGCACCAACCAAGCCATCCCATTGCTAGCACGAGCGGGCTACGGCGTCTACTACGGCATCGACCACCGCATGAACTACAGTGCACGCGTTCACGGCCTAACGCAGAACGCCCAGCTTGCGGAGACCCTCGCCATTGTCCACCTTACGGCATGTGCTGAACGGCCCGTGCACGTCTTCGTGGACAACCAGGCGGTGGTCGATGGGTTCCAAAGCATCATCGACGGACACCCAGCACCGCAGGGCACGCACGTGGAGCTCTGGGAAAAGATCCACCGATGTGTTATGGCCAAGCCCAACTTGTTCCGCGTCGAAAAAATCGCCAGCCACCTGGGAGACATGGGCATCGACCTCGGGCTCATCGGGCCCATTGCGGAGGAGTTCAATCGTCAGGCTGACGCCCTCGCCACAACGGCGGCACGCACTCACAACCTTCCAGATGACATTGTCGAAGCTGCCAAAACACGACATCGCCAAGCGACCGTGCTTCATGGGGTCGCTGTCGCTATCTACGAGCGTAGACACCGCACACTCCCGCTCCCACACCGCAGGGCTGGGTTTACAGCTGCGGAACTCAACAAAATGGAACCAAACCCCCTGCTGTCGGACCAGGCACCACCCGCGGCTGGACCAGACATCCCACAGAACCCGGACGAGCTCTGGGCCGAGGCCCAACGGGCGATATTCGACGAACAGGAGGACGACCCGTTCGGCTTCGGCGGGGGACTTGACTTCCTAGGCGACGGGCCAGCCAGCGCCAACCTTGCCCCGTCGGGCATCCGCACGACGCCCTCGACTCCGCCACCGAGAGCGGCACCGCACCCACATGACGACGCCGCTCACCTCCAAGACGCTGACGAACAGGAGGACGACCCGTTCGGCTTCGGTGGGGGATTGGACGTCTTGGACGACGGCCCAGCCAGCGACAACCCTGCCCCGTCGGGCAACCTCTCGACGCCTACCGCGACTCCGTCTCCGAGAGCGACATCGCTCCCATATGACGATATCGGTCACCGCCAAGACGCCGACGACGACCTGGGTGACCCCCGCGGACTGAGTGGCATAGACGACGCACCGCCGACACCCCACGCTGCCGACCATGCCGCCCTATCGAGACGCCACCCTACTACGCGGCTGACCTCAGAGCCCTCGCACGGCATCATGATTGGTCCCACCGCGCAAACCACTCCGCCCCCCCACCAGCGGCAGCCCGCGGGGGCGGCTTCAGCCCCCCCGCAGGGCACTGAACCAGGCAGGCCCTCGCACCCCGTCCACGCTTCCATCGTTGCTGAGCGAGAGGATGCGGCTCTTCCGACCTCTCGGGGCGTGGCCCTAGCGGCTCCAGCCCTGGGGCCGCGTGCTCCCCTCCAGTCACCTTTCAAGGGTGACGGACGTCAGCATACGGGGTGCCGTACTACGCTAGTCCACCACCTGGCCAGGCGTACCGAGGACCTCGCCCCTGTCACGAGGCCCGCGGCCGCTGGCACTGAGCAGCCACCCCTCACCGACCGCGAAACCGAGCTGTCCCAGGCTATGGCCGCTCTCCAGCAGAGGTGTGCTGCTCTCGCCGCGGACCTCGCCGCCGCTCAAGCCCGTCAAGGCCCTCTACTCCAGCGCCTCCACAGCGCCGGGCGAGCCTTCGCCGAGCTGCTTACGCCCTCGCCCGATGGTGCCGTGCCGTCACTCACCATCCAAGCTATGCTGTCATCGTTCCGCGGCGCTCCACCTGGTGCCCCGCGCTAATCTCCTCCTTTCTGCCTGCCCGTGAGTACGCGTGGCTCCGCGTCCACGGTGTCAGGGCGTGGGGGCGGGGGGTGCCCCGTCACTGCGCGCCGCTTTGCGGCCAAGCGCCCAACTGGCGGTCTGCCAAGCCGCCTAGCCACGCGTCAGCACGTCGCCTTTCTTGTTGGGGCCTCTTTCTTCACGCGGTCTGACAGGTGAGATCTTCACCGTCTGTCCGCCGTCTGTAGCGTCTGTCGCACTGCGCCGGGGGAGGGGGTTTTTTGTTGCCCGCCCTCGTATCTAAAGGCTGCACCGCCGCAAATAGTGTTTAGCGAGTTGTCGCACCGCAGTGCGCCTCGCGGACGGACCCTGGTCCGCCTACTTGTCCGCTCTCTCTCTCTCTCTCTCTCTCTCTCTCTCTCTCTCTCTCTCTCTCTCTCTCTCTCTCTCTCTCTCTCTCTCTCTCTCTCTCTCTCTCTCTCTCTCTCTCTCTCTCTCTCTCTCTCTCTCTCTCTCTCTCTCTCTCTCTCTCTCTCTCCTCTCTCTCTCTCTCTCTCCCCCCCCATCACTCCCTCCCTCCCCCCCCCCCTCCCTCCCCCCCCCCCCCCCCCCCCCCCCCCCCCCCCCTCCCTTCCGCGCGCCAGCCCGGCCCCGCCGAGCGGCGCCCGGGCTGCCGATCCGCAGCTCGATTGCGGGGCCGAGCTCGCCGAACAGGAGCGGGCACCGCAAAGGTAGGAGGGTGGGCGAGAGGAGGAGAGGAGACGAGGAGGAGCGGAGACGAGCAGGCCAAAAGGGGGGCCCTACAGCAGCGCGAAACACCATGCCGCCCTCAACCCCAACTGCGCGCGCGGCGCCTGCCCCGCCCACCCGCGGACCCGACTGCGCCCGAGAGGTTGCGCCCCGCGAGAGAGGGGCGGGAAGATAGGGGGGGAACTGGGGAAGGCAGGGGCGGAGGAGGTGGGGGAAGAGGAGGAGGGGGAAGAGAAAGAAGAGGAAGAGGTTGGAGCGTAAGGGGGAAAGGAGGAGGAGGAGGAGGAACCATCCCAAGATGAGGACGAGGAAGAGGAGGGGGGGGGGGAGGGGGGGGGGGGGGGGCAGGGAGGAAACGGAAAAGAGGACGAGGAGGGGTGAGGAAGAGAGGAGGGGGAACGATTGAACGATCTGGCTGGACTCGTGCACCATGGCGGTTCTTAAACGCCTAATTGGCAAACCACGCAGGAACTGGAATGCGTGGGGGGCGGGCCGCCCCTGCAGTTACCCAGTGTGGCTGGATGTCTGCAGTGGCCAACTTCGTCCGCCATTGAAAATAGGATCCAGCCACGCCGCGCAATCAGAGAAAGAGCTCATTTCGGCGCGCCCCCCGCGCAGCGCATGCCCAGCGTCGTCGGCGCCCAGGGGGCAGACGCCCAGTGGGCCGATATCCTCCACCTCCTCACCCTTCCCCTCCTCTTCCTCCTCCTCCTCCTCCTCCTCCTTCATCCTCCTCCTCCTCCTCCCCCTTCCGCCTCCTCCTCCTCTTCCACCTCCTCCCCCTCCTCCTCTTCCTCCTCCGTCTCCACCTCCCCCCCCTCCTCCTCCCCCTGCTCTGCCCCCTCGGTCCACGCCCATCCTTTCACCTGCCCCTGATTCCTCCTCTTTCTGCTGCTCGAGCCCCTCCTCCTCCTCCTCATCGTCGTCCTCCTCCCCCTCATCATCATCATCATCGCGTGCCCCCCCCCCCCCCCCCCCCTCGCGCAGAGGTGAAGCTCGAGGGCGGCGCGTCTGATTGCGAGATCGTCGCCACTGCAGCGCGATACATGATCCCATTCATGCACGACATCAAAGCGTCATTTGCACGTTGCGGAGTTGCGCAGCGGCTGGGGCCAGTTTTCCTACCGGCGCCGCCAGCTCGGCCTGAGGGCCCGCGAGTTTGACTACCTCTCGCGGCACGTCTCAGGAGATCTTGGCGAAGTCAGCGGCATCTGTTGGGCAATATTCCTGGTGTGCTCCATCGTCCCTGGAGGCGTCTTCCTGGCAGCCCCTCCCTGCAGCGACTGGGGATGCATCAACAGCTTCACGTCAGGTCGGTACCTCAGCATTTTCGGGCACATCGACCGCCCGCGAGTGCACCTGAACAACGCGATCGCGACAGCTGCGTGCGCCCTGACGTGGATAGCTCGGCGAAATATATAATCAAGCAGCCTGGTGACAGCTGGATGTGCACGTTCCCCGCGTTCGACCGCGCCATGAAGATGACTGGCGGTGTGCGCAAGGAAGTCTACCGGGGGAACTACGGCGCTGAGGTCGCCAAGCGCGCGGCGCTGGCGTCCAACCTGAGCGCCGAGGCGTCGGGCTCATTGGCAGGGGTCAAACCCAAGGTCGCGAAGTCGGTTCGGACGAAGTACTGGTTCGAGGACAAAGAGAAGATCTGGGTCACAGGCCGCCATGCGTCAACAACGCCCTCCTTCTCCTCCTCCTCCTCCTCCCGCTCCTCCCCCTCCTCCTCCTCCTCCTCCTCCTCCTCCTCCTCCTCCTCCTCCTCCTCCTCTTCCTTCTCCTTCTCCTCCTCCTCCGTCTCCTCCCCCGCCTCATCCCGCTCCTCCTCATCTTCCGCCCCTTCCCCCCCCCCCTCCCGCGCCCCGCCCCGCCCCGCCCCACCCACCCCCCCCCCCCCCCACCCCACCCCCCACCCCCATCCTCTTCCTCATCCTCCACCTCCTCCTCCCCCGCCTCTCCCTCCTCCTCCTCTTCCTCCGTCTCCTCCTCCTCCTCGCCCGCCCGCTCGACCTCGGTTCCGCTGAGCCCCCCCCGGAGGCAGCCCTGCGCTCGGCAGCACCGAGCACTACCCGCCCGAGTTCGGCGCAGCGCTGGCCTCGCTGACCCTCCAGACGCTCGAGGAGAAGGGCGCGGTGATCGACTGAGTTCGCTCGGACATGAGTCGGGCCGCGCACGTGAACGGTAGAAAAGAATAGCTTTCGCCTGTTCCCCGCGGCGGAAGCAGCGACAAAGCAAGGGGCAACGAGGCACCGTCTGGGCGCGCGTGGCCCCCGACCCCGCTGGGCCCCCCAGGTGCCCACGAACGCGGCGACAGTTGCGGAGTTCGCAGCCGCCCAGGGGGCAGCGAGGCCCCGTCTGCGCGCGCGTGGCCCCCGACCCCGCCGCACCTCCCAGGGGCCTACGAAAGTGACGACAGTTGCGGAGTTCGCAGCCTCGAGGGATGGATGTAGGGGAGGGGGGTCAGGGAAGGAAGGATGGGGAAGGGGTGGGAATGAAACTGGAACGGGAGGAAAGGGAGGGGGGCAGGATGAGGCCTCTCTCGCGACCCTCTCCCCCGCCAGCCCTTGCCCTCCCCCTCCTCCTGCCTCTCTCCCATTATCCCCGCCTCCTCCCCCTCCACTTGCCCTCCTCTTCTTTGCCGCTGCCCCCCCCCCCCCCTCCCCCCATTGGGGAAGAAGGGCGGGCAACGGTGTGATCTATACTTGGCTGTGGCCGAAGCCGCTGCCCCCGCGAGGCCGACGCCGCGGCCGCCGCCCCCTTCAGTTGCGGATGCGAGTGAGGGGGCGGCGGGGGCGGCGGCAATCTGCGAGACTCTGAAGACGCCGACCGCAGGCGCCGCCGCAACAGCGGGTGGGTCGCGGGGCGGGTCGCGGGGGGGACGTCGCCAGCTAACAACAACGACGACAACGACAATTAAAACGCCAACAGCAACAACACCACCAACAACACCACCAACACCAACACCAACACCGACACCAACACCAACACCAGCAGCACAAACAACACCAGCAACAACATCAGCACCAGCATCAACACCAACACCCACACCAACACCAACAACAATGTCACCAACAATCACTTTAAACATGGTCGCTCTTACTGGCACGCGTGTTTTGCATTATGCCTACCCCCGACATTCGATGTCCGCCCATTTCGTCTTCGATCGGGTCCCATCGGGCCCCCGCTTCGGGAAGAATAGCTTCTTTGTCGGCCATTGGCTGCAGTGCGAGGAACGCTCGAGCGAGAGCGCCGTTCCTAAATTCGGGAGCTTTCCTGGCCAGGCCAGGGGTTTTCGAGATACATGTTGAGAAATATCGAGCGGGGGCCCTTGCGTCCGCGCCTGGGCCTCCACCGACTTGGCTGATTTACGGGGGCCTCTCGAACAAGAGCGCCACTCTTGAGTTCGGGCGCCTCTCTGGCAAGGGCCTCTGCGAATCCGTGCTGGGGAAAATCGAACGAGGGCCCTTGTCGTCGCAATTGGGCCCCCACCGGTATGACATAATCACGAGAACGTCTCGAGCGAGAGCGCCGTTCCTGAGTCGGGTGCATTCCTGGCCAACGGCTCTTCAAGTAAACCGTGCGGAAGTATCGAGCATGGCCCCTTGTCGTCGTGGCTAGGCTTCGGCCAATTCGATTGACCTGCGACGTCTCGATAGAAAGTGCCGTTCCTGAATTCGGGGGCCTCTCTGGCCAGGGTGTCTCGGGGTAGAGTGTCAAAGACAACAGCGGCAGCAGCGCCAACAGCCACACCAAACCCAACAACAACAACAACGACAACAAGCGCACAAGCAACCAAACACACGAGCAACCAAACACGCAACACCAGTAATCTGCATTGCGGAGTCCCACGCCAATCATTTACCTAGGGACAGTGAATGACCGTTCGGCCCTTCACTCTGATCATCACATACATACGTATATAATTACACATATGCATATATATATATATATGTACATGTATATGTGCACAGACATCCTTGTACAAATATCAAACATCGCACATGCTATATTACGTATGATCACACGCAATGCCAATACCACACCGAATACACATCGCAAGGACAAATATTACGCTACGCTGGTTCCGAATAGCATGGGTTAGCGCGCGCCGAAAATATTACAAGTTGTGTAACTTCTGCAAATACTACAACTAATACAAATAGTGAAATCGCTATAACTATTACACAAGTACACACAAAACATACATACATACAAATATACATACACACATACATACATACATACATACATACATCCATATATATATGCAAACAAATGATACACGTGCTACGAATCGTACATAGAGTGCAACCCATACACAGACTTTGTATCGCACGAATCATACACATAACATATTTAACGCAGCATGATAACCATTGATGCGTACACCCCAACAAGAACCATGATTTAGTCCGTAGATCTTCCACAACTTGTTTCTTTGCCCGGAAATCTTCAACAACTTGTATTTTAGTCTGGGAATCTTCCACAACTTGTAATTTAGTCCAGACGTTTTCAACAAGCGTGTAGTTTAGTCCCGACGCGTGTGGTTTAGGCGCGGACTAGATTTTAGTCCCAGACGACCTCGGGGATATTCCACGCGCGCGAACTTTTCCCGCCTCGGCGCGCGTTCTGGGCCTCAGCGCGCGGAGGCGCATTCCCGCCCAGATCGGTTCCCGCGAGGCGCGCGCGCCGCCGCGGGCGATCCGCGGGCGGGCGGGCGACCTGGACAAAGCCAGGCATTGGACCTGCGTTCCGCCCTGCCCCAATCAATGCACCCCCCGCGCGGCGCGAGAAAATCGGCGGGCGGCCCGCGGGCGGGCGGGCCACCCGACGCTCGTTGAGAACCAATAATTGCATCAATTGCGTCTTGATCACGCGCGCGCGGCGACGCAGTCCCGCCGCGCGCGGACCCCGCGCGAGGCGCGAGCGCCGGGGGGCGGCCCGCGGGCGGGCGAGACGCGCGAAGACTGGCGGAGAGAAGTCGACGGTCCCATGCGCTTGTGTAGTCCCAACAGGAGGCGATGCATCACCGCTCCAGGCGTCGCCTGCGAGGCGCGCGAACGCCGAGGGGCGGCCCGCGGGCTGGCGGGCCGCCCCGACAGTTGGACGATGCAAATTCATTGCGTCACGCCCGTGTTGGGCCTCAGCGCGACGCGACGCACCCCCGCTCGGCGCGCTGCCCGCGCGGCTCGCGAACCCGGCGCGGCGCGAATTGCATGAAAATTAATGGGGCAGAAACAGATCGTCCCCCCTGCATTCTGGTGTTCGACCCCGGGCGGCGCATCCCCGCGCCGCGCCGTGCCCGCGCGTCGCGCGCGCGCGCGCCATGCGGCGGCCCGCCGGCGGGCGGGCCGCTTGCGGTGCTGGTTGAGAAAAAGAAGCGGTTTCACCTGCAGGCTTGGTCTCGACGCGGGGCGATGCGCCCCGCTCAATGCGTTTCCGGCGCGGCGCTCTCGGGGCCTCAGCGCGAGGCGATGCACTGCCTCTCCATGCGCTGCCCGCGCGGCGCGCGAGCGCCGAAATGCGGCTCGCGGGCGGGCGGGCCACCCGCGGGCGTTGGCCGCGGGAACGCACGCGTCTCACTTACATTCCGGGCTGGAGCGCGGGGCGGCGCGTTCCCGCCCAATGCGCCCCCGCGCTGCGCGCGCGCGCTAGGCGCGACCCGTGGGCGGGCGGGCCATTCGAACGCAGGTTGGGGAAGTCGCATTCTGGGCCTCAGCGCGAGGCGGCGCGCCCCCAGCAAGTGGCCCGCGGGCGGGTGGGTCGCCCGGCGCTGGTTGAGGACATCGAATTGCCCCATGCATTCTCGGCCCCCGCCCGAGGCGATGCGCCCCGATTCCGCGCGCGCCCCCCGCAACTCGCGAACGCCGGGGGGCGACCCGAGGGCGCGTGGGTCATTCGAACACTGGTCGAGAAAATCCCATTGGTACACTTGCAGCGTGGCCCTCGACGCAGGGCGATGCACCCCCGTTCAACGCGTCGCCCGCGCGGCGCCCGAACGCAGAATTGCGCCCCGCGGGCGGCGGGGGCGCGGAGGACTGGTCGAGAATATCCAAACGTTTCAGTTGCATTCTGCGCGTTCGCAAGAGGCGATACATTAGTCGAGATGGGCGCGCCGCCTCGCCTGCATTCTGGGCCCTGGCGCAAGGAGATGCGCCCCCGCTCGGCGCGTCGCCCGCGGGCGGGCGGGGCGCCCGATAACTGGTTGAGAGCGCGCCAATGATTCATTCGCCATGTGGGCCTCGAAGCGGGGCGGCTCACTCCCGCTCGCCGCCTGCCCCGCGCGGCGCGCGCGCGCCGCGGTGGGTGGCCCGCGGCGGGCGGGTCGCTCGCAGACTGGGCGAGAGAAGCCATTTGGTTAACTTCCATTCTGGGTCTCAACCTAAGGCGATGCGTTCCTGCTCACTGCGCGCCCCGCGCCGCGCGCGCGCCGCGGGGGGCGATCTGCGCGCGGGCGGGCCGCCCGAAAACGGCCGGAGGAGACTCGGCGACGCGCCTGCGTTCCGGGCCTCAACAAGCGGCGGCGCCGAGCCGATCGACGCGTTGCTCGCGCGGCGCGCGAACGCCAGCAGGCGGCCCGCGGGCGCTCGCGCCGCCCGAAGGCTGGTTGAGAACAATTCATTGTTTCGCGCGCTTTTCGGCTTCAGCACGAGGCGATGCATCGTCGCTCCACGCGCTGCCCGCGCGGCGCGCGAACGCTCGGGGGCGGCCCGCAGGCGGGCGGGTCATCTGAAGACTAGTTGAGCACCCCCAAAAGAGTCGTTTGAATTGCAATCTGGGCCTCAACGCGAGGCGACGCATCCCCGCCCGACGCGTTGCCCGCGCGGCGCGAGGGCGCCGGGGGGTGGCCCGCGGGCAGATGGGCCATCATAAAATTCGGCTTTGCAGGGGAACATGTCTCGACGCTAGGCGACGAATTCCTGCTCGATGCTTCTCCCGCGCGGCGCGCGCGCGACGCGGCGGGGGCCCGCGGCGCCGTTGAACCGCGCGCGGCTTGCCCCCGCGCAGCCGATTACGCACCCCCCCACCCCCATGTGCATGATAGTACCGGTCGCGTTCAAGCATCAGGGCCCAGGGGCATCAGGGCGAGGGGCCCAGGGGCATCAGTCGGAGGGGCCCAGGGGCATCAGTGGCGACGCGCGCGCGGAAACACGAATGAAATCCATGCGCCGCAGGGGGTCCCGAGTTCAACGGGTCTCCGCGAAGGTGGGCCCCCCGCGGAGGGAAGGATCGAAGTCTGGATCGGGGGTTGGGGTGGTTCAGATATCCGGGGCCCCTCGGGGCGCGGGGCGGTCGCCCGCCTGGGCGACGACGACGACGACGGGGGCGACAGACGACAACGACGGCGTCGGCGATCGACGACGACGACGGCGATTACGGCGACGACGACGACGACGACGACGGACGACGGACGACGGCGGCGTCGACGACGACGACGACGGCGACGACGGTGACGACGGCCGACAACGGCGGCGACAACGGCGGCGACGACGGAGGGCGACGGGCGACGACGGGCGACAAAGACGACGACGATCACGGCGGTGACGGGCGACGACGACGGTGACCGACGACGACGGCGGCGGCGACGGCGACGGACGACGACGGGTGACCACTGCCGACGACGACGACGACGACGGACAACGATGGCGACGACGCCGACAGACGACGACGGATGACGACGACGACGACGACGACGACGACGACGACGACGACGACGACGGCGGCTACGAGAGTCGACGATGACGGACGACGGCGACGGCGACGACGGCGACGGACGACGTAGATGACGACAGAACGACCGCATGGTGGCAACGACGGCGGCGACGGGCGACGACGGACGGCGACGGACGACAACGATTTGCACTGGGCGACAATTGTGACGACGACGATGTCGGGCGACGACGGCGGCGACGGTCGCTGCGACGACGACGAACGACGACGTCGGCGACGACGACGACGATGGACGGCGACAGACGAACATATTGACGACGACATCGGCGACCGACGACGACGGGTGGGACTTGGGCACTGAGACGCATGCCTGATGCTCGGGGATGGGGGAGGGGGGAACTTCCTACGAAATGTCCGATGCTCGGGGGGAGGGGCGGGGGAAGGCGCGGGCGCGCGCTTTGTGCCACTCCCGACGCTCGGGTTTGTGGGGGGGGCAGCGGAAACGGACGGATTTTGTTTCCGTAGAAGAGTGGCACCGATTCGAGACAGTCGACGCAAATCGGATGGCAGTGGCAAGATGGAAGCGCGCTGTCACGTGCCGATGCTGTTTGTCTTTCCAGACAGTATGGATGTTGTTTCTACGGCCTGATTTTTGTTTGCCGTTCTGCTGTCCGAGAGATACGCTTCGGAAATTTCGACCACGTTCCACGACCAAAACAGCATATTCTATAATGTTCGCAGCAGATGAAACTACCTTTCTTAGCATAAGTAGCGCGCCGCGAAAGGACGGGGCGCGGGGCGACGCGGATGGGGGCCCGAAGCGTGCGCGGGGCGGGCGAAATGCACGGGGGGCCCGCGCGGGCGCCGCCGCTGCGGCCTGCGTTCAGAGCCCCCTACGAGGCAACGAAGCGCGCGAGCGAGGCGCCGATGTCGCCCGAGGTCGCCATGAACCCCGCCATTGGGGCCGCCGGTGAAGCTCCCCATGGGGCCAGGGCCCTCGTGGGGGGGTATGCCGAGGTGGCCCGGGGCCGCCGTGCGAACCCTGCCGCTGGGGCCCTCGTCGGAGCTCCCCATGGGGCCAGGATCCTCGTGGGAGGTATGCCGAAATGGCCCGAGGCCGCCATGCGAACCCTGCCAGTGGGGCCCTCGGCAGAGCTCCCCAGGGGCCCAGGATCCACGTGGGGCGCGCGCCGAGATGGCCCGAGGCCGCCATGCGAACCGCGCGAGGCCCTCGGTTGAGCTCATGGAGCCACGGACCGCGCGAGCGGTGCGCCGACGCGGTCGGCGCGCGGAGGTCAGGCGGGGGCGGGCAGAGGCAGGGGCGGGAGAGGGGGGGGGCGGGGGGCGGGGGGGGGGCGCCGGGCGTTGTCTCTTCAAAACAGGGACCCAACGCAACAGGATGGCCGGGGATGTTTCTTTCGGAAAGTAGCGCATCATTTTCTTCGGGAAGTGCAAGTGTAAGTTCCGCGGCCAAGCAATTCCCAACCATCCTGTGGTGTTGGATCCTCGTTTTGAAGTGACGGTGCCCCGCGTTCCTCCTCTCCTCCTCCCCTTCCCCCCTTCCGCCACCTCCTACCTGCGTTTCACCCGCCAAGTGCAGCGCTTCGTGGCCCCATAGGGTGCTCCACCGAAGGCGCCAATGGCAGGGTGGCGTCGGGCCATGTCGGCACACCCCTCACGGGGATCGTGGCCCAATAGGGAGCTCCACCGGCCCAACTGACAGGGTTCGCATGGCGGCCTCGGGCCAATTCGGCACGCCCCTCACGAGGATCGTGGCCCTATAGGAGCTCCACCGAAGGAGGCAGGGTTCGCATGGCGGCCTCGGGCCATGTCGGCACACCCCTCGCGAGGGTCGTGGCCAGTGGCAGGGTTCGCATGGCGGCTTCGGGCCACTTCGGCACACCCTTCACGAGGATCGTGGCCCCATAGGAGCTCCACCGAAGGCGCCAGTCCACCGAAGGCCCCACTGGCAGGGTTCGCATGGCCGCCTCTGGCCATGTCGGCACACCCCTCACGAGGATCGTTGCCCCATCGGAGCTCCACCGAGGGCGCCAGTGTCAGGGGTCGCACGGCGGCCTCGGGCCGTGTCGGCGCACCCCTCGCGAGGATCGTGGCCACATAGGATTTCCACCGAAGGCCCCGCTGGCAGGGTTCGCACGGCTGCCTCGGGCCACTTCGGCACACCCTTCACGGTGATCGTGGCCCCATAGTTGTGTTGCTTCGACATCCGCGCCCGGGCGTCGCGCTCCGCCTTGTCGACGTGCAACGCCACCTCTTTCCTCGTGGCTCTCAGAGCCCTCCCCTGCTTTGCTCTTCGGTCAGAGGGGCGCCGTCCTCGTCGTCGTCGGCGCCCGCGAACGCGGCCACGAACGCGCCCCCCAGCATGTTGGGCCCCGGCGGGAAGCCGTGGCCGCGTAGGGAGCGCGGGCGAAGATGGTATTCACAATTGCGGTATTCACAACTGCGCATGGTTGGGTCATTCGCAGGGCTAATAATAAATATCTTATTTCGGGGAAGCGCTTTGTTTCCGGAGAGTGGGAACATCTCATTTGCGGACGTGCGTTTTTCGGACGTGATTTCGCGCGGTTTGGTCTGTTTCAGTTTGTTTTGATCGGTATGGGATATCTTTGGTTAGTTGTGCAGTGGCAGTCACGTCCCATCGTCTCAGTGAAGCGAAGCAGAATGCAGTGTTTATGGCGAAAGCTGTCATATTAAGTTCCGACGTTTCAGGGACAAGCGCGCGCCGTAAAATGCCACCTCGACCGGCGCGCTCGCACGCCTGATATGTCGCGCGCAGTTGGACCGCAGCATGTGACTGAACAAGTAATCCGTCACATGGCAAACGAATTCTACGTGGAAGATTGTATTTATTGTCCTTCCGCAGCATCACATTACTTTGCGAAATGAACCTTGCTGAACACGACGCGACGCGCGAATATCAGCGCTAAGCAAGGCTGAGCAGGGCTCGCAGTGTTTAGCAGAGCATAGCCGTGTTTCGCGGGGCCCCGCAGCGACTAGCAGGGCTCAGCAGGGCGCGCGCGCGCGGGGGCGGGGGGGGGGGCACGTCCCCCCCCACGCACATCTCAAGTGGGGCCTCTGTGTTCCCTGCGCACTTCCGCGCAGGATCCCTCTCCTTTTCCGCCCCGTCGCCGTCGCCATCGCAATCGTTGCCGCACTCAGCATCATCGGACCCGGTCGCCCTCATTCCCCGCGTCCAAAGTGGGGTTATTGTTTTCTTTGCGCGCGCCCGCGCAGGATCTCGCCTCTCCCCTCTCTTCCTCGCCGCTCACTCGTGCAGTTGCATCGCCATCATCGCCGCCGCATCATCATCATTCACACACTCATTCGCACTCCGTCGGCCACTTACATTCATTCGTTATCTATGCATACTACCCCACTCACTCACTCACTTCTCCTGGGTGGTTCACTTACTCGCTCAGAACTACCATCGAGTGAATTGCGAGGAAGTCTCTGGCGGGCCCCCCCTCCTGGGGCTCGCAGATCGCGCTGCTAATTCGAGCGTGTCATCGGAAGCTTGTAAATGTCGTCACCCTTGGCCCCCCCGGGCTTGCATGTGAGGCAGGGGCCTCGCCTGCGAGTGAGCCGCGAGGAAATCTTAGGCGGGCCCCCCCTCTTCATGGGGTCAGCAGGTTGCGTTATTTTTCCGAGCGGGCCATCGGAATCTTGTAGTTGTCGTTATGTCGTTATTATGTGCCCTCTCTGGCCTGAACGCAGAGGGATTCTCGAACGGTGGCCTCGTCTGCGAGTGAATTGCGAGGAAGTATCAGGCGGGCGCCCTCTCATCATTGGGCCCGCAGCTCATGTTATGAATCCGGGCGGGTCATCGGAATCTTTTAGTTGTCGTTATGTTGGCTTTTTCAGGCATGAATATGGAAGAAGTCTCGGGCGGTGGCCTCGCCTGCGAGTGAAATGCGAGGAAGTTTCAGGCGGGGGCCCCCTCCTGGGGCCCGCAGACCCCGTTCTTACCCCGAGTGGCCATCGGAACCTTGTGATTGCCATAATTTTGCGCCTTTTTTATTTGAAAGAAAATATGAATATGGAATTCTCAAGCGGTGATTTCGTCAGAGGGAGTCTCGGGCGCGGACCGTTTCCTTGTGGGGCCCGCAGCTCATGTTACCATTCTGAGCGGGCCATCGGAAACTCATATGTGTCGTCATTTTCTGGCTCCTCAGGCTTGAATTATGAGGACGTCTCAGACGGGGTCTTCGTCTGTGAGTGAATTGCGAGGACGTCCCAGGCGGGGGCGCCCTCCCCGCGGGGCCCGCAGCTAATATGATGAATCAGAGCGGGCCATTGGGGAACTTGTATGTGTCGTCACTTTTGTTTTTTTTTCAAGCTCAAGCATGGAGGAAGTTTCGAGCGGGGGCTTCGTCTGCGAGCGCAGAATTGCCGTGGCGTCGCAGGCGAGGGCCCCTCTCCTTATGGGGCCCGCGCCACGCGCGCGCGCGGAACGTGCCGATCCTGCCACCGCCGCAGCCGCCGGAGTTCCCGGGGCGGGGGCCGCCGTCGCCCCCGCGGAGGGCGCCCCTGGAGTTCCAGGACAGAGGCGGAACAGCTCGCTGCAGAGCTGGGCTTCGTGCTGCTTCCCGCCCGAACGCGGCTGCGCCCCGCTCGAAGCCCGCGGGGCTGCCCCAACGGCTTGGTCTCGCGCGCCAGCGGCTCGCGGGGTCGCTGGTGTCATGGCGGCCCGGCCCGCGGGGCTGCCCCAGCGGCTGCGCGGCGTGGCCATCAGAGCACGCGCCCGTGCCGGCCGAGGCGGCGACGGCGCCGAGGAAAATCGACGCGCGCGCTCGTGCCAGGAGGAAGGAGATGCGCGCGAGGAAGGGGGGGATGAGGAGGGGGCCGAGGAGGAGGAGAAGGAGGAAGAGGACGAGGGGGAGGGGGAACATGAGGGAGGGGGAAGGGGGAAGAGGAGGAGGAGGAGGAGGAGGAGGAGGAGGAAGGAGAGGAGGATAAAACATGCGACGAGCACGGAGGACGAGAAGGAATCGGAGAAGGAGGGCGAGGAGATGGGAAGCAGAGGTCGGGGGGGGGGGGGCGCCAGCCGACTAAGAAAAGGGCAATGGGGCAAGCTAGATGCATTCCCATGCGGGGTCCGACCGTCGGAGTAATTTGTTGGATTGGTTTCGCAGTGGTTTCGGGCTTCTCGGGGCTCAGCAGCGCTTAGCACGGCTTAGCAGGGCTTGGAATCATTTCAGCAGGGCTTCGTAGGACTGGGCAGGCTCACTAGGGCCCCGCAAGGTTTTGCAAGGTTTGGCAGCGACTGGCCGGGCTTAGTAGCGTTGAGCAGCGCTTCGCAGGGCCGAGCATGGCGCTGTGCTGGCGCTGGGGCTGATCAGACCAGACAAGGCTTCGCAGCGTTTAGCTCGAGCTAGCAGAGCTGGTCAGGGCTGATCAGCGCTTTGCAGCTCTCGGCATGGCTTAGCATGGCGTATCCGAGCATGCCAGGGCCTATCAGCGCTCAACAACGATTTGCAAGCCCCATGACGGCATAGCCAGGCTTCGCAGGGCCGAGCTGTGCCGGGCAGTGGCCAGCATGGGGCGCCGCGACCCAGCTGGGTTTAGCATGCCTTGACGGCGCCACGCGGTGCTTGCAAGGCTTCGCATGGTTTGACAACCCCTAGCAGGGCCTTGCTTGGCAGGGCCCAGCAGGGCCTAGAATCTGATTCACCATGAACGAGGTTTCGCAGTGCTTGCGCGCTTCGCAGGGCTGCGCAGCGCTTAGCAGGGTGTCGCAATGTGTAACAAGGCTTTGCTGGGCCCAGCGGCCCTGGGCTGGACTTTGCAGCGCTTCGAAGGGCCTAGCAGGGCGTGGCAGTGCGCTGAGTAGTGCCCAGCAAGGCTGGGCAGCGCTTGGCGCAGCGCAGCGCCTAGCCGTGCCCAGCATGGTTTCGCGACGCCTCACAGGGCTTAGCAGGGCCGCGCAGAGCTCATCAGCGAGTTGCACGGCGAAGCGGCGCTCAGCTGGGCTTCGCGCGGGGCAGGGCAACGGCTAGCAGCGCGCAGCAGGGGTTCGCATCGTTTATCCGGACGCGGCAGGGCCGCGCGCGTGCCCCGCGGCGCCGCGGCGCGCAGCGCGGTTTCTAGAAGGGCTTAGCAGGGCCCAGCGTGGCCGGCCTAGCAGGTCCTGGCAGGGCTTAGCCGGGCTTAACAGCGCATGGCAGCGCATCGGAATGCCTGGCAGGTTTCAGCCGCGCTTAGCATGGTCTTGCAATTCGTAGCAGGGCTGATCTTAGGAATGCCGATCAGCGTTTAGCAGCGCTAAACTTAGCAGCGCCGCGCTTGGCAGCGCTTTGCAGGGCCCAGCCCGGCTCGTCGGCGCTAAGCTGGGCTTCGCAAGGTTTGGCATAGCTCTGCAGCGCACGGCAGCGCTGAGCAGTGCAATGCATGGCTAAGCAGTGCCTCGCTGAGCATAGCAGGACCAGACAACATTCAGCAGCGCTTAGCACCGCCTTGCAGGGCTCAGCACGTCCAAGCAGCAGTGAGCAGCGCTTCGCAGCGCCCAGCACAGCTTAGCAGCGCTTAGCAGGGATTTGCACAGCTTACCAAGACACAGCAACGTCCGGCAGGGCTTAGCAAGGCCTAGCGGGGCTCAGCTGGGCAGCGCCCAGCAGCGCCCAGCAGCGTCTACCAGGGCTCAGCAGGGAGGAGCAGGGCTTAGCATCCAGGCAGCGCGTGATAGCGCCTAACAGTGCGCAGCAGGTCGGGGTAGCGCTCGGCAGGGCTTGGCAGGGCCCAGCAGCGCGCAGCAGGGCTTAGTTAGCAATGTTGAGCGGTGCGTAGTCAGCAGCGCTGCGCAGGGCTGAACAGGATTGCGCAGCGCTACGTAAGGATTACCCGGGACATGCAGGGCCCTTGCGTGGCCCGGCAGCGCTTGGCAACCCTAGGCAGCTCTCAACAGCGCTAAGCAGTGCCCAGCAAAGTCTTTGAAGGCCGATCAGGGCCCAGCGCTTTTCAGCGCGTAGCGGCGCTGCGCAGTGCTCAGCAGCGCTCTGCAGGACCTACCAGGGCTTAGCGGCGCTTCGCAGGGTTTGCCAGGGCTCACAGGTTTGTCGCAGGGCTTGACAGCGCAGACCAACGCGTAGCAGCGGTTCGTTGTGTTTTGCGGGGCCCAGCAAGATCCAGCAGCGTTTGTCATGGCCTAGCAGGGCTCGGCAGGGCTAGCGCTTGGCAGGGCTAGGCGGGGCCCAGCAGGGCCTGGCAGGTCCTGCCCAGGCCTGCCGGGGAGTGGCGACGCTCAGCAGGGCCCAGCAGAGCTTTGAAGGGCCGAGCCGGCCACGGCAGGGCTCATCAACGCGCGGCTGCGCTTGGGCGCGCTTAGCGGCGCATTGCAGACCTTAGCGGCAGGTCTTAACAAGGCTAAGCAGGACTTAGCTGTGCTCGGCGGCGCTATTCAGGGCAGGGCTTAGCGTGGCCTGGCAGGGCTTCGGAGTGCCGGGCAATGCCTTTCGATGCCGAGCAGCGTCCAGCTGCGCTTCGCAGCTCCTAGCAGGACTGGGTAGATATTTACGTCCCCGCCGTAAAACACAGACACCCAAACCCATGTTAATTTATGATTCTAAATCGGCCACCTCTACGGGTTTACTTTAGTTTCCAAGCCGATACTGCTGATTTTCTAGCGCGGGCCATGCAGGGCCCCCGCGCGTGGGCAATTCGGCAGCGCCTGCGTGGGACATACGCGCAAGAGAAAGTATATATTTCAGCCCAAGTCGCCACAAGGTTGCATCTTCGTTCCCAAGCCGACATGTCCATTTTGGCAATGTGGACAAGGCATAATTTTCTACGCGCGTTTGCACTTGAGCGCGGGGGAAGATGCATTGCCGATCGTACAAAACATACACCAGAGCCCATGTGATTTTGCAGATCCAATTCGTCGCCGTCGAGGTTTCAGCTTTGTTTCCATGGCAACTTCGGGTTTGTTTATGAAGGGCCAGAACTTCCCGCGCGCGCGCGCGGGCACGTCTGCATTGGCTGTGGCGCAGGACATACACTAGAGGAATGCCAGCTTGGAAGTTGAATTGATTACCGTGAAGTGTTCACTTCTGTCTTCCAGATAGCGCGGCTGCTTTTCGGCTGGTGGACAACATGCGAAGCCCAATTCACTTAAAAGTCAAGTAGCACCAGTAAAGACTCTTTGTTGATCCCAGGCCGTCACGGCTATTTGTTTATAGGTGGCAATGGAGAACCCCCCGCGCACGCGAGTTCAGAGTCCTGGAATTGCTTGCGATTCAAAGCACGGACGAGACAAATGGCAACATGGGAATCTAGTTTGTGGCTGCCAATGGCTGGCGTAAGTGCCCAAGCAAGCATAGCTAGAATTCTATCGAGGTGCACGCGGGTTTCCCCGCGAGCGCCGCCCGCGCGCGGGCGCGCGCGCGCGTGGAGAGTCTTGCGTTGCCCGTGAGCCAAACCGTGCACCAGTTCCATCTGACCATGAACCCTTTTTGTTGGGTGCCCTTTGAACCTCTATATCTGGCATCGCAGAAGCCCCCGCGCGCGCGGGAGGTTCTGCATTGTCCAATTTGCAAAACAGGCAACAGGGTCCACGTGAACTTGGAATTTCAACTGGTCACCGCCAACGGTTCGCGTTCGTTTTCAAACGACCATGGTGCCTTTCAAGTTTGGGCAGTGCAGAACCTCCGCGCGCGCGCGCGAGCGCCGCGCGAGGAGTTCAGTATGTCCACTGAACAAAACAGTATACCAGAACTGATGTTAAAGGGGAAATCGAATCTATCACAGTTAAGGGTGTGTGTGTGTATGTGTGTGTGTGTGTGTTTAGTTGCCTGGCCAATATGGTTACTTTTTGACTTGTTGACGACGCGGGGCCCCCCGCGACGGCGCGCGCGAAGTTCTGCGTTGTCTAAAAGACAAACCATGCACAGGAGCCCTCGCTAGGTTGGCCATCCAGCCAGTCACCGTCAAGATGCGTTTTAAGTTCCCAGCCCAACAGGGCGACTTCTTGATCGTTTGCAACATAGACTTGACAACGCGCACGCTCGCCGACGCGCGCGCGCGGCTTGTTCGGCTTCGTCCGCAGTGCAGCTATGCACCGGAACGCATGTTAACTTGGAAGTCCCACCGGTCGCCAGTGAGGGCTCGTGTTAGTGCCCAGGGTAAAGTTTTTGTCTTTTCTCGCCATGGTTGGCAGCGCATGGCCCACCCCGCGCGCGCGCCGACGCGCGCGCGCGGGGGCCCCTCTATATCGTCCAGAACAGAAAACGTGAACCATTATCCATGTTTAAGTGCAAATCCAGTGAACCACTTGTCAGGGTCCACTTTTATTTTCCAGTCAAACATGGCGGGATAGTGCAAGCTGATTGAATCGCTTCGCTCATTCCGCCGGCCCGTGATATGGCATCGCTGGTTTTTGTCTATGTGTTCGTTGCCCATGTTGCGCTCTTGGGGGCGGGTGTCGTTCGGACGCGTTGCGTGGGGAGTTTTGGTGGTGAAGCAGTTCCCTGGGGGTCGTCTCTCGATGGGGCGAAATAGAGTCGTCGTCAAGATGCTTCTTTGGGGGGCCTCTTGGGGTCTGTTGAGAGGCCGTTCGGGGGCGCCTGGGAGACATGTTTGAAGCCTTCTGGGGCTTCTTTTGGGCCTCCTGGGAGTCTCCTGGGGCCTCTTGGCGACATCTTGGGGCCTCTTGGAGGCCTCTTGGGGCCTCTTTGGGACCTCCTGGGCGCCTTCTGGGACGGAGGGCTCCATTTTTGAGTTCTCGGTATCCCTCCTGAGTCCCTCTTGGGCCCGTCTTGGGGCCTCTTGGTCCGTCTTGGGCGGCACTTGGGCCGTCTTGAGGGCTCTCTTGGGTCGTTTCGGCGCCGTCTTGGGAGCTTCGTGGGCCGTCTTGGAGCGGTCTTGGGGGCCTCTTGGGCCGTCTTGGAGCGTCCGGAAGCCGAAAAAGCCAGAACACAAAAAACATCGAACAAACCAATGAAAATCAACGATTTTGGCCTCTTGGGGCTCTCTTCGGAGGCCTCTTGGAAGGCTCTTGGGGCGTCTTGGAGGCCTCTTGGGCTGTCTTGGGGGCCTTTTGGGCCGTCTTGGGGTCATCTTCGGCGTCTTCGAGCGCTCTTTGGGCGTCTCGGGGGCCTCTTGGGCAGTCTTGGGGGCCTCTTGGGGCACTCTGAGCGCGCTCTGGGGAGCCTGAGAGGCCGCACCCAGAAGGAAAACCATCTCTGAGTAGACTTGGTCGGGCGGCGGTCGGGCGGCGGTCGGGCGTTGGTCGGGGTGCTTTTCGCCGGGGGGCCCCCAGGGGCCGCCCCGCGCGCGCGAACTAGAAATACTGTTAATACTGTTAACCAGTTACCGGAGATCTTAGCACGCCCTGGCCCGTTGGGCCGGCGAATTTGTGCGCGTGCGCGTCCGCGCGCGCATATTGGGAGTTCTGTGTTGATCGCAAAGAAGATGTGACTGTGCGGGTCTGGGATTTTCCAAGTTAGCATGGTTCCTGTCGCATGTTTTGCACCGCCATGGAAATGCAGAATTTCCCGCGCGCGCGTCCGCGCGCGCTTGGGGAGTTCTGCATTGTCTACAATCGCAAAGTCTGCAGGTCGGCCTGGAAACTGAAGCCAACCCCCCTAACGGTGACCGGTTCAATTTCCGAGGGAACAGTGGTTACGATGTATGTTTTGCATGATGTGGATACTACGACACTCACAACGCCCGCGCGCGCGTATGAAGTCCTTCTTTGCCAATATTAGAAGGTCGCCATGCTTGCCAAGGTCCAGAGTGGACCTTTTACAACAAGAAACCAGTTGGAGTGAATTTGCAGAGTAACATTGTATTTTGCATAGGTTTTGCTTTATTGGTAACACAACATTGCACGCCCGCGCGTGCGGAGTTATGTATTGCCAGCAACAGAAATGCCGACATGTTGACTTGACAATTAAAGTGCACTTTTCGCAGTGGCGGGTATGAATTATCCAGATCTGGACGGGTGTATGTTTGGTGTTGCGGACAAATCAGAACACCCCTCGCGCGCTAGGGGAGCGCTGTATTTTCCACAATAGCAAATGCGGCATGCTTGCCTTGGAGACAAAAGTGAGCCTTTAACGGTGACCGAATGAACCTTGATATTCGCATGGTTTCTGGTGTATGTTTTGTACGATGGACAATACAGAACTCTCCACGCGCGCGCGTGGGGAGTTCTGCGTTGTTCACAATAGAAACGTAGCCAGGTTGGCCTGGAATCTAGTAGTGGCCCCGAAACGGTGACCGATGAAACTTCGAAGTGCGCATGGGATCTGGTGTATGTTTCTTATAGCGGGCGATGCTGAACTAACTTCCCTTGCGCGCGCGGGTCGCCCAGGTAACGTGGGTCACCCGAAATTTGGGCGAGGCGTTCCAAAAGTTCGCGTCTAGTTTTTTGGTCTGCACTACAGTTTTCCTATCGCAAGCGAACGCAGTTCCGCGCGCGCGCGAATGGCTGGGGCGACAGCGACGCACCGGCGCGTTTGCTCAGCGTTGCACTAAATTGTGGCGATTTTTTTTTACAACACTATGTTTCGTTGGGGGTGCGATCGGCGCGCTCGCTATCTGTGCACTTTGATCCGGGCCTACGTGATGATTTCCCCAGTGTGAGAGTGCAAGACTATCCACCAGCCGCGCGATGCACGCTACAGTAGACCACGTGGTGGGCATGTGCGGGCCGCGCCTGAAGTTGGACATGCAGTTGGTGCGCGCACGCTGCGTTGGGAAATCAATCGGGTAAGTCCGTCGGACCCGACTGCATGTTCGACGAATCCATATTGGTAACGCGACGAATCGACTAACCCACGAGAGCACCAGTGGAAGGATGACAGAATCAGAGCGAATCGCACCTGAAGAATTCCACGGAACTCAATGAAGCTACACAGAAAATGCTCGCGGTATGGATTCTGCTTCAGAGTGCAAAGCGAATCAGCTCATGCAGCACTGACCGACAAATTGTACATTTGAGTTTCAATTCTTGGGTAAATGAATTTCGTCGTGGTTCACCTACATAAATGAACTAGTCCCTGTGCGTGTTCCTGGGATCCAGCAGCCAAGCGCAAAGAAGGGTGGGACCCTGAAGGAGGGAGTTCGGAAAGGCCTTTGGCACATGCCGTAAATCTCGGCAGAAGTAGCGCAAGTTCTCACAGGCTCGCGAGTACCAGCGTAATAGTGCGAAGGCCCTACGGCCGGTGCCCCCGACCCTGAATGGGAATGGGAACGACGACGACAACGGCGGCGGCGGCGACGACGCTGACGTGGGTCAGAGGGATGCTTCTTGGGGTCCCTTCGGAAGGCTTTCGGGGGCTTCTGGGGGGGGAATTCTGGGGCCTCTTGGGAGCCTCTTGGGGCCTCTTCGGGCTTCCTGGGGACTTTTGTGGGCCTGTCGGGGCCTCTCGGGAATCTCCTGGAGCATCCTGGGAGCCTCTCGGGGCTGAGGGTTCGAAATGTCCGTTCGGCTCCCTTTCCACTTGCCATAAAGCCTGGTCGAAGTAGCGCAGGTTTTCACAAGTTTGCGAGTACAGTCGTAATATTGCAGGGCGCTTCATGAATCGAGGAGGCAATCTACTTAGAACATGCTGTACACTGGTCGGGTTCTAACACACTTCCATTGTGTTCTTGTTGCACGTGCTCACCGCCTACCAGGATCCGAGAGGCGTGCCGCGAATTTTCTCCTCAAGCAGTGACACTGCGATTGGAGAGAATTGTTTTATGTTGTCGCTTGAGACCTGCAAGTTTTATCCAGGGGTCTCCACGCAGGCTTGGGATGACAGCGCGTCTTACGGATGACTTGGATGACACAGTGCCACACTCTTTGCCTGGCTGGTGGCCAAATCGTGCTTCATTGTTGCACGTAATTGCAAGGGTGGATATTCGTACGAGTAGTCACGCGAGCAGCAGTTTGCAACACACATGCAGAAAAGCGCGCGCACACACATACACTCACACACGCATACATACACGCGCGCGCACACAGGCACGCACGCACGCACGCACGAACGCAGGTGCGCACTTGTTTAAGTCAGCGGCGCAGAAGATCCTCAGGCGCTGACGTTAGATGGAAGTGCCAACTGCGATCGAGCATTGTCGGACACAAGCACATACGCACGCATGCACACACGAACACACACACACGCACATACACACACACACACACGCACACATGCACACACGCACACACGCACACACGCACACGCACACACGCAACGCACACGCACACGCACACACAAATTCACACACGCGCACACGCGCACACACACACACACACACACACACACACACACGCACACGCACACGCACACGCACACGAATCCGACTACATACACACACACACACATGTGGCCTTCGGCCCGTCCACCGTGCCTGAGTTGTGGAGAAGAGACCTCTTCAAGACCTCGTCGGGGTCTCCTTGGAGGCCTCATGGAGGCGTGTTAGAAGCCTATTGTGGGTTGTATGCTCTTTAGGGCCTCTTGGAGGTCTTTGGGTGGCAGGTCCCTGGGGGGGCCCTAGGGCAGAAGGGAGTCTCAGGAAAGGGCCAAGAGAGCGTATAGACGGCTCACGAGGGCGCCAGAAGAGCCCCCACACGCGCCCAGAAAGCCCAATACGTCCTGAGAACTTCCCGATGGACCTCCACCAGCCCTCAGGATGCCGCCCCTAAGGGCCCCAAGACGGCCCAAAAGGGGCTCCACGCAGCCTTCATACAGTCCGAGGTAGCCCTCAAAGACAACACTGACAAAGAGCCCCTGAATTTACGTTCGCAAAGTTCGAAGGGCCACGAGCTCCTTTTGTAAAGACTACTGTCTCGCGATGTCGTGTATCTTGATCCGGGGCCCTCTTTGAGAGACCCAGAGCGCTACGAGAGGCAGTCGAAAATAACGCCAAACTGCTCCGAGGTGGCCTCTCGAAGTCTCCTGGGCGATCCAGGATTCTCCAATGTAGCACGTCGGTTTGAAGGCGGTGGGAGAGGGGGAGGAATAGGTGCAGGAGGAGGAGAGGCAACACGAGGAAGAGGAGCACGATGCGACGGGGGCGACTGTGGAGGAGGAGGAGGAGGAGGAGGAGGAGGAGGAGGCGGAGGCGGAGGAGGAGAAGGAGCACGACGACGACTCTGAGGATGGGGAACATGTGGAAAACGACGAAGAGAAGGGCGAGTATGAGAACATGAAGGTGCAGAGGAGTTGGGCAGGAAACACAGGAAAAAGGTGGAGGATGGGGCGAAATTGAAGCTGGCGTTGCCGAGCGTCGCATTATGGCGGCGATGCGTGTTGCCACCGTCAACATAGATCCGTTGCACTGGGATATTTCCCCTGACGTCGCGTCGCGTCCAGCACCAGAGCCGTCTATACGAAAACATATGTAGTTTATTCGCGTCACGTTTAATCAGAGCATTTCGTTCGTGGACAATGTGGTCGTGGGTGAGGGGACCAGAATCTAAGCGCGCGCTAGGCGCGTGCGTGGTTCTAGTCTGGGAAGCAAACGGATGGAACAGGGGATGGCGCTGGCAGTTGGCATTAGCGTTCACTCGTTGCCGCAGGCACTTCGTCGCGAAGATGACCATGAAGTACCGCGCATTACGTCTTGTTTGAAGTCTTGTCCGCTTGGTTCACCGCCATATTGCTATATGCTACATTATCCGTAAGGGCTTCGCCCCCTGCCGCCGGCCCCCTCTCTCGGAGAATGGGCCATGGAAGAGCTAAGTCATGAGGCTTTGGCGCTGTCGTGCAGCAGTATCGGAACTTCATGCGAGGCAGATTCGCAATCGGCAAAACCAACTGATCACAAGAGGGGTTACCACACAGGGCGATTGGTAAGACGTGTATGGTTTACGAGCTTGGTTACCACACCTTGGGATTAAAGGGCCGAGGGAGTACTCGCAGTTTGGGTTACCACGCCTTGCGATGGATGTGCGTGAGGGGTGGCACCGAATTTCAGAAATGTGGCAAATCCCCTGTGTTTGGGACCCTGACCCCGCGGATCTGCGTGAGGGGGGCACCGAATTTCAGAAATATGGCAAATCCCATGTGTTTTTGGACCCTGACCCCGCGGATCTGCGTGAGGGGTGGCACCGAATTTCAGAAATGTGGCAAATCCCTTGTGATTTTGGACCATGACCCCGCGGATCTGCGTGAGGGGTGGCACCGAATTTCAGAAATGTGGCAAATCCCCTGTGTTTTTGGACCCTGACCCCGCGGATCTGCGTGAGGGGTGTCGATTTCGAGCCCCCCCAGCAATTCAGACAACGCGCCCAGGTGGTGCTAAACATCTGGTTTGGGCCTCCCTCCCCTCGCGCGGTCAATCAACTAGTTACAGTAACCAGCAAGAAGCAGAACTGTAACACTGGAAACTACAAACTACAACTGGTACAGGAAACTGCGAATCACGGGCCTACAGCCTGGTGGCCCCACAAGGGGGCCGGCGGATTATCGTGATCTCTCCATCGCTGCCCGCCAAATGACCGTTTCAGCCAGACATCTATCTTGCACGCGCGGGCTCCGCTCGGCGTGCACGCTAGGACCTTTATGCGCTGCTGCGTTTTCTCCATCCGTCAGCTCCATCTATTTCGGATGGTCCTCCTTTCTTCCCGCCTCCTATTTCCTAATCTTCCCCCTCCCTATGCCCCCTCCTTTGCTCCTCATCCGACACCCTTTACTCTCATGTCCCCCCCCCACCCTTCTCCGCTCACCCTCCCTTTCCTGCCACTCCTCCATCGCCCCCCCTCCCTTCTATTTTACTCCTCCCTCTCCTCCATCCTCCCTGCCCCTCTTCCCCTGGTCCCCCGCCCACGGGACGGTTCCCCCCACTACCACAGAGGACGGTCGCGACGACATTCCCCCGACCCCGAGCCCCCAGAGACCCGCGGGTCGGTAGCCCAGAAAAGCGCTGAGGTCGATCGCCAAGATCGTACTTCTGGCAAAACAGCTGACGAAGGCTGTCTTGAGCCATGTACTGACCGTCCTGGGCTCCCTACGACCACGATACCACGATAACCAAGAATACTGGGCCGGGCGGTGAGCGTCCAACCCTGATGAGACGTAACCCACGCCCCCGAACCTTTGCGGCAGCTCGGTCCCCCAACAGTCCCCAGAGGCCCGTGGACCAGCCGCTCACGGCGGTGTCCAGGTCGATCGCAAAAACCGTGCGACTGGCCCAACAGCAGCGGCTGCCAACAACTGCGCTGGCCCCAAGCAGCCGTCCACGACGTCGAGGTGGCCTGGGTCATCTCCGAGGAATCCCCTCAGGGCTGCAAGGCGACTCTCACAATATTGACGAAAGATCACCCACGCCCCCCTCCCCCTCGTGGCGTCTCGGCTTCCCAGCAGCCCCCAGAGTCTTGCGGACCGCTTGCTCACGACCGTGCAGAGGTCAATTGCAAAGATCGCACCAGTGCCCCAAGCGCTGTGGCTGCCAACATCTGCGCTGCCCCCAGCTGCGCCACCCACGACTTCGAGGTGGCCTGGGTCACCTACTAGGAAGACCCATTCGGGCTGGGAGGTGGGTTCCACAACCCGGTGCCATGTCACACACTCGAGGAACAATCAATTTCATAAGCATACATGTTTGCCAGTGTGTACCCCAAGCAGTGGTTTGTTGTGCTCTCTCTGTTTTTTCTGTAGTATATATATATGCGTGTATACATAAGTGTGTAAATGTGTGTGCAGTGCAAGCTAGGTGGTGCAATCAATGTGGTGCAGTCCAGATGATGCAATACATGTGGTGCAAATTATGCGGTGCAACGCAATGCGAAGCAATGCTTTGCAGTGCAAAGCAATGCACGCAATGCAAAGGAGCGCAAAGCAGCGCAAATCAATCCAAAATCAATGCAACACAGTGCAAGCAACGCAAAGCAATACAGCACAGTGCCAAGCAATTCAATGCAATGCCAAGTCATGCAAAGCAGTGCAACGCAATATAAAGTATTAGCAAAACATGCAACACTCGATGCAAAGCACTGTAAAGCAGCGAAATACAGCGCAATGCAATGCAATGCGATTGCAATCAATGCGATTGCAATGCAATGCTTTGCAATGCGATTGCAATGCAAAGCGGTTGCATTGCAAAGCGATTGCAATGCAATGCAATGTGATTGCAAGGCGTTGCAGTGTAATGCGATTGCGACGCAATGCGATTGCAATGCAACGGGGAGGGGAGGGTTTGCAACGGGGCGGCCGTGACGGACATTGATGGCGCCCCTCGAGCGGGTTTTCTACTGGGAAACATGGTAGGGCGACGGACGGGAACGGGGCCGCTGGGGCCGCGAAGCAAGACCCCCTCAGCGAAAACATTGCTTGAGGAATTTTTGGAGGTCTGCGAGGATCTCCGAAAATTTCTGTTCACTCCGGATTTCATGATAGAAAGGAGGGGGTCTGTTTTGGTGGGGGTCTGATTTGAGCTCTTTCCGAGGGTGCCAGGGAGGTCTGGGCAGGGGCCCGCCCTTTCATGGCTGGCCTAGGGGGGGACTGAGACTGCCCGTCCGGGAGGGGTTGTGGCCCCCTCGCCCTTGATCATGACGTGTGAAGTGTGTCATTGCTTGTTCCCCGACGCACTCCCTCTGCCCCCCACTGGCAGCCTGCAGCCTGGTCATCCTGGAGGTCCGAGCCCGAGCCCCCCAGGAGGCCCGGTGGGCGGGAGGGCCCCACACCGCGGCGCGCCCTACCGGGGCAGGGCTAACGGCCCCGCTGCGGGATCACGCGCCGCGGTCTTCCGCTCGCGCACCACTCGTCAGAGGAGGAAGAGGCACCCGCACCGCTACCCTCGCTTCGCTTCCCCCCTTTTGGGGCCTCCTGGGAGGCCCTCGTCGCCATCGCTGGATTCGCCTCGAAATTCTGGTCAGACCGCACCCCAGGAGAGGTCCGGAGAGCAGCGCCATCTGTACCTGTTAGTTCCCCCATTTCCGCTCACGCACCATTCGGCGCCCATGCGTGCAGGGCTCATTTCGGTTTCTTCGACTCGATTCGATGACGATATCGATTCCGAAACCGATCTGATTCGATTCCAGATTCCGAAGTGGATTTCGGTTTCTCGACGGGGCCTTATTAGCCTGCCGATTTTTCCGCCGATTCGACTTCTCGCGTCTTCGTTGCCGACTTTCGCTGATCCGATTCAGTTGGATCAACGATCCGACCTACATATTCGATTATGTGCTCTCCTGCGCGTGCTGAACATGTTTTTCCGCTGCCCTTTCCGGCCGCCCGGCGGAAGTTGAAGAAGGAACATCAAATGCATGTCGTTAAATTTTCTGAGTTCCGCGCCGATTTCTTGGATCAGTGGTGGGGGCCCGCGGCTGTGCTCCGCGCGCTAAGGAGGGGGGCCCAGCGCAGATCTAAGAAATTCGTGCGGAGCTCTGCAAGTTCATGTTTATGCTGTCTTTTTATTCCTCCGAGAGAGCCGCCCATACCGCTGGGGGGGCCTCTTGGGGGCCTGTTCGAGGGCCTCTTGGGCGCCTTTTTGGGGCCCCTGGGCCTTCTTGGGGGCGTCTTGGACTCCCAGAGCGCTCGTGGCCCGCCTGACGCCCTGAGAAGGCACTTCGGGGGGCTCTCTGGGCCGTCCCGGGGCTCTGTCACGGCTTGTTCTGCCCAGGGAAGCGCCCTCGCTCGGCGCAGCCGTACTCTCCGACGTCAGCGTGACGAAGCGCGCGCCCGGGCCTGCGTTACCAGCTTGAAACATATATCCCCATGTTTGGCATCACCTTACCTCGGTGCCGATCTTAAGGCTTCCTTCAGTTTGTGAGGGCACATCCCCAAGATTGTCATCGCTTTGGGCTTGCCGATCTGAGACTCCCTCAGTCTCAAAGGGCACATCCCTGATATTGTCATCAACTTGAGCTCGCAGGGAAGCTTCCGAGCATGCGAGGGAAGATCGCATGGGAGTTTGCAAGGAAGCTTGCAAGGAGCATGGCAGAGATAGGGGTGCTGGCAAGGAAGCTTCCGAGCATGCGAGGGAAGCTTGCAAGCTCGAAATGCAAATTGCGGGCGATGCCGTCGTCCGTGTTCGACGTCGTCGTCGTCGTCGTCGTCGTCGTGTCGGCCGTTGTCGTCGTCCGTCGTTTATCTTTGTCGTCGTCGTCGTGTCGGCCGTTGTCGTCGTCCGTCGTTTATTTCTGTGGTCGTCGTCATCTGCTGTCGTCCGTCGTCGTCGTCAGTCAATTGCTGTCGTCGTCCGTCGTCGTCTGTCGTTGTCTTTGTCGTCGGCGTCGTCGTCGTGTCGTCAGTCGTGTCGTCCGACGTCGTCGTCGTCCGTCGTCTGCTGCCGTCGTCGTCGTCGTCGTCGTCCGTCGTCGTCGTCGTCGTCGTCGTCGTCGTCTGTCGTCTGTCGTCTGCTGTCGGCGTCGTCGTTGTCGGCGTCGGCGTCGTTGTCGTTTTTGTCGGGTCGTTCGTCGTCGGTGTTTGTCGTCTGGTGTCGTCCTCGTCGTCGTCCCCGTGTCGTCCGTTGTCGTCGTCCGTCGTCTTTTGTCGTCGTCGTCGTGTCGTCCGTTGTCGTCGTCCGTCGTCAGCTGTCGCCG
>CAUYUJ010016814.1:242500-250000 GCA_963575745.1 Prorocentrum cordatum
CGGGAGCGGGCTCAACACGGTGGGTTACGCGGCCTTCGGGTTTGGTTGGCCCTTGCTGTGCTGGACCACGTTCGCAGGGTTGATCGTGGCGCTCGTCATCGGATTGGTGTACGGTCTTCACTCCATCGCCTCGGCAGTCGACGTGCTGGTCTGCTCACCACTCTGCTGCCTGGGTCGGGCGCTGGGTTTGTGCTGCCCGACAGCGAAGCCACAGGTCGCGGCCGCCGAGGAAGGAGTGGTCCCAGAGCTGAGAGGACCAGCCACCGCCATTGCCGTGGAGAACGAGTTCTACGCCCAGCTCCGCGCGAAGGGGCCCGACAAGGTGCCACATCACCTGGTCATCAAGGTGGGCGATGCGGCTGCGAGGCTGGAGAGGCCGCCTTTGAACGCTGGGATTAAGTACAAGAAGGCAGGAGCGGCGTGGCCGCACCGCGAGGTGCTCGCGACCACGTCGCGGCGACTGCGCGATCTGCTGGAGGACTCCCAGGACAAGGTGGTGCACCTGTGCAGAGACACGCCCTGCACGGACGACGGCAACTACGCGGTGCATGCCCCCGCGCACGGGCACGTGGCGGCGGAGACGGACACCAACTTGGAGGCGCTGGTGGAGGCGGCGCCGAAGCCTTGTTGGGCAGGGCGGGCAGTGGGAGCCGCAGCTGCGTCGTGCGGACGAGGCTGTGCAGCCGTGGGGTTGAAGGGGTGTGCCAGGCTCTGCGGGCCCCTCAAGCGCTGCGGCCAGAGGGGCTGCCAGCGTGGCAGGCGAAGCAAGGCAGACGCCCCAGCCGCCCTGCGAAAGGACCCGAACTCAGAGACGGAGTCGGAGCCGGAGCACCAGCGCTGCATGGCCCACGAGGTGTTGTACCAGGAGGGGGACACGACATTCCAGCTGTGCAAGGAGAAGTGTCGAGATCGAGCCCGAGGTGCCCCTGTCCGCCTGGTCACGGAGGACGGTGAGAAGTCGAACGTCAAGAGGGCGGAGAAGGTGGTCAACTTGCGCTGGCAGCACACGAACGCCTACGAGCGCGAGAGAGGTGAAGAAGTGTGCACACCTTGGCTGCCACGCGTTGGGTCGGGTTCTGAACCGCGGGGTGCTGACGTGTTTGGAGCACGACCTGGCGACAGAGGAGCCCGCTCGTCTCGTCGCCGCTGCCGAGGGGCCGGCGCCTGTGGTGGCGGGAATTGCGTCCGAGCAGCCTCCTTGGTACCCGTCGAGATCGCCTACGCCGACGACTGGGCGGGCCATCCTACTCTTTGGCGTCGGCCAGTGGAGCATGGCTAACGGCCATGGTGCGGGGCCCCCGGGGCACGGAGATGGCGAAGAAGTACTACTGCTACGGGTGCCAGCTGACGGGCGAGGAGGACGGTTGGACTACGCATCGCATCCCAGGACTCGAGGCCCAGGCCACCGTCCCGTCGACCAACCTGGGGCCGGTGACCGACGACCGGGTGCAGGCCGAGGCTGCCGCCGCAGGAGCGCCCGCCATTATTGCGCGGGCGGTGAACCAGATATACCCGACGGAATGGACGAGCACGGCAAAACAGCCAGCCGGGTGGCGCTGGCGCTGGCGCGCGGCGCGACGGGGAGGGAGGACCACCCCTTGTGCATCCTGGCGCGAGGGGTCAAGGAGGCAGGATGGCGAGATGAAGCACACGCTCGGAGGCCCCCGCTCCCGACCTCCCCGACGTACCCGACGCCGCCACCATGGAGAGACACGCTAACCCGAGGAGAGCTGGGAGGCCTCCTGAATGGGGCGGCTCGGGAGCGCTGGCGCCACCGAGGCGAGGCGGCCTTGGCAGTGGAGTTCCTGAAGGCACGGGCGAGCGGAGAGGATCACCCGTTGGACGTGGCCGAGGGGTACCAGCACTCCGAAGGTTTCGATGATCTGGGAGATGCGTGCGACGCGATCGTCGAGTCACTCGAAGCCTTGGAGAGGGACCAGGGCAGCGCTGGAGGCAGCGCTGGAGGCGCAGGGCGTCCAACGAGGATACATCTCACTACTCCAACAGCTGTGCGAGGGGCAGACGGCCACGGTCAGGACTGACGTCAGCAGCAAGTCCTTCAGTCTCCTCCGGGGAACGAAGCAGGGCGACCCGCTCAGTTCCTTGCTTTTCAACGCTTTGCTACAGCACAGTCTTGCACCACTAATCACCGACTGGCAAAAGAAGGGCAAGGGAGTGCAGCTAGGATTCACCACCACCTCCACGCTCACTAACCTCCGCTTCGCCGACGACGTGCTCCTTACTAGCCAAACTCTACCGCGCCTCACCGCGATGCTCGACGACATCGTGCGCGCAGTGCGACCTCACGGACTTGAGTTGCACCCTTCCAAAACCAAAATACTCAGCAACCAGACCAGACGGACTGGCAGGGCAAGCTCGCGCACAGTACACATTCAGGGCATGGACATCGCCATCCTTCCCCACGATGGCAGCATCAAGTACTTAGGTCAGCTCATCAGCTTTCACGACGCGATGGAGACTGAAATCCACCACCGTACGAGGGCAGCATGGGCAACGTTCACTTCGCACAAACAGGAGCTGACAAGCAAACACTACCCACTGGCACACCGACTTCGACTTTTCAGCCGGACCGTAACACCCGCAGCACTCTACGGAGCAGAGACATGGACGCTCACGGAACCTCTTCGGCAACACCTGCGGCGAACACAACGACGCATGCTCCGCATGATCATCAGGGCACCAAGGCGACGCGCTACCCGCCAAACGACCCCGACGAGTAGCACCCAAGAACACGCGGACGACCGCACGACCACTCAAGCACCTGACCAAGAAACCAGCAGCAGCGACGACGCAGAGAGCAACGCGCCCCAACAAGACACGACCGACCGACACAGCGAGAGCAACGACAACAACAATGACGAGGACGCGATGGAGCCGTGGGTCGACTACATCCAGCGAGCCACGCGGCGCGCAGAACAGATCATGCAACACCACCACATCGAAAACTGGGAGACGATTCACAGACAGAGGTCGTGGCGCATGGCATCCAAGGTAGCCAAACACGAGCCCACCAGATGGACGTGGCGTGCACTGCACTGGCAACCAGGAGAGAACTCACGGCAACGTGGCCGGAGACACCACGGCGGCCAGCGCAAGCGCTGGGACGACGACCTCATCAGCTTCCTTCAAGAACACCGACCCGACCTGCACCCAGCGCCCACGCCAACCAACGAGCAGGGCAAGCCGAACGACCTCACTTGGGTTCGCTCAGCTCAAGACACCACCACGTGGTCGACACTCGAACACAAATACATCAGCACGTCGCCGACATTCACAACCAGGACTTCCTCCTCCTCTCCTCCTCCGTCATAACTTTTTGTGTGTTGCACCGAATCATGTATTGTGTGTCTCGCAGTTCCTGTGCATGTCTCTATGTTTACAGGAGGCCATGGCCTCACCCACCTGGTCTGAGCAGGCCCGGACAGCTGTCCGATGTGGTGGTTCGTTCGTTCGTTGGAGAGGGACCGCGGCTCCTTCATGTCGGACGACGAGGTGGAGAACCTGCGGCAGCTGGCGGAGGTGCTGAGGGAGAGGCGCGGCCTGAGCCAAGCGCATGAGGAGGAGGCGGCGGGAGGAGCATGGCGGGAGGGGCTGGCACGGCCAGTCCCTGGCCCTGCGCGGCCGCCCACGCCCCCCACGGCTCGCCCAGCGGCGGTGGAGACGCCACCCGGCCTGGGAAGGACGCTCGAGTCGGGCCGACCAGCCAGGGAGGAAAGGGGTGCTGCCCGAGGGTGGGAGCCCAAGCGGGAGGGTGGGAGCCCGAGCGGCGGGCAACCGACTTGGGCGGTCAAGGTGTCGACCTGCGGGGCAGCACTGCGCGGGCCGAGCTGGGCCAAGGTCCGCCGACGGGTCGGCCAGGGCAGGGCCCCGCACCGCCGCCCACGGACCTGTTCGAACACAGGGCTGGCCCGACCTTTGGAGCCCCTGCGAGGAGATCGCGAGTGAGTTTCGACGAGGAGGATTACGGCCCGTCGGAGAAGATTCGGAGGTCGGCGGGAGCACTCGGCGATCCGGAGGACAAGGACAGCGAGGGCATGGTTAAGGTCATGGCGGATATCGCGCACAACCTCGACTTAACGAACAAGCGGGTGGAAGACGCAGCGGCGGGGAAGATGGGCACCCTCCAGTCGATCACGAAGGACCGCGAGCTGCTGGTGCTGGCGGCGCGTGGGTGCGGGAGGTTCCGGGTGGCCATCTGCCCGGGCGACCTGGGCCGGGCGCTCGTCAAGGCGCTCCTGCGCATGGCGGAGCACTCCTCGGCGTTGTTCAAGCGCCACCGCCGGCCCACCCTGATCAACTACCGGATCGCCCTCGGCATCGCGTCGGGGTCATGGGGGGGCAAGTCGGTCGAGACGCTGGCCGCTCACGCGCTCAGCGTGGCGGACTGGGTGACCTGCCCAGAGGAGCTGTTCGACGACTACGTACCCACGACGGAGTACAAGATCGAGCCACGTCCGAAGCAGCCCGTGGACATGCTGAAGTGGGCACGCCAGGCTCGCAACGGCATATGGGCTGTTTGCTTAGCGTATGGGGCCGAGCACTGGGACGAGAGGAGCGAGGCCCTGGACTACCTCATCCGACAGCACGAGGCGAAGCCGCGGAAGTACACCGCTCGTTTCATCCAGGATGCCTGGGAGGAGCTGAACGGGCGGTGGTGGGAGGAGCTTCGATGGAAGGTGAAGGAGGTGCAGCGCTACTGCAACAAGGAGCTGATGAGGAAGGAGGACTTCATCTTCGCCGCTCGGACGCCAACGCCAGAGGGGCCACCGCTGCTGACACTTCCCACGACGTTCGAGGTGGAGGATCCCGACGGATACTTCAAGACGGTCATCTTCGAACGCCTGGTCAAGACCGCGGACAACGCTTACTGGGAGAACGCTCACCGTGCCCAGCTGCGCCCCCTGGCAGCAGGAGGAGCGAAGGAGGTTGAGGAGCGTCGCCCCGCAGGGTGTCTGTCGCAGCCCCCGTCAGGTGGCGGGGGGGGAGAGAAGGTTGGTGCCCTGACAGGAGGAGGAGGAGAAGGAGGAGGAGGAGGAGGAGGGGGAGGTGCCCTGAAGGCTGGAGCGAGCAAGGTCAAGCTCCCGCCTGAAGTCCTTTCAGCTCTGACTGGGCCCGAGGTTGCGGAATCGGTCAAACACGGGCCGAACGACTCCAAGGGAAAGCCCAAGTGTTGGGACGCAGCGTGCCACGATGGGTGCTCGAAGACTGCCACCACCTGTCAGCGGTCCCACGCGGAAGGTATCAAGAGCGCCGACAGGGCGCACTGGACGGTGAAGGCGCAGCGCGTCAAGCGGGGGGGGCTTAAGACGGGACCGAAGATAAAGATCGAGGATCGGCTCGTCAAGATTAAGCAGCTCCGAGCGGACGCGCAGAAGGAGCAAGCCGCGAAGGTGCAGGAGGGAAAGGACCAGGCAGCGCAGCGAGGTGGCCGGCGAGGAGGGGCGTCGGAGGCTGGCCGCCCCGCGGTGATGGAGGAGGCTGCCAAGCCGCCTGGGGAGCACTCGGACATGGAGTACACTACCCAGGGGCGCGAGCTCCAGGAGCTGGCGCAGGGCCCCGACAAAAGCTGGATGCGGGACTATGGGGGCCAAGAGGCGGTCGTTCTCCCACCCGACCTCCCAGAGGACGTGCCGGAGGTGGCGAAGGTTCACTTGGCGATGGCGGGCCGGGTCGGGAGCTCGCCGGAAGCGAAGTTGGTCGCTGGTGCGCCGAGCCGTCTCCGTTCTTATTGTCATGGCCGCTTGCTGGATGGGTACCTCGGGGGGCAGGTCACCCCGATCGAGGAGATCCTGCAGGACGCGGTGGAGCTGGGCGATGAGGAGTTGGCGTGCCAGCGTCACGAGTGGGGCGAGTTGGGGGAGAACTTGAAGGTCCAGAAGTGCATGTGGGCAAAGTGGCGTGGGGACCAGCAGCGGAACCGAGGCGTGGCAGAGTCCATATCAAGGGGCGCATCAGGGACATCCTCGACTACAGAGACCAGCTGACTGTCACCGGGGAACTGGCGGAGCACCTGCCTGATTGCCAGGCCGGGGAGGCGGAGGAGAGGCAGTGTGTCTTCATCAACACGGCCGCGGCGCACTTGCACTCCAAGGGCGGGGTTGACCCGTCCGTGGCAGAGGTGATGGAGTTGGCGCAGCAGTGGCGCGTCGCCATGTGGGGGGAGGCCAAGCAGGCTGAGACTTTCATGGGGCCGCCTGACGCTCACATTCCCATCACCGAGTCGGACGTGAGGATGTTCTGCCACCATGCCCTCCACCTGAGCCACGACAAGGACTACAGGACCTTGGCGGCCTTCCCGCCAACCGCGTTGCGAGAGACGGCAATCCATGTGGTCCGAGTCGACCCCTGGGGCCGAGCACGGCTCGAAGTCATCGTGGGGGTGAAGTACGACCCGAAGGTCAGCGGGCGGGATGTGTGGATGCTGCTCTACAAGGGGCACTTGCAGGTACTGGTGCCTCCCCAGGTGGATGCTGACGCGCTTCGTGGGGACTTCTCGGGCGGGCACCCGCCACATGAGGTGTTGGCGGCGGGTTGGGGCGTCTTCCTGGATGACGCGATGCACGAAGACGCGATGGTGCCAGGAGATGTGGCGAAGAGGTGCCCGCGGTGCCGAGCGGCAAGGGGGGCTGGGCGTGAGCGGAAGGCCGGGGAGCAGGACATCATTGGGGAGGGCCCGAGGTGGAGGGCCCTCGGCAACTGGAGCAATCCAGCCTGGAAGCGGCACGAACGCCACGGCCAGGCGACAGGAGGGATGCGGCCTTGCTGGAAGGGGCGCGCCTTGACGGCGAAGGATGTCTGGGCAGGCGCCCAAGGGTGGTCGGACTCGCTCAGGGAGGCGGGGGTCGAAGTCGGCCCAGCGGTCGAGCTGCGCTCGGACCCGGAGCGCGGCAAAGGCTTGCAGGAGGAGCACGACACCAGGCGCAAGGAGGTGCAGGAGGCGTTGCTGGAGGAGGCCAGGCAGTGTGTATACTTGCTCTGGTGGCTCGGGTTCGAGTGCCGCACCTTCTGCCCGTGGATGCTGCGCAACGGCGGCACACGCACGTTTGACGTTCCTGCTGGGCGACCCGACGGGCCGCTGTGGGAGGTCGAAGGGACGGCCATGGCCAATTTCGCTGGACGCTTGTTTGAGACCATTGCCGACGCCGGTGCTCTGCCAACGGCGGAGCACCCTGCCCCAGACGGCCGGTATCCCAAGGCATACGACTTGGACAGGTGGCGCCAAATCCTGCGCCGGAAGGATGTCCTGGTGGTGCCAGTGGACCAGCGCGAGTACGGCCTTGGGCTTCGGGACGGCCTGGGAGGAGATGAACGGTATGGGAAGCGATCGTGGTTGGTCACGCGCGTGCGTCACCTGCAGGAAGTGGCCCGCCGGTGCACACGCCAGCACACGCACGTCGAGCTGAAAGGAGTCGACACCGTCACGAAGCACAAGCGCACGTCAGACGCGGGCCACTACCCAGAGAAGCTGCTGCGCGCCAT
>CAUYUJ010016814.1:255000-261178 GCA_963575745.1 Prorocentrum cordatum
CAGGGTATGTATTATGTAGAAAAGGTGGGGTAAGGGATGGAGGAGGAACGGGGTGAACGAGGAACCCGCAATGCTTCCCCCTAGAGGCAGCGTGGGCATCGCTGTACTGGCTCCCCCTCCGCAACCACCTGCAGAGCCAGGACACGCGCGGCAGGGCGCCGACGAACAGGGTCATGAAGGCACACCAGTGCCGAGGGGCAACATGAAGGAGGATGAGAGGGAGAGGGAGGGGAAGGAGGAGGAGGAGGAAGAGGAGGAGGAGGAAGAGGAGTAGGAGGAGGAGGAGGAGGAGGAGGGCGGATGAGGAGGAGGAGGAACAGGAGTAAGAGGAGGTGGTTTAGAGATGACGGTGACGAAGAGCACTTGAGTGGCGCCTTCGAGGAGGGGTAGGATGAGGAGGAGCGCGTAGAAGTATGCACCTATCCAACGCCTCCTGTTCCTCTTCCTCCTGCTCATCCTCCTCTCATTTCGTCTCCTCCTCATCCTCCTCCTCCTCATCATCATCAGTATCATCATCAGCATCGTCATCATCAGCATCATCAACATCATCATCAACATGATCATCCACATCATCATCATCATTAGCATCGTCGTCATCATCCACAGCGGCATCGCCATCATCATCATCATCATCATCATCATCAGCAGCATCAGCATCACCATCACCATCACCACCACCATCATCATCATCATCATCATCATCATCATCATCTTCTTCATCTTCTTCATCATCATCATCATCATCATTGTCATCATCGTCCTCGCTCATCCTCACCGCCCCCTCATCTTCCTCATTCCTCCTCTACCACCACCGTCATCAACAGTGTTCGAACCCAAGGTACTTGCAGGGACGAGCGATTCGGCGCATCCACGCGCACTACCAGAAGCTGACAGGAGTGTGCATCCAGCAGGCGAGGGCGGAGCTGGAGGCGCCTCTCTCATCCACCGTGCCACGCCCCCCGCCCTTCTCTGATCCCCGCTCGTCCCTCATTTCCCCTCTCTCATCCTTCTACTTATCCTCCTCATCATCCTTCTCCTCCTCACGCCTATCCCGCACTCCTTTTCGTCCGCTTCCTCGTCCTCCTCCTCCTTCTCTTCCTCCTCATCCTTCTCCTCCTCGTCCACCCCCGCCTCCGTCCTCTCTTTCGTCATTCTGACCCATCAGCTCTCAGTTGTTCCTCCTCGGATCCCCCCCTCCTTCCTGACAGGGCCAGCGCAGATAGGCAGATCACGCCCTACGACAGCGAGGATGAGGAGCAAATTACTGAGGACGGCTTCCGCCAGATGTTGGCACAGGTCTGCCAGGGAAGAAGCTGACGAAGCGGACGAAGGAGGACGAATGGCGAAGATGGAGGAGAAGGATCGAGAGAGGGAGGAGGCGGATCGAGGAAGAGGAGGAGGAGGTAACACGGAAGATGAGTCAAACCAACATGTAAGAGGGAAGGCACAGGTGAGACGAGGGGATGAGGGGCAGGTGAGGGAAGAGGAAGAGCAGGAGGAGGAGGAGAAGGAGAAGAATCGAGACTAAGTAGAGATGAGGGGAAACATGCTGAGGAGACGGGGGATGATAATGAAGTAAGGAGGACGATCAGGAAGAGGATGACTTGAGAGAGGCGCACAAGGGCGACGAGCTCGACCACGATAGTCAAGAGATCGAGGAGCAGGCTGCGCCGCGCGGCAAGATCGAGAGCCCCGCGCCGAAGCGCAAAATCCCATTCATCAAGTCCCTGCTCGCGAGCAGGGTGACGCCAAGGATCGAGGGAACGAGTGAACCAGAGTTCGAGAGGGGGGAAGGACCAGGAGGAGGACGAGCAGCGGCAGCAGCAAGTGAACGATGATACGACGCCAAGGCAGATGATAATGCTGATGATGATGCTGGTGATGCTGATGGTGGTGATGATGATGCTGGTGAGGGTGGTGGGATGATGGCGGCGATTATGATGATGACGATTATGATGATGATGATGATGATGATGGTGATGATGATGATGATGACGATGATGATGATGATGATGATGATGATGATGCTGATGGTGACGATCAGGCAGAAAGCGATGGGGGCGTCCTCCAGGCGAGGAGGCAAGTTATGAGAAGGAGGACGATGATCGGTACAAGGAATGATGAGGAGGGAGGAGGATGAGGAAGAGGATGATGATGATGAGGATGAGGAGGAGGAGGAGACAGATAATGAGGACGTAACCAGAGAAGGTAAAGCATTTAACCGATGAGGTGGATGTGGAGGAGCAGGACTGCACGAGGAGGAGGGCGAGGATGACCTCTTAGGAAGTCGCGGATCAAGGAGAAGACGAAGAAGCCGAAGAAGAAGCAACAGCTGGAGCAGAAAGAGATGGTGGCCATCAAAGACGAGCCGATGCTGCAGCTGCCGACGATCAAGCGCCCAGCAGCAGCAGCAGCAGCAGCAGCAACAGCAGGCAGCACGCAGATGAAGCGCATGAAGCGCCCAGCAGCAGCACCGAAGGCTTCCTCGTCCTCTTCGCCCTCCTCGTCCCTTTTCTCCTCCTCGATCACTCACTTCCCCACGCCTAGGCAATGCTCAATCCCGCATCCATGTGTGCAGCTCCGTCCCTCTGTACTGGTTCCTATGCATGCTCGCACGCGCACCTACACGCATGCACACATACACACATACACACATACATACATACGTACATACGTACATAAATACATACATACATACACACATACACACATACATACATACATACGTACGTACATACATTCATACATACACACATACATACACACATGTCTACATATATACACGTATATGCATACATACATACAGGCATACATACATATACACACATACAAACATACATACATGCCTACATACCTACATACCTGCGTATATGTATGCATACATGCATACATACATACGTGCATACACACATACATACATGCATACACACACGCACATACGCACACACATACATATATCTAGATATATGTGTATATATATATGTGTCACAACCATATATATATATATGTATGTATGCATCCATTTATACATACGTACACGCATACCTACATGTAGACATACAGTCATGCACACCTAACACATACATGTATGCATGCTTACGCAACCGACTATGCACATATGTATACATGCATGCACAGAGTCCTGCATCCATACACACATGATGCATGCATACATGCACACGCCCACACACATGCATACATACATGCACACACGCTCAAATATGTATGCATACATGCACGCATACATACATATAGTCATGTATACAAACATGCATGCTTACATGAAAACAGCAATTCATGCATACATGTATCGATCCATCCACGTATGCAGACATGCCTGCCGATACATCTATATATATACATATAGTCACAACCATACGCCGTGCACACCTACAGGCATGCATCTATACCATGTGTATGTGTGCAGACTGCATGCAGACGTGCATGCAGGCATACACATCCATGCATGCATACATGTGTATAGATCTGCCATGCACGCATGTACATATCATCGATTTCCGCATGTAGGCAGAGCTGGTGCAGCCAGTCGACGCAGAGGGCGCCGAGGTCCAGGAGATCGAGGAGGGCGCCGTCCAGGAGATCGAGGAGGGCGCCGAGGTCCAGGAGATCGATGAGGGCGCCGAGGTCCAGGAGATCGAGGAGCAGGGCGCCGAGGTCCAGGAGATCGATGAGCAGGGCGCCGAGGTCCAGGAGAGCGGGGACGAGGTCCAGGAGATCGATGAGCAGGGCGCCGAGGTCGACCAGGAGATCGAGGAGCAGGGCGCCGAGGTCGACCAGGAGATCGAGGAGCAGGGCGCCGAGGTCCAGGAGATCGATGGGCAGGGCGCCGAGGTCGACCAGGGGATCGAGGAGCAGAGCGCCGAGCTGCCAGACGGTACCAGGGCTCGAAGGAGCGCGGAATGGGGGGGGGGGCGGTCGAGGACCACTTCGTTTTGAAAAGTCGGTCTTGCATGCCGTGACTCAAGATCCTCCTCCCCCCATCCTCCTCCTCCTCCTCCTCCTCCTCCCCCTCCTCCCCCTCCTCCTCCTCCCCTCCTCCTTCTCCTCCTTCTCCTCCTCCTTATCATCAGCGTCCTCAGCTTCGTCAGCATCACCATCACCGTTAGCATCATCGTCATCAACATCATCACCATCACCATCATCACCATCCTGTCCTTGCTCACCACAAGTCAAAGAGGCTCCCAAGGCCCACGGGGGGGGCAGGAGGGACAGGGAGGAACGGTCAGCCAGCTCAGGCATGGTGACGATCCAGGTCGGCGGCGAGTTCTATAACATCAAGATGAAGAGGACCCCCCTGCTCCTTCTCCTCTTCCCCCTCCTCCTCCTCCTCCTCCCCCTCCTCGTCGCCACCTCCTCCTCCTCCTCCTCCTCATCCTGAACTCCTCCTCCTCTTCCTCCTCTTCCTCCTCCTCCCCCTCCCCTTCCCCCTCCTCATTGTCGTTCTCCTCATTGTACTTCCCCACCCTCGAGGTCCACGCACTTGTCCTCGATGGCAGGGGTAGTGGATCTCCAGGGTGGTGATAAGGCAGTGGGGATCTGCCCTACCTTCACTACCATGCCCGCGCTTCTGCGGGCTCGGGGATGAAGGAATGCAGAATTCGAAGAGGAGGGGTGCTGAGAAGATCAGCACTATCGTGTTCAGGGCGACCACAGTGACGAATGGCTGGCCGCAATTAATCCAGTGCGCCGACAAGACGTGGGGCGAGAGCGACAATGCCAAGGAGCTGAGCGAGACGTGCATGAAGGACACCAGGGGAAGGAGGACGAGGAGGGGAGCTGATCGAGCGGCTGCAGGATGGTGGGGAGGGGGGAGGAAGGAAGAGGGAGGATGGCGATCAAGAGGTCGACGCAGAGGCGAGCTCGAGGGGGATGACTATTTCAGACCGTCCTCCCTCTTCTGGGCTCGTGGCTACGCGGGCCCTTGTTTCCTCCCACTCCTGCAGCCTTTCAGTCCTCCCATGACCCACCGTCCTCATCCCTCGTATAGTTCCAACTCCCACCTCCCATCGTCAATGCCATCCCCCCCCTCCGCCTCCTCCCCGCATGGCCCCGAAGTACGTCATGCAGAAGATCATCGAGAAGCCGACCGTCACCAAGGCTGTCGTGAGCTCGTACAGGAACAGTGTTGTGAACGAGCTGCGCTCCTCCAGTGGATCCCAGGTGAGATCCCGGGCCTAAGAGGACGAAGGAGGAGACGTATAAGGAGGAGAGAGGAGGAGGAAGAGAAGTATAAGGAGGAGAGAGGAGGAAGAGAAATATAAGGAGGAGAGAGGAATGCCAGCAGGAGGAGAGAGGAGGAAGACAAGCATAAGATAGCGCGGGGTGGGGCTGGGAAGGACGAGCTCGGAGGAGGGTGGAGGGGAAGAAGCACATAAGGATGATCGGGAGCACTGAACTTCAAAATCTACACGTTCGAAGCATCTCCCTGCGGTGCCAGGGTCACGTGGGCAAATCTGTGCCCACGCGACCCTGACATCACAAAGCAGCGAATGGTCTACATCGATCCGCATCCTTCTGCTCTCATCTGCTGCTGGTGCCCCAGCCTTCCTTACGCCTGCAACCCTTATCTTCCTGAGGCCCCAGCTGACGGAGTTTCGGTGCGCATCTGCCATGTGTATCATCATGATTCCTTCCCAGAGGTGACGACACATCGAGAAGATGACCTGCTACGTGTGGGCCGTGGCATGGCCCAGGCCAGCATCGGGCCATACTTATCCCCTCGATCCCCAGTCCTGTGATGTATATATATATATATATGTACATACATACACGATTAGTTTCCTCACTCCTCTTCGAGCGCCTTCTCCACGACGCGCGCCTCCCACTCCTCGTGTTTACCTCCTCGCTCGCCCCTCCCCTCCGCCCTCCATCGATATAAACTCCTACGCCTTTCTGCAAGAGTTCTCCTCCTCCTGCTAGATCCATCCCTGCTTCCTACTCTCGCACATTCATCCTCTACACCTCTTCCTTCCCATACCCTCACTTCTACCTCAATCGTGCCCTGACCAGGCGACGTATACTACTGGTGGTGTACTGGTGGAGCTGAGCGTCCCCGCGGCCCCGTATAGCCCCCTTCATTTTTGGAGGGTGAGAGGAGCTAGGAGAGAGAGAGAGAGAGAGAGAGAGAGAGAGAGAGAGAGAGAGAGAGAGAGAGAGA
>CAUYUJ010016815.1:0-25000 GCA_963575745.1 Prorocentrum cordatum
GGGGGCCGGATCCAACTGTAGGCCACTTCGTGCTCTTCCATTTCCCAGAACTCCATTCCCGGGCCACATTTTGGATGCCCGGAGCCAACTGTAAGCCACATCGTGCTCTTCCATTTCCCAGAACTCCATTCCCGGGCCACATTTTGGATGCCCGGAGCCAACTCTAGTCCACTTCCTGGTCTTCGAGTTCCCAGAACTCCATTCCCGGGCCACATTTTGAATAGCCAGACGCTTCATACTCCTTCCGCCACAGCTGTGTTTGGTTCCGGACTTGCTAGTGACACTGCAGTCCTCTGCATTCAATCGTGCCACTGCATTCATTCACTGCAGACCACTGAGTTTTGATTGCAATGGCGTTCCCCTGGCCGTACCCCCATGTCCAACGTTCATCCGCAGCCTCTGCTCCGCGAGGCTCGTCCGAAGTGTCGCCGCCTCGCGGTGCTTCTCAGCCTGCGCCGCCGCGCGGTGCTTCTCAGCCTGCGGAGGAAGGTGGACAGACGCCTGGTTCTGGCGCTGTGCAGCCTGCGTCTTTCACGGTCGCCTCGTTCAATTTCGGGTTCAAGCAGGGCATGATGACTGGTAAGCAGGCGGCCACTCACTGCGCTAACTTCGGAAGGTTGTGCGCCACGATAGTGGAGACCGCTGATGCTGATATTGTCTGTGGCTGCGAGGTCGGCGCGTTCCGTGAAGGCTTTCGCCGAGCAGGGATCAACGTGACAGAGATCCTCAGTAAGCCTTTCGGTGATGGCATTCGCTTCTCGGAGGTCGACAACTACTGGACTCTCTGGGGGTTCCGCGGTGCTTCTCAGCCTGCGGAACTGACTCTGTGCGAAGACAGCAAAGTTTACAGGCCTCCTAGCGGCCGAGAGATTGATGCTGTTATTTCACATTTTGAGGTGAACAAACCAGGCCATGACAAGTTCCACGTGGTGATCGCCAACATGCACATCGTGTGCGGCAAGAAACCGCCGACCATCCAGACTCGAAAGCGGACAGTTCGCCATCTCCGCTTGCACCTGGACGGCCTGACCAAGATTCTTGAGAATCTAAACCAGGCAGTCGTTCTGCTTGTAGTCGGCGACGACAACCTCACTTTCCAGGAGGCGCGGGAGGCTTACCAGCGCCAGCAGAACGACGAGAAGGTATGGGAGGTCCATGCCACTCAGGCCGACCTCAAAGGCGACCACGTCGCGGTCTGCGGAGCAGTCGCCCGTTTCTGCTCCATTGCCGTTGGCGCGTCTTTTACGGATCGTGGCATGCGCAACGACGCACACGATGCGGTGGCGGTTGTGCTCACTCTCCCTGGTGCTATTCAGCCTGGGGAGAGCAAGAGGCGGAAGATTGTCGTCGAAAACGTCTCCGACGCCGACGTCAGCGTACAGGCGGACGCCGAGTCTTCTGTGCATTGGGATCGGTCGCCGAGTTCTACTCCTCCGCTTTCACCGACTTCACCGGGTGATCCCGACTACGTCGAGGATGTCGTTCAGAATCGCGCGAACGACTTGCACAGGGAGCTGAGGCAGCTTTGGGACGAAAGGTACGACGAGGAGTACGATCCGAAAGTCCTCCATCATCTCAGTCTCTTGCTTTTCAAAAAGAGGAAGTCCAGGAGCCAGCGGACACTAATCCAGCTGGCGCTCCTCAGCCTGGCTCGGAATATAACGCGGCCTTTGCGTCTCAGGAGGAGACTGGCCGAGCCATTCTCTCTGTCCTTAAGCTTCGACATGACTTTCTGCGGAGCAAGAACATCGACGACATGCGCTACGTTCTCACGGAGCCTGAGCGCCAGGAATTGGTCAGAGTAGCTCGCGACCAGTACGAGCAGTCGCGGCAGCAGCGTGCGCTTCAGGAACGGGATATCGAAAAGGGAAAAGCGAATTGCAAGTCTGCGCCACAAGGGGGCCATGCGGTTCCGCAGGGTCCGAACAAAGGGCCAGGCGGTAAGAAAGGTTCTCACGGTGCTTCTCAGCCTGCGGGAAAAGGTGGCCAGGCCAAGGGTGCAGGTCTGGGTAGCGTCGCCAAGTTTGTGAAAGACCAGAAGCGTAAGCGGTGGCATCGCCATTTGCAACGTGTGGCCGGTACCAAACAGATCTGGGAGGCGCTGGCCTTCTCAGGGCGCTTCGACGTTGATTGGTTAACGCAAGCGTTGCAAGCTGATCACAGTGAGGGCCGTGATGCAGCAGTCCCCGAGGAAGCTCTGCGGCAACAGCGGCGCCGGCTGCACCACCAGAAGGCCGAGGCCATCGCGCGCTACAACGAGGGGGGGCGGCTTTCCCGCCATCTGTCTGCCCGGGCTGGCCAGCCAAAGCCGAACTTCACGCGCAGGCAGCTGGACGTGTTGCAGATGTTTGAGAGCGGAGAGCTGCTTCAAATCCGCAACCAAGCGATTCTGGCGTTGGGGCACGGCCGTCTGTTCAGGGCCGATGGCGACTACCTGGACATCGGCGGCGGCACGGGCGGTGGCTCCAGGCGCATCATCGATTCTTGGCAGCCGCCGGACTGGCGTGACTTCCTCCAAGACGATCAGGACATCTGAGTTTTGCAAGTCTCCCTGCCCGCGGTGCTTCTCAGCCTGCGGTCTGCCGCTCTCCAGCTGCGGTCTCGAGCAGTAGTGTTCGAAAGCATGCGAGTTCCTGCGGTGCTTCTCAGCCTGCAGGTCTCGCAGCCTGCGCTCTGCAGTACAAGTGCTTTTCAGCATGCGACATCCTGCGGTGCTTCTCAGCCTGCAGGGTTCGCAACGTGCGGTTTGCAATGCATTCCTTTTCAGTATGCGAGTTCTTGCGGTGTTTCTCAGGCTGCAGGGCTCCGAGGCTCTTCGCTTCGATGCCAATGTTTTCAGACACCGTAGCTCCGCTCCGTAAACATCTTCCAAGAGCCGCTCGCAACCTTTTGCAGCTGGCGGTCTGCAGACGTAGTTTGTCTCAGCATGCGAGCTCCCGCACGCTTCGCCGGCTATTGCTGCGCGGACAATTTTCTCACACACGTCAGCGCCGTTTGTAGGCGTCAGAAAGACATGTAGACATTCACGAAGGGCTCAGTCTGTGCATCGTCACATCATTACATACGCAGTCGTCGAACACATCGGTGTACATTCAGCGCTTTGTCCTTCTACAGCATTCTTTCCGTTGATAACAGTGTTCTGATGGGTTCGCTTCGTTCTAAAAGCGTTGATAGCAGTGTCTCGTTTGCGGACAACTCATTCTATATCAACTCACTGATACCGAGTTTCCTTTCACCATAAGTGAATGCATACCAGTGTATGTTGGTTACTACAAAAGTGGGTTCCTACAACCGACTTCATGATCGCTATCATCATCGCAGATTTCACTCATCCTCATCACCACGACTGTTTCACGTTGGCCTGCGGTGCTTCTCAGCCTGCAGTTCCTTTCGTTACACTGTAGTTGAAGCCGTTCATGGCAGTGACTCGTTTAAAGACAACTTTAGTATTGGGGGAAGTGTCGATAGCAGCGTTTCTTTTTACTTATACAAGCGTTGATAGCAGTGTCTCGTTTGTGGACAACTCATTATATATCAACTCATTCATGCAGAGTTTCTTTTCGCAGCAAGTGAATGCACAGCAGTGTATCTGCATTACTGGCCCCCACTCCATTATCACTATCATCATCAACGATTTCCTACACGCGTGTGCGCGGCGGTCGCCATGAGTGAATAGTTTGCAGAGACTTCTCGCATTGATACCCATGGGTCACTTCAGAGTGAACTCATTTGTGATCTTCTTTCATTGGAAGTTGAATCGGTTGATGGCAGTGCCTCGTTTAAACTCCACTTTGGTATTGCTAGTAGTGTCAATGCCAGCGTTTCTTTTTAATTGTGCAAGCGTTGATAGCAGTGTCTCGTTTGTGGTTAGTTATAACAGCGTTGACAGCAGTGTCTCGTTTGCGGACACCTCATTGTACATCAACTCGCTGATACCGGGTTTCCTATCAACACCATCATCATCATCCTTAACCATGTTTGCTCGAGTTTCACCTGGCCGTCCAGCCGCGGCGGTGCTCCTCAGCCTGCCTTGTCACAATGCCAGCACGCGGCAAGGCATCGCCCCCGCCACCCCCGGCCCCGTGCGATGGCCCGTGGGAGATTCTGCCGGATCCGCCCGCACCGACTCCTCAGCCAGGTGTCGACGTGGTCTTTGAGCAGGCTCACCTCGAAGACATCCGCCGTACACCAGGGATGGGCGGCAAGACCGCCTGCCAGTGGCAGCGCGCGCTGCGCGCCGAGTGCATTGTCAACAACTTGTCGTTCAAAGACGTAACAAACGACCCGTCCTACGACTGGAAGCAACTGCTTCGGTCTGCCGCTCCGGGTTTCGCTGAGCGCATAATCGGGCAGGGCATCGCCCAGGTTCTCTTTCGCATCATCGAGACAGAGCGCGACCCTAACTACTCCAACACGGATGGCCACGGCAGGCACTTCTTCGAGTTCCGTCGTGCAGACGGTTCAGCCATGCGCCTGCATTACAATAAGAACGGCCGACCCGATGAGCCCACCTATGTCGGTCCACCACGCGTCGTTGCTCAGCCTGCCGTGCCTGAGCCTGGCGCTGCTCAGCCTCATGTTCCTCGTGGCGGCGCTGCTCAGACTGCCGTGCCTGACGGTGGCGCTGCTCAGCCTGCCGAGACTGGCGGTGATGCCCCACTGCTCTTCACACAGGAGCACCTGCAAGAGGCAGCCTGCTCGCGCCAGATTGTGGGCCGCGACGAAGCCAGCGCCGCTCTCCAATCGCTGTTGCACTACCACCATGGCGAGACTGCCCCAGGTGCTGTTGACATCACCGATGGCTCAGCATTTGACTGGCTTCGATGGGTGGCACATATCGAAGGTGCGCGCGACGTCATCCGCAATGGCGTCCACAGGGTCTACGCTGTCCGCTGGAATCCGCACTGGGCTCCAGAGGCCGTCTTCTGCTACGGCAACAACACCTACAGCACACTGGTGCCCCGCAAATCGCGCTACACAGGCTCGTGGAGCCACGCGCGAATTGTGACTCACCGGAACGCCAATTGGGTGACCGAACCGTTGCTATCTGCGGCCCCTGTGGCAGCTACGCCGTGGCTGGTGTTGCGGGATCAAATAACCTGGGAGTGATCTCTGGCAAACGAGATGTGGTGCTTCTCAGCCTGCACTCATGTGACACGCAATGCCGTGCCCTGCAATCGCGTGGTGTTTCTCAGCCTGCACTCGCAGGTCCTTCGGAGGTCAATTGTTATGAGTTCGGCACGGTCTCGGTCAAGTACAGCGTGCTGTGGGGATCCCGAGATGGGGCCTGGCTCAAGGTGCTCAAGACGTACTGGAGTGTCCCAGAGCCGGAGTGCCAGCTGATCCTCGGGAGTTGGAACGGCATTTTCAGGCCGTGGCCGGACACGTTCTGGATCAGGACGGGTGGGTCCGAGCCCGAGATAGATGCTAGCGCTCTGCAGTACAAGTGCTTTTCAGCATGCGACATCCTGCGGTGCTTCTCAGCCTGCAGGGTTCGCAGCGTGCGGTTTGCAATGCATTCCTTTTCAGTATGCGAGTTCCTGCGGTGTTTCTCAGGTTGCAGGGCTCCGAGGCTCTTCCCTTCGATGCCAATGTTTTCAGACACCGTAGCTCCGTTCCGTAAACATCTTCCAAGAGCCGCTCGCAACTTTTTGCAGCTGGCGGTCTGCAGACGTAGTCTGTCTCAGCATGCGAGCTCCCGCACGCTTCGCCGGCTTTTGCTGCGCGGACAATTTTCTCACACACGTCAGCGCCGTTTGTAGGCGTCAGAAAAACATGTAGACATTCACGAAGGGCTCAGTCTGTATATCGTCACATCATTACATACGCAGTCGTCGAACACATCGGTGTACATTCAGCGCTTTGTCCTTCTAGCTGGGTCGCTTCGTGCTGAGGCTGAGGCTGATGCAGGCTGAGGCTGAGGCAGGCTGAGGCTGAGGCCGAGGCCGACGGCAGACTGAGGCTGAGGCTGAAGCAGGCTGAGGCTGAGGCAGAGGCAGGCTGAGGCTGAGGCTGAGGCAGGCTGATGCTGAGGCAGGCTGAGGCTGAGGCTGAGGCTGATGCAGGCTGAGGCTGAGGCAGGCTGAGGCTGAGGCCGAGGCTGAAGGCAGACTGAGGCTGAGGCTGAAGCAGGCTGAGGCTGAGGCTGAGGCAGGCTGAGGCTGAGGCAGGCTGAGGCTGAGGCTGAGGCAGGCTGAGGCTGAGGCTGTGACTGCGACTGCCGTTGCCACTGCGACTGTCCTCGCGAATGCGACAACGACTGCGAGAACAGCAGAATTCTACAACTGGATTCTCATCCGAATCTTAAGGGGAATGCTTCCAGATATGCTCCTACACATGGCTGTTAGGTTGCTTTGCCGGGATAATTTTTTTACCTAACAGCGACTGATAGGTTTCTAGTGGGGATCAAAAGAGAGCAGCAGATCACTCCACAGGGGGGTCCGGGCAGGTGTTGGGAGTTGCCGGGCGGCAGTGAGCCGGGCTCGTTTTTCACAACAGTCACACACTTCGTGCTCTTCGCCTTCCCAGAACTCCATTCCCAGGCCACATTCTGGGGGGCCGGATGCAACTGTAGGCCACTTCGTGCTCTTCTATTTCCCAGAACTCCATTCCCGGGCCACATTCTGGGGGGCCGGAGCCAACTGTAGGCCACTTCGTGCTCTTCCATTTCCCAGAACTCCATTCCCGGGCCACATTTTGGATGCCCGGAGCCAACTGTAAGCCACTTCGTGCTCTTCCATTTCCCAGAACTCCATTCCCGGGCCACATTTTGGATGCCCGGAGCCAACTCTAGTCCACTTCCTGGTCTTCGAGTTCCCAGAACTCCATTGCCGGGCAACATTTTGAATAGCCAGACGCTTCATATTCCTTCCGCCACAGCTGTGTTTGGTTCAGGACTTGCTAGTGACACTGCAGTCCTCTGCATTCAATTGGCCACTACATTCATTCACTGCAGTCCACTGAGTTTTGATTGCAATGGCGTTCCCCTGGCCGTACCCCCATGTCCAACGTTCATCCGCAGCCTCTGCTCCGCGAGGCTCGTCCGAAGTGTCGCCGCCTCGCGGTGCTTCTCAGCCTGCGCCGCCTCGCGGTGCTTCTCAGCCTGCGGAGGAAGGTGGACAGACGCCTGGTTCTGGCGCTGTGCAGCCTGCGTCTTTCACGGTCGCCTCGTTCAATTTCGGGTTCGAGCAGGGCATGATGACTGGTAAGCAGGCGGCCACTCACTGCGCTAACTTCGGAAGGTTGTGCGCCAAGATAGTGGAGACCGCTGATGCTGATATTGTCTGTGGCTGCGAGGTCGGTGCGTTCCGTGAAGGCTTTCGCCGAGCAGGGATCAACGTGACAGAGATCCTCAGTAAGCCTTTCGGTGATGGCATTCGCTTCTCGGAGGTCGACAACTACTTGACTCTCTGGGGGTTCCGCGGTGCTTCTCAGCCTGCGGAACTGTTTCTGGATTACAGCAAAGTTTACAGGCCTCCTAGCGGCCGAGAGATTGATGCTGTTATTTCACATTTTGAGGTGAACAAACCAGGCCATGACAAGTTCCACGTGGTGATCGCCAACATGCACATCGTGTGCGGCAAGAAACCGCCGACCATCCAGACTCGAAAGCGGACAGTTCGCCATCTCCGCTTGCACCTGGACGGCCTGGCCAAGATTCTTGAGAATCTAAACCAGGCAGTCGTTCTGCTTGTAGTCGGCGACGACAACCTCACTTTCCAGGAGGCGCGGGAGGCTTACCAGCGCCAGCAGAACGACGAGAAGGTATGGGAGGTCCATGCCACTCCGGCCGACCTCAAAGGCGACCACGTCGCGGTCTGCGGAGCAGTCGCCCGTTTCTGCTCCATTGCCGTTGGCGCGTCTTTTACGGATCGTGGCATGCGCAACGACGCACACGATGCGGTGGCGGTTGTGCTCACTCTCCCTGGTGCTATTCAGCCTGGGGAGAGCAAGAGGCGGAAGATTGTCGTCGAAAACGTCTCCGACGCCGACGTCAGCGTACAGGCGGACCGCGAGTCTTCTGTGCATTGGGATCGGTCGCCGAGTTCTGCTCCTCCGCTTTCACCGACTTCACCGGGTGATCCCGACTACGTCGAGGATGTCGTTCAGAATCGCGCGGACGACTTGCGCAGGGAGCTGAGGCAGCTTTGGGACGACAGGTACGACGAGGAGTACGATCCGAAAGTCCTCCATCATCTCAGTCTCTTGCTTTTCAAAAAGAGGAAGTCCACGGAGCCAGCGGACACTGATCCAGCTGGCGCTCCTCAGCCTGGCTCGGAATATGACGCGGCCTTTGCGTCTCAGGAGGAGACTGGCCGAGCCATTCTCTCTGTCCTGAAGCTTCGACATGACTTTCTGCGGAGCAAGAACATCGACGACGTGCGCTACGTTCTCACGGAGCCTGAGCGCCAGGAATTGGTCAGAGTAGCTCGCGACCAGTACGAGCAGTCGCGGCAGCAGCGTGCGCTTCAGGAACGGGATATCGAAAAGGGAAAAGCGAAAGGCAAGTCTGCGCCACAAGGGGGCCATGCGGTTCCGCAGGGTCCTAACAAAGGGCCAGGCGGTAAGAAAGGTTCTCACGGTGCTTCTCAGCCTGCGGGAAAAGGTGGCCAGGCCAAGGGTGCAGGTCTGGGTAGCGTCGCCAAGTTTGTGAAAGACCAGAAGCGTAAGCGGTGGCATCGCCATTTGCAACGTGTGGCCGGTACCAAACAGATCTGGGAGGTGCTGGCCTTCTCAGGGCGCTTCGACGTTGATTGGCTAACGCAAGCGTTGCAAGCTGATCACAGTGAGGGCCGTGATGCAGCAGTTCCCGAGGAAGCTCTGCGGCAACAGCGGCGCCGGCTGCACCACCAGAAGGCCGAGGCCATCGCGCGCTACAACGAGGGGGAGCGGCTTTCCCGCCATCTGTCTGCCCAGGCTGGCCAGCCAAAGCCGAACTTCACGCGCAGGCAGCTGGACGTGTTGCAGATGTTTGAGAGCGGAGCGCTGCTTCAAATCCGCAACCAAGCGATTCTGGCGTTGGGGCACGGCCGTCTGTTCAGGGCCGATGGCGACTACCTGGACATCGGCGGCAGCACGGGCGGTGGCTCCAGGCGCATCATCGATTCTTGGCAGCCGCCGGACTGGCGTGACTTCCTCCAAGACGATCAGGACATCTGAGTTTTGCAAGTCTCCCTGCCCGCGGTGCTTCTCAGCCTGCGGTCTGCCGCTCTCCAGCTGCGGTCTCGAGCAGTAGTGTTCGAAAGCATGCGAGTTCCTGCGGTGCTTCTCAGCCTGCAGGTTTCGCAGCCTGCGCTCTGCAGTACAAGTGCTTTTCAGCATGCGACATCCTGCGGTGCTTCTCAGCCTGCAGGGTTCGCAACGTGCGGTTTGCAATGCATTCCTTTTCAGTATGCGAGTTCTTGCGGTGCTTCTCAGGCTGCAGGGCTCCGAGGCTCTTCGCTTCGATGCCAATGTTTTCAGACACCGTAGCTCCGTTCCGTAAACATCTTCCAAGAGCCGCTCGCAACCTTTTGCAGCTGGCTGTCTGCAGACGTAGTCTGTCTCAGCATGCGAGCTCCCGCACGCTTCGCCGGCTTTTGCTGCGCGGACAATTTTCTCACGCACGTCAGCGCCGTTTGTAGGCGTCAGAAAAACATGTAGACATTCACGAAGGGCTTAGTCTGTATATCGTCACATCATTACATACGCAGTCGTCGAACACATCGGTGTACATTCAGCGCTTTGTCCTTCTACAGCATTCTTTCCGTTGATAACAGTGTTCTGATGGGTTCGCTTCGTTCTAAAAGCGTTGATAGCAGTGTCTCGTTTGCGGACAACTCATTCTATATCAACTCACTGATACCGAGTTTCCTTTCACCATAAGTGAATGCATACCAGTGTATGTTGGTTACTACAGAAGTGGGTTCCTACAACCGACTTCATGATCGCTATCATCATCGCAGATTTCACTCATCCTCATCACCACGACTGGTTCACGTTGGCCTGCGGTGCTTCTCAGCCTGCAGTTCCTTTCGTTACACTGTAGTTGAAGCCGTTCATGGCAGTGACTCGTTTAAAGACAACTTTAGTATTGGGGGAAGTGTCGATAGCAGCGTTTCTTTTTACTTATACAAGCGTTGATAGCAGTGTCTCGTTTGTGGACAACTCATTATATATCAACTCATTCATACAGAGTTTCTTTTCGCAGCAAGTGAATGCACAGCAGTGTATCTGCATTACTGGCCCCCACTCCATTATCACTATCATCATCAACGATTTCCTACACGCGTGTGCGCGGCGGTCGCCATGAGTGAATAGTTTGCAGAGACTTCTCGCATTGATACCCATGGGTCACTTCAGAGTGAACTCATTTGTGATCTTCTTTCATTGGAAGTTGAATCGGTTGATGGCAGTGCCTCGTTTAAACTCCACTTTGGTATTGCTAGTAGTGTCAATGCCAGCGTTTCTTTTTAATTGTGCAAGCGTTGATAGCAGTGTCTCGTTTGTGGTTAGTTATAACAGCGTTGACAGCAGTGTCTCGTTTGCGGACACCTCATTGTACATCAACTCGCTGATACCGGGTTTCCTATCAACACCATCATCATCATCCTTAACCATGTTTGCTCGAGTTTCACCTGGCCGTCCAGCCGCGGCGGTGCTCCTCAGCCTGCCTTGTCACAATGCCAGCACGCGGCAAGGCATCGCCCCCGCCACCCCCGGCCCCGTGCGATGGCCCGTGGGAGATTCTGCCGGATCCGCCCGCACCGACTCCTCAGCCAGGTGTCGACGTGGTCTTTGAGCAGGCTCACCTCGAAGACATCCGCCGTACACCAGGGATGGGCGGCAAGACCGCCTGCCAGTGGCAGCGCGCGCTGCGCGCCGAGTGCATTGTCAACAACTTGTCGTTCAAAGACGTAACAAACGACCCGTCCTACGACTGGAAGCAACTGCTTCGGTCTGCCGCTCCGGGTTTCGCTGAGCGCATAATCGGGCAGGGCATCGCCCAGGTTCTCTTTCGCATCATCGAGACAGAGCGCGACCCTAACTACTCCAACACGGATGGCCACGGCAGGCACTTCTTCGAGTTCCGTCGTGCAGACGGTTCAGCCATGCGCCTGCATTACCATAAGAACGGCCGACCCGATGAGCCCACCTATGTCGGTCCACCACGCGCCGTTGCTCAGCCTGCCGTGCCTGAGCCTGGCGCTGCTCAGCCTCATGTTCCTCGTGGCGGCGCTGCTCAGACTGCCGTGCCTGACGGTGGCGCTGCTCAGCCTGCCGAGACTGGCGGTGATGCCCCACTGCTCTTCACACAGGAGCACCTGCAAGAGGCAGCCTGCTCGCGCCAGATTGTGGGCCGCGACGAAGCCAGCGCCGCTCTCCAATCGCTGTTGCACTACCACCATGGCGAGACTGCCCCAGGTGCTGTTGACATCACCGATGGCTCAGCATTTGACTGGCTTCGATGGGTGGCACATATCGAAGGTGCGCGCGACGTCATCCGCAATGGCGTCCACAGGGTCTACGCTGTCCGCTGGAATCCGCACTGGGCTCCAGAGGCCGTCTTCTGCTGCGGCAACAACACCTACAGCACACTGGTGCCCCGCAAATCGCGCTACACAGGCTCGTGGAGCCACGCGCGAATTGTGACTCACCGGAACGCCAATTGGGTGACCGAACCGTTGCTATCTGCGGCCCCTGTGGCAGCTACGCCGTGGCTGGTGTTGCGGGATCAAATAACCTGGGAGTGATCTCTGGCAAACGAGATGTGGTGCTTCTCAGCCTGCACTCATGTGACACGCAATGCCGTGCCCTGCAATCGCGTGGTGTTTCTCAGCCTGCACTCGCAGGTCCTTCGGAGGTCAATTGTTATGAGTTCGGCACGGTCTCGGTCAAGTACAGCGTGCTGTGGGGATCCCGAGATGGGGCCTGGCTCAAGGTGCTCAAGACGTACTGGAGTGTCCCAGAGCCGGAGTGCCAGCTGATCCTCGGGAGTTGGAACGGCATTTTCAGGCCGTGGCCGGACACGTTCTGGATCAGGACGGGGGGGTCCGAGCCCGAGATAGATGCTAGCGCTCTGCAGTACAAGTGCTTTTCAGCATGCGACATCCTGCGGTGCTTCTCAGCCTGCAGGGTTCGCAGCGTGCGGTTTGCAATGCATTCCTTTTCAGTATGCGAGTTCCTGCGGTGTTTCTCAGGTTGCAGGGCTCCGAGGCTCTTCCCTTCGATGCCAATGTTTTCAGACACCGTAGCTCCGTTCCGTAAACATCTTCCAAGAGCCGCTCGCAACTTTTTGCAGCTGGCGGTCTGCAGACGTAGTCTGTCTCAGCATGCGAGCTCCCGCACGCTTCGCCGGCTTTTGCTGCGCGGACAATTTTCTCACACACGTCAGCGCCGTTTGTAGGCGTCAGAAAAACATGTAGACATTCACGAAGGGCTCAGTCTGTATATCGTCACATCATTACATACGCAGTCGTCGAACACATCGGTGTACATTCAGCGCTTTGTCCTTCTAGCTGGGTCGCTTCGTGCTGAGGCTGAGGCTGATGCAGGCTGAGGCTGAGGCAGGCTGAGGCTGAGGCCGAGGCCGAGGCAGACTGAGGCTGAAGGCAGACTGAGGCTGAGGCTGAGGCTGAGGCTGAGGCTGAGGCAGGCTGAGGCTGAGGCTGAGGCAGGCTGATGCTGAGGCAGGCTGAGGCTGAGGCTGAGGCTGATGCAGGCTGAGGCTGAGGCAGGCTGAGGCTGAGGCCGAGGCCGAAGGCAGACTGATGCTGAGGCTGAAGCAGGCTGAGGCTGAGGCTGAGGCAGGCTGAGGCTGAGGCAGGCGGAGGCTGAGGCTGAGGCAGGCTGAGGCTGAGGCTGTGACTGCGACTGCCGTTGCCACTGCGACTGTCCTCGCGAATGCGACGACGACTGCGAGAACAGCAGAATTCTACAACTGGATTCTCATCCGAATCTTAAGGAGAATGCTTCCAGATATGCTCCTACACATGGCTGTTAGGTTGCTTTGCCGGGATAATTGTAGTCGAAGTGGGCCGAGGAGAGGTGGGCGGTCTGCCAGACTGGACCAAAATGGCCTGGAGGACGGCCAAGATCGCCCCAGGAGAGCGTCTGGAGGCCTCCAAAATCGAGTCAGTGAGCTCCCGGAGAGGCCTCTGAGAGTGGCCGGCGGCGCCTTGAAGACGAACATTTCCAACGAGGTGTGTTCTGAAGCGAAAATGATGGCCAAATAGCGCTCATTCCGCAGCTGTGGTCCCCGGGCCGGCGGAATGAGTAGGCCGCGGGGAGGACCCCAGGAGGGGTTGCAAGGGCTCTGAGGACTGGGTATTGGTACGAGGAGTTGGGCATTTTTTATTTCATCGCTTCGCTCATTCCGCCGGCCCTGGAGCGCTATTTGAGGCCTCTTGGGGCCGTCTTGGGGGCATCTTGGGGGCTTCTTGGGAGCGTATTGGGGCTCCTTGGCGGCGTCTCTGGGCCCCCTCTGGGGCCTCTTGGGGGGCTCCTGGGGGCCCCTTGGGGCGGGGGGGGGGGCAGTCGATTGCAGCCCCCCCCTCGGAGGCCACGATCCTGGGGTGGCGAAAAATAGCCTCCCCCCCTCTGGGGATCGCCCGGGGCCCGGCCAGGGTCTCTTCGCCCGGGGCCCCGCGCGCGCGAGCTAGAAATACTGGCACCGGAGATCTTAGCACGCCTTTGGCCCGCTGGGCCGGCGAAGTTTTCGTCGAAGATCCCCCTGTCGGGGGACGAAAATAAAAAAGTACTCAAAACATACTCAACAGATGCCCAAGAATATTCAAAAAATAATCCCCGGACCACTTTTTGACTATATTTGAATATTCCCCCTGTAGAGGGACAGGCCCGACTTAAGCCTTGCGGCGCCCGGCTTTACACAGGGGCGCCCTGCAGCACCGAGGCTCCCCAGCAGGCCCGACTTACGCGTGGGAGGGGGCACGCTCTCTGTGGCTTCCGTGGCTGGTGCGCAGCTCCTGCGTTCTCGGTGCGGCGGTCCCGTGGCAGCACGACGGCCGCAGTCGTGTCTTCTCCAGGTTTGGGGTCCGTGCGGCCCTGCCTGCACATCCTCCCCTCCGCCTCTCTCTCTCTCTCTCTCTCTTTCCCCGCTCGTCCCTGCGTCCTCTGGCCTCCTCGGGCCCTCTCGCGGCCCGTCCTGGCCAGTGTTTCGAGCTGCGCCCACCCGCGGCGCCGAGAGAGGCCCCCGAAGGTAACGCAGGCACGAGCTTGCCCTCGCGTCCTCCACGGGGGCGGCCTTCCCTCTGACCCCGACCCTCCGCTACTCTCTCGGGCTGATGACTTCCCGAGCGCTACAGTCGGGGCGCTGAAGAAGGAACCCTGTTCGTTGGGGAGGGGCTCGGTGTTCCCTGATTGTTTTACAGTTTGCACTGGGTTTTCCTGCGGTTTCCAATGGTACATGGAAGGTTAACTTATGGAAACAATGGGCCTCGTTCCTTATTTGGGGTTCCTGAGGTCAACGCCCCGACTGCAGGCCTGCAGTCCGGGCGGAGCCGCCGCCCCCTGCCTGGCGTGGGCCCGGCCCGGGGAGGCCTCGGAGAGGAGATGGGCGCGGGCGCACGAGCCACGGAGGGCGCTGGTCGCGTGGGGGCCGGCCCGGCCGGCGCCGGATCCTGCGAGTCAGAAGGAGAGAAAAAACACAGAGACACGATGAATCGTCGACCCCCAGGGGAGTGTGGAAAAATGTGGGAAGGGGGGGGGAAAGACGGAAACCCTGACAATACAGATCCTGTGAGTCAGGTGGAGAGAAAAAACACACAGACACGATTAATCGTCGACCCCCAGGGGAGTGTGGAAAAATATGGGAAGGGGGCGGGGAAGGACGGAGAAACCCTGACGATACAGGAAGACATGGGGATGACCGGGAGCTGTGTCCAGGTTATCTGTGTGTGTATCCCTGGCCCCCTCTGTTGAGGCTCGTTGCCCACTGCTTGCCGCTTCTGCCCAGCCCCCCCCCCCCCGCCCCTGCCGCCGCACCGCCGGGCGCCGCCCCCGCCGCCCGCCCGCCCGCTCGCGCGCTCGCGCGCGCGGCGGTCAGGACCACGTGCGCGAGAAGCCGGGCGGTCCTTGGCTCGGGCGTTGGGCCGCCGCCGCCGCCGCCGCTCTCTCAGCCTGCTGCTGCTGCTGCTGCTGCTGCCGCCGCCGCCGCTGCCGCTGCTGCCGCCGCTGCTCCTTCGCACGGCACCCGTCCGCAGCGCACGGCGGCGGCAGCGCGCCCGAGGGGCCCCAGAGCGGCCGCCGGGCGTGCCGGTGCGGCGCCGAGCGTGCAGCTCTGCCCGCGCGGCGTGCGTTGGAGCCCCAGGCACAGCCCAGGCCAGTCCTGCCGCTGCTGCCTCCCCCCGTGTATCCTCGTCCTCCTGCTCGGGCCTCCCGCTCGCTCTGGCGCCTGCCGCTGCTTGCTGCTTGCCGCTGCTGCCACCGCTGCTGCAGCTACTGCTGTAGCCGGTGCTCCACCTCCCTCCTCCTCCCTCCTCCTCCTCCTCCTCCTCCTTCCTCCTCCTCCTCCTCCTCCTCCTCCTCCTCCTCCTCCTCCCTCCTCCTCCTCCTCCTCCTCACTCCTCCTCCTCCTCCTCCTCCTCCTCCTCCTCCTCCTCCTCCCTCCTCCTCCTCTGCCTCCTCCTCCTCCTCCTCCTCCTCCTCGTCGTCGTCCTCCTCCTCCTTCTCCTCCTCCTCCTCCTCCTCCTCCTCCTCCTCCTCCTCCTCTTCCTCCTCTGCCTCCTTCTACTTTGCCTCCTCCTGTGCCTCCTCCTTCTGGCCCGCCCGCTCCTGCTCCTCCTTTCCCCCCGCCCTCGCGCTCCGGATCATCAGGTTCCCCATCTTTGTCCTCACCGTTGTTGTTTTTGGTCTTTCGTATTTCTTTCCAGTTGCTCCTGCTCCTGATCGTGCTGCTGCCATTGGCCATGCTTCTTGGGATTCCGATCAGCGGGGCCTTGGCAGGGCAGGGGGAGCAGGAGGACGAGAAAGGGCAAGAGGAACACGATGAGCAGGGTCAGGACCAGGGAGCATGGAGGTGTAGGAGGAAGAGGAGCAGGAACAACAGATGAGGGAGACGATGAACATGAGGGAGGATCAGGTCCACACGCCTTCGTTCTGCCCTTCTACGACACGAACATCGGTCACTGGATGAAGCAGCACGGGTCCTCCCACTCGTCTTCTGGCTCACAGACTGGGAGACTGGGGCCAGCGGGGTTGGGGAGTGAGAGGGGACACTGAGAGACAGAGAGAGAGAGAGCACATCGGTTCGAACATAGTCTGATCAGGCCCGCGGGAGCAGGATCCCGCCAGCTCAACCTCGCAAGGCGGATGGGTGCCGCTCGTGACAAGCAGGGGTGGGAAGACTACCCTCCCCCCTGGCGCGGTCCGTGGGGACCCCGACTTGGCAGCAACATCGGGACGTGGTGATGAGGGCAAGGCTCGCCCCCTTCTGCACTCCTGCAGGCACTCAAAGCGCCGGCCGTGCCCGCGCTCGGCCGTCCTGCTGCGGCGCCGAGGGCAGGGTGCCAGCTGCTCGCGGGGCTCACTGGGAGAGCGGAGGCGCTGACACGAGCGTGCCGCGCTTTGAGCAGCGAGGTGCGCCCTGGAGGCTTCCTTGAAGGGGCGCCCCAAGAGCAGGAGCAGGTCGGAAAGCCTGCTGAAGGCCGCCCCGGGCAGCTTGGTTCGGAGGAACCTCTTCTAGCAGCGTGGCAGACTGTTCCTCCGAACGTGCTGGAGAGACTGGGCGAAGTGGTTGGCCTGCTGCTGGAGCGCATTGGCGCCAGCGGTGAAGACTGTTTCGTGCTCACCATTTGGGTTGTCCTCTGGCCGGCGAGAGGTGAAGTACGTTGGGTGCGTCGGTGCGTCCGTTGGGTCCGTCGGGAGTGCCGTCGTTGCGTCACCGTAAGGGATTGCCGTCGGTGCGTCCGTTGGGTCCCCGCCCCACTGGGGCCTGCCCCGTCGTCGGTGGCAGGCCGGTCACTGCTCTCCGTGCCGTGGTGGTGGGAGGAGGACGCCGGGTGTGCGGGCGGGCAATGTCTATATCCGGGGGCGGACAGAACCCCCAATAGTGACACGTCGATTAGTGGATTGTCCGTTTTCGGTTCTCGAGAGTTCGCCGCGGCCGTTATTTTCCAGGCTTGCGCCCGCCAGGTTTGGGTCTCAAGTCGTTTTCACTAAACCACGTTTTACTAAAGGGAGGTCTGTCCATCCCCGATATATCTACATCCAGTGCGTCTTGGAGCTCCAGGCTCTCTTCCCTCGGGGGCGGAAAAGAGGGGGGTGATGACTAGGGGGGGGGGGGATATCATGGCGGGGGGCATGATATTTCCCCAGATCTCATGGCGCTTCTTCTTGTTTTGAAACGTCCCTGGCCCCCCCGCTGGGCCGCGCACATGCCGCCAGTCATGATTTGCACCCCCCCCTCTTGGACACCCCCCTCTTGGCCGCTCCCGATTCCCCAGAAGCCTGAGGCGCACTGGATATGGACTGGAGTCTGGCCCCGAGAGGCTCGATCTTCATCCATGGTTATGCAGTGCGCCTCGGCCGTGCGGCGCCGCCTTTCCAAGAAAGTCCAAGACGCACTGGATATGATATGGGTACAAGTATTGCCCGCATGGTGGTGAGGGAGACAGGTTGTGGCGGCCTGATCCTGTTGACCGTTGGCGGCGACCGTTGGAAAGTCTCGGTTGGCACGCGTCGTGGTGGTCGTCGCGATCGCTGCGCTCGTCACTGCTGTTAGTTTGGGAGGGGGGGCATCGTTGCCTTTTGTCTTCGTTGGAAGGACTGCGCATGATCGCGCAGCTCTTCGGCTTTGGCTTCGAGACTGGTTTCTCGCAGCGCTGGCCTCCTCAGCCCAGGCAGAGCTCCCCTTTGCGCGTTGGCGCCAAGTTCGATAGCCCTTGCAGGAACAACGAGAGCGTAGAGGGGCCATTTCGAGATCCAGGTTCTCCCTTCGAGCCTGATGGCGGCAAGCGCCGTGTTGTGGTAAACAGGTGTTCAGAGCCCCGAATCATCAGGGGTAACTCGGGTCAGGGATAACTCGGGTTCGTTTTTCGGGAATCCAAACCCGAGTTACCCCGGACCCGAGTTACCCCGGATAACTCGGGCGTCCAGAGCCTCGAATCATCAGGGGTAACTCGGGTCAGGGCTAATTCGGGTTCCTTTTTCGGAAATCCAATCCCGAGTTACCCCGGACCCGAGTTACCCCGGATAACTCGGGCGCCCAAGGTGTCTTGCATTCTGTTTGGGTGCTTGGATATCAGTGCCAGAGGTGCACATGCTGGCAACACTGTGCCTTGCTGGTCTGGCTCTCGCGTGGGCGCCCTCGGGGAGCCTCCCGATGCGCGGGAGTCTGGTGACAGCCCGTCACCCTCTCACGTCGGACATGGATTCGAGGTTCAGGCGGGCCTCGCCCGCGGCGAGTGCTGCGTTGATGCTGCCCCCTTCGCCAGCTTCGCCCGATGGTGAACCTGTAGCGGATGGTCGGGCAACCGAAGGGCGGCCCCCTGGCGATGGAGCTCCCCTCCCGCGGCCCAGCCGACCGCTTCTCCAGGGTGGATTCCCTGGCCTGACATCTGGTCGACAAGGACAGCCTCGTCGAGTCATGTTCGAAGCTCTCTGGCAGGCGGGGCCGCGGGGCTGCCGTCGTCGACGAGCGTTGGCTCCATGGGCGAGGCGCGCGCCGGCGCCGTCGCTTGGCCCGCGCGCGCACGAGGAGCTCGATGTCGCCGCGGGAGAGGGTTGCCTCGGAGGCGCCCGCGGGTGCGCGCCAAGGGTCTGGAGCAGGCTCCCCTCGTGCGAGCGTCCGGCGGCCATCGCTGAAGCGCCGCCTGGCCCCCGCTCCCGCTGGAGCGGCCATCGCTGAAGCGTCGTCGTCGTCGTCGCCGTTGCCTTCGTAGTCGCCGTCGCCGTCGCCGTCGCCTTCGTTTTCGTCGTCGTCTTCGTCGTTGTCGTCGTCGTCGTCGCCTTTCGGACAGCGAGCCCGCCGTGCGAGGTCGAGGCAGATGTTGACGTCCGCGGCGAGGCGGTCGAAGCACTCTTGGCCTGTCCAGCGCAGGCCCCGCCGGAGGTGCTCAGAGGCGCCCCGCGCGTTCGACTTGCGGCGCGAGAGTCGCGCTGGCGCCCCTGATCGCGGCGCGCGGTGCCGCGCCGCAACTCGCTGGGCGGGCCCCGTCGTTGGCTCTCCAGGAGGCAGTGCCGTGGTGGGGTGGTGCTTCCCAGGCGTGCATCCGCGTGGACATGGCGGGGAGCAAGCGTCGGTCGGTGGGTGGGGGCCTCGCTGTTTCCCCCCCCCCCCCCCCCCGAAGTCATGGGTCTGGCAAGCGCAGGAGTGGCCAGTGCCTGCCCCGCGCCGTCGCGTTGCCCTCGGGTCTCCGTCGGAGAGGCGGAGAGCGCTCCGTCGGAGAGCGCTTTGGAGGTCCACCTTCTCTCCCTCCACCTCCTCCCTCTATCATCCTCCCTCCGTCCCTCCGTCCCTTCCTCCCCCCCCACTCCCCCACTCCCTCCACCTCCTCCTCCGCCGCCTCCTCCTCTCTCACCTCCTACCCTCCTCCTGCCCTGCCCACCTCGGATGACTGCGTCGGAGGACTCCATTCGTTGGTGGTCCACCCGACCATGCCCCCTGCCCTGGCGGCGGGTCGGGTCGGGATGGAGTGGGCCAGGGCCTCGTCGGTCAGGGCAAACGGCCAGGCTGGCGCAGGCCTTTGGAATGGCTTCCTCCGAGCGGGGCCCTGCGTTTCCGCGTCTGCCCAGGATGGGGTCCGCCACGAGTTTGAGCGTGGCTATGGTGTTAGTGAATTCTGATTGGATTGCATTGGGGTTGACTTATCGGTTTCACTCGCGTTGTCCGTGACTGAGTCGCTCGAGGCAGTGGCGTGAGTTTCGCTGGAGGTTTCCTGCGCATCGGGCGCGCCCCCGTCTTCCGGCGCGTCTCTGTCGTTTCGCTCTCTGCTCTCGCTCGCGCGTGGCGGCGCAGGTCGACGGCGCCGGAGTTGTTGGCTGCCTTGGCCCCGCTGGATTTTCGCCCCGCCTTCGTCGTCGGCTCGCGCTGGGGCTTTCCAGGCGTCGATGCGGTTGGTCCTGCCGGAGTGGCTGCGCATTCCCAGCGGTGCGTTGGTGGGGGCGATCGGGTCATTGACTCGCCGGTCGGTGGGGAGTGCGTCGCTGCTCCGGACGCGCGGGAGCTCCATCGGGCAATTCGGGCCGTGGCCTTTGGCCGGAGCATTTGCCGCGGCCCGGGCCCGCTTGATGAGCCCCAGCAGTCTAGGATGGCTGCTGCCATTCTCGCCTGGGTGTTTCTGGTGGAATGCTGGGGCCTTCTTTGTTGCCCTGGGTTGCCGCGAGAGCTTGTCGAGAGCGACTGTGGAGCGACTGGCTGCTCCGTGCTCTGGGCGCGCGAGCGGGGCAGCGCAGGCGCCCTGGAACCATGCAGTCGCCGTGTCTCGTCGGATGTTTGCGCTGGCCTCGTCGCAGATCTCTGCCGTGGAGTGTCGCGCGCAGGGCGTGCGCCGCTTGGTTCGCCGGGTCGAGGACCTCGTCGGCGTCGCCGGCGGCGTGGGCCTCGCCCATCCGATCCCGGCAAACGCACTCAGCGCGTTCCCCAGCAGTTTTTTGCCCGTTTCCATCAGTCGTCGGGTACAGTAAACAGGCGGGCCGGGCACGACCGCCCCCGATCTTCTCGCTGGATGTCTGGCGACAGCGAGGTCGAGGGGGGCCCGGCGGCCTCTGCGATGCTGCGTGGGGAGGTCACGCAGGGGGACAGCGTCGACAGCAAGTCGTCGCCCTTCGGAGCTGGCGAGCACGTGGTAGACGCGCGTGTTCCCAGTGCCCGTGGTTCGACGGTCCCAGCCAAGGTCTCGGCCGTAGGTGCATGTCCGCCCATCTGGGCACACCTCAGAGTGAGGGCGTGCGCGAGGAAGGCCGGATCCTTCACGTCGCATTGGGCGTCCATGCGTACGAAGTGCCGCGCGCCACCCGCCCTGTCGGCTGCCTCCCAGACCCGCGGACATAGGGCCGTGTTGTCAGCGCCCGATTTGGCGAAGACTGATGCAGCATGTGCGCCTTCGAGAAGGCCCCCTCTCTTGCCCCCCCTCCGCCTGGCGGCGGCGCTCGGGGCCGGGATAGGGCGGCGGGCTTCCGTCCAACGCGCGGTCGCGAGGAGGGTGGCGGCGGCTGGGTCGTCTTCGAAGCGTCCGCGAACGCTCCTTGCTCAGCGATGCAGGGCCCTCTTTGCTTAGCGGCCGCGGAGCGGACTCTGTGGACGGTGCCACCTCCGCGCCCTCTGCGCTCAACAAAGTCGTCTTCGGGGATGCGCCCCCAGACGTCGGTCGGCGTGGTGGCGGGTTCCGTTGAGAGCGAGGATGGTGGCCCCGCAGTGCCCCCGCAGCTTGGTGTGCGAGTTCTGGCCGGCATCCAGGATGGCGACATTTGCGCTGGGCCATCTGGGGGTCGCCCTCGTTTCGTCAGCGGGGTGGGGGTCCGCCTCTGGCTTTTCGGTGTTGCCGCAGTGTTCGGGCCTTGTGGGGGTGGCCTCTGCCGGGGCTCTCCTGGAGGGGGCAGCCACTGCGGGGGCTCGAAAATGGAGCCACGGGGGGGTCCAATCTAAGTTTCCACCGTGAAAGCCCCAACCCACCTGACGGTAGCAGGAGGGGGGCGCTAGGGGGGCGGCGACGCGGCGGCGGCGTGCGCTACAGTCGGGGCCCTGAAGAAGGAACGCTTTTCGTTGGGGAGGGGCTCGGTGTTCCTTAAGTGTTTCACAGCTTGCTTCGGGTTCCCTCATGTTTTCGATCGGAAATCGAAGTTTAACTCATGGAAAAAAGGGGCCTCGTTCCTTATTTAGGGTTCCTTAGGTCAACGCCCCGACTGTAGGGCGGCGGCGGCGAGAGGCGCGACGGGGGGGGGGGGCATCGCCGCCGCCGGCGCCGCGGCGAAGAGAAGGCGGCAGCTCTCGTACCTCCGTAAAGGGCGCAGCAGCACCCGCGCCCGCGCCCGGCGCCTCGCCCGCGCCCGCGTCGGCCTATCCGGCCGCCTCGGCCTCGCCGCTACCTTCGATGTCCTGGTTGTTGTCGTTGTTGTTGTTGGTGGTGATGTTGTTGTTGCTGTTGTTGTTGTTGTTGTTGTTGTTGTTGTTGCTGTTGCTGTTGCTGTTGCTGTTGCTGTTGGTGTTGTTGTTGGTGTTGTTGCCCCGCCGATCAGCGCTGCCGCTGGCCAGGCCGACGGTCCGCGGCCGCCCCGCCGCTTGCCGGGGCCCGGCCTGCAGGGAAGAAAAGTATACCCCCCAAAAGGGGTTCGATCGAAGACGAAGAGGGCGGGTATCGAGGGTTTGGGAAATACGCATTATTGGACACTCGAGCATATAAAGGCGAACAGTCTTAAAATGATTGTTGTTGTTGTTGCTGCTGCTGTTGTTGTTGTTGTCGTCGTTGTCGTTGACGTTGTCGTTGTTATTATTGTTGCTGTTGTTGAACATTATTTATTCTAAAGAATAATTATTGTTGGGCCCCCTGGTGCGCGCCCCCCCTGCGCCGCCTAGGCCGCAGCTACATTTTCATCATTTTCGTGAGGAAGCCTCAGAAAAGAGGGTGTGTACAGGATCCGGTTGTTTTGTTGTAATCCGCTTTCCCTTGCAAAAAACAATAGAAAATGACATTTCTTGTTCTAATATAATCAAATTTCAAGAATCCCTTGCAAAAAATAAGGTAAAGTGGACATTCGCGCGCGCAAGACGAAATCCTTCCAAAACCTTAGTGTTCGCAGCGATTTTAACATAAAAACATCAAAAAACCAATGGTTTTTCAACAAAAAATTGTCAAAATCTCATCCCGCGCGCTCTTGCGGATTCGTAGGAAACCCAACACTTTTTAAACATTTCTGTCAAACGGGCTTTTGCGAGCAACTTTTTCGAACTTCTGCGACAACGGTTGCGCACCTGCCAGGGCCATCATCCCTGTCAAATAATACCATGCGGGACACATTCGTTTTTTCTTCGCGCGCGCACGCCGTCGTCGTCGGCCGCGGGGCCCTGAATAGTAGCCACGGTCGTCCGCATGCCACGAAGTGAAGTGTCCGAACGTCATAGGGCGGGAAGCTGGGTGTGGGTGGTGGCGAAGAGTCGTTTGGAAATTTGGTAGAGCTTGAACCGGCCCCCCCACAAAGTGGGGGTATTGCCCGCCTCCTATGAAAACCCTGGCACTGGTGAGAACGGAGTGTCCCCACGTGCTAGTAATTGTTGTTGTTGTTGTTGTTGTTGTTGTTGTTGCTGTTGCTGTTGCTGTTGCTGTTGCTGTTGCTGTTGCTGTTGCTGTTGCTGTTGTTGGTGATGTTGTTGTTGCTGTTGTCGTTGAGCGTCAGGGTCGAAGTGCGCGTCGGCGTCGTCGAGGCCGGCCTGCTGAGGGCCCCGAGCCCGGTGGACCTTGGGCGTCCACGCCGTCGCAGTTGCGGTCGAGCGACGAGCCGGCGGCCTGTCGGCGACGAGTTCAGCACCTCCTCCTCCTCCTCCTCCTCCTCCTCCTCCTCCTCCTCCTCCTCCTCCTCCTCCTCCTCCCCCCCTCGCCTTCTTTTCCTCCTCCTCCTCCTCCTCCTTCTCCGTCGGAGATGGCCCGTGGCACGACCTGCTCGTGGGGCGTGCTTCTCCAGGGCGCCAGCGGCCTGTGCGCAGGTTCGCCGGTTGGTTCCCGAGCCACGTGCCCCCTGCGCCCTGCGCGTCTTCGCTTGGCCCTCGTCTGCTTCCGCGGTGGGCGGGGCGGGTGGCGCCGACGTCCCTGGTTGCCGCTAGGAGCCAGTTGGCCGCGCTTGGCCTTTTGGCGAGTCCACGGCTTCTTGGGGGCTGGCTCTGCAGAGCTTGGCATCTCCCTTGACGGCTGGCCCTCGGTTCATGGGGCCGATGGCTTGGCAGATCGTTCGTCCGCGTGGTGGGGCGCCCGCGGGTGGCTGCGATGCCTCGCGCGCTGGTGCGCGCGAAGCCTGTGCCGTTGGGTGCCATTGGGGAGCCAGCCGTGTCTCCGCGTCGTCGAGACACGTGGGTTTGCCGGATACGGTGCCGTTTTTAATACATGCTCCGCGTGCAGATCACGTATTGAAAGTGAAGGGGTTTAGTATGAAAAGCAATGCTGATTTGATGCATTGATTTATTCGTAAATGAATCATGTATTCAAAATCCTATATTTTTAAAAATCCCATGTATTAAAAAAAAACACTGCCCTGTATGCCCGCGTGGGCCATGCCTGGGGGCGGCTCGTCCGGGAGGATGCCTGCTTCGAGGACGGGGGGCGCGGCGGCGGTTGCCGAGCCGCGCCTTGGCCGCTCGCGGGCAGCATCAGGCCATGCATCCATGGGTTCTCGGGCGTCTGGCACTGGTTTGCCCCTGGACATGTTTAGGGGGCCGCATGCGAACCCTACCCCCACCTCCCACGATTTCTGCGGGGAGGGTGGGGTTCACTTCGCTCGGGAGCTCCCTAACGAAGTGAAAACACCCTCCCCTTCAGAAATCGTGGGGGGTAGGGGTAGGGTTCGCATGTGGCCCCCTAATGTTGCTTGCTATCGATGGGCTCAGCTGCGCAAGTGGCTTCTTAGCCTGTGACTCCAGCCGCGATCATGACACGGGCGCGGTCGCTTATTCCCCGTGCCTCCTTGAGCCTGCGCGCTCAGGGCGAGGCCTCGTCCAGACAGGCGTAATCCCATCGGATAAGCAGCTGCCGGACTCTGGGGTATATAGGCTTTGCTGGATGGTGGCCGGGCATGTAATTCTTGGCCGTAGCTGCGGCATCAACAGGGCCCGTGGTTGCTGGCGGTGCTTCGCAGACGAACATGCCGCTGGGACCAGCCGCTTTGGCGCGACCTTCTTGTCTTGGCCTGGCGCGGGCCGCGCCGCAGCAATTTGCCGCGTGGGCTGGGTGGGCGCTGGCGTATATTCTATCTGGCGACGGCGCGCCTGCTGCTTCCCTGCACGGTCCTGGGCAGGAGGGCAAAGCCGCCGCGGCGGATGTCCTCTAGGGTTTTCGCCCCCGTGGGCGTTGTAGAAGAC
>CAUYUJ010016815.1:27500-52500 GCA_963575745.1 Prorocentrum cordatum
CCTTAAGAGGAGCTCCGGAGGCCGAGTCCAAGGAGAAGCCCTTTTGGACGGCCCAGGGCCCGTAAGAGGAGCTCCGGAGGCCGAGTCAAAGGAGAGACCCTTGGGAGCGTGAGAAGTCATGACGTCGGAGGCCTGAGCCCCTCTCTTCCCGTCTCCTCCCCTCCTCGGGGGCAACGCTCGTGGGGGATAGTGTTATGTCGGGCGTGTCCCCATACAGGGGGATTTTCGACGAAAAACAAAAAATACACCAAAAATTACCCTGCGACGTACCCAACCCGATGGCATCACGTGGCAAGAGGAGTAGGGAAACATTAGCAGGAACCGTGACAGTGCAGGCGCGGCGATTTGTAGTGCGACCTACATGGGATGCGTAATGTTGCACGACTCACAGAACAGCAATCGATAAGACGAGGAGTAGGTCTCAAGGCTCGTTAAACAATAGCGGGGGCGGGAACGAGGGACAGGAGAAGGACGAACCCAGTAGGAAGGGGCGAGGAGCCATCGCAGCAGCAGCAGCATGAATGCAGAAGGTGACAGGAGGACTAGGGCGGCGTGATGAAAGAGGAGGGAGGAAGCAAGAGACTGTTTCGTTTTTGCAGGAGCTCGGTCAACGCATGCCTGCTGCCTGTCCACAGGATCTTACCTGTTTATATCTAGTGCAGGAAGCGATCGAGACCTAGCTCGCGCGCCAGCTTCTCTGCCTCCTTCCTGCATGTTGCAGTGCGGGAACTGAACCTCCGCAGTTTCTCTGCAAGGTCTGCCGGTGGGCCGCGGGAAAGAAACTCAAGGCCGGGGTCGCACACCATCAGTAGGTTGTCTATCGTCGTCGCCCTGGACAGCATCACGTAGAGGTGCAGCCCTCGAAAGTGGCGACAGTTTCACAGATCGCAGCCCCCCAGGGATGGCGAGGTCTAATCTAAGTCCCCGTAGGGCGTCACTCCGCTGGGCCCCCCAGCAGCCCTCGAAAGTGGCGACAGTTTCACAGATCGCAGCCCCCCAGGGATGGCGAGGTCTAATCTGAGTCCCCGTAGGGCGTCACTCCGCTGGGCCCCCCAGCAGCCCTCGAAAGCGGCGACAGTTTCGCAGATCGCAGCCCCCCAGGGATGGCGAGGTCTAATCTGAGTCCCCGTAGGGCGTCACTCCGCTGGCCACCCCAGCAGCCCTCGAAAGTGGCGACAGTTTCACAGATCGCAGCCCCCCAGAGATGGCGAGGTCTAATCTAAGTCCCCGTGGGGCGTCACTCCGCTGGCCACCCCAGCAGCCTCGAAAGTGGCGACAGTTTCACAGATCGCAGCCCCCCAGGGATGGCGAGGTCTAATCTGAGTCCCCGTAGGGCGTCGCTCCGCTGGCCACCCCAGCCGCCCTCGAAAGCGGCGACAGTTTCGCAGATCGCAGCCCCCCAGAGACGGCGAGGTTTAATTTGAGTCCCCGTAGGGCGTCACTCCGCTGGCCACCCCAGCAGTCCTCGAAAGTGGCAACAGTTTCACAGATCGCAGCCCCCCAGGGATGGCGAGGTCAAATCTGAGTCCCCGTGGGGCGTCACTCCGCTGGCCACCCCAGCAGCCCTCGAAAGTGGCGACAGTTTCACATATCGCAGCCCCCCAGGGATGGCGAGGTCTAATCTGAGTCCCCGTAGGCGTCACTCCGCTGGGCCCCCCAGCAGCCCTCGAAAGTGGCGACAGTTTCACAGATCGCAGCCCCCCAGGGATGGCGAGGTCTAATCTGAGTCCCCGTAGGGCGTCACTCCGCTGGGCCCCCCAGCAGCCCTCGAAAGTGGCGACAGTTTCACAGATCGCAGCCCCCCAGAGATGGCGAGGTCAAATCTGAGTCCCCGTAGGGCGTCACTCCCCTGGGCCCCCCAGCAGCCCTCGAAAGTGGCGACAGTTTCACAGATCGCAGCCCCCCAGGGGTAAGAGCAAGAGAAGAGAGGAGGAGGCGGGAGGAGGCGGGAGGAGGAGGAAGGTGGAGACCACACCCCAGTGCTCAATTCAAAACGAGTACCCAACGCAGGAGGGTTGAGAATAATCAAAAAAAAATGAAAAATAGTCGGGGGACTGTTCTTGGGGTATTTTTGATATTTTTGGTGCATTTTTGGGGTATTTAACATTTGTCGTCGATGATCCCCCTGTGGGGGGGACAGGCCCAACCTAAGGATAGTATATGTCGCCGTGCCATTTGTTCTTCCGCGCTGCCGCGCGTCTTGGCGAGGGCGCCGCGGGCACCAGGGCAAACGCCGCCTCGGGCGCGGTGGGCTCGGCGTGGGGTTTGCCGCGGTGCTGACTTCGTCTACTTGGACGCGGGACGCAGGGCTTGCAGTGGGTTTGCCGTGGTGTCGGCGTCGTCCTTTTGGGCGTGTCGAGAACAAACGGCACGGCGACATGTCTTATGGAAGAGATCCCGAGGAGGCTTTTCCAAGGGGGGTGTCTGGTGGGATTGTTCGGATCCCCGCTGGATCGTCCAAGAGGTTGTCCGGGGTAGGTTGCCTCGCCGCCATGACTCAGCATGTGTTGCCGGGGTTGTCCAGGGGGATTGTGCGTTGTTTTTCGATTGGGTGATTTTTCCATTGATCATAGTCGACTCAAGGGGGGGATGCGTCGACCGGTAATCGCCCATTAATCGCCGATAGGGTCCCGATAACCCATCCCGCCCAGGAACGCGTGGATTCGCGATCGGGGGCCTACTGCAGATCTATCGGCGATGCGTCGCCGATTCCAGGTCGATGTTTCGCCCCCCCCACCCCCTGAACTGGTCCCCCTTCCCAACGTTCCTCCTCCTCCTCCTCCTCCTCCTCCTCCTCCTCCTGCTCCTCCTCCTCCCCTGGTCTCCTTCGCCTCATCGTCGGGGCCTCCCGGCGAGCAGGAGCGAACCTCGGCTGCTACACGGTGCCGTTCGCGGAGCGCGTGGGGCCTCGCGGCAAGGCCGTGCTGCCGTCATCGCGGTCGTCGCCGCCGCCGTCGTCCTCAGTTCATTTCTCCTCCTTCCTCTTTCCTCCTCCTCCCCTCTCTCCTCCTCCTCCTCCTCCTCCTCCCATCCTCCTCTCCTCCTCCTCCTCTCCTCCTCCTCCTCCTCCTCCTCCTCCTCCTCCCTCTCCTCCTTCTCCTCCTCCTCCCTCTTTCCTCTTCCTCCTCCTCCTCCTTCTCCTCCTCCTCATCCTTCCCCTCCTCCTCGAACGGGATCTGTCCTGCCTCCTTCGCACCATCTCTGCCTGGTGCTGCCGGTGCCTTCCGTCGCCACTTGTAGCCTGGCCAGGCACCGCGCCCGCTTTTAGACACGCTGTCGGCTTGCTCTTAATTCCGCTGAGTGAAAGCATCCCGTTTTCCACATCCACTTTCACATCTCTTTCCCAGCCATCCTGCGGTGTTGGGTCCTCGTTTTGATGAGACGGCGCCACGCGTTCCAGCCTCCTTCCCCCCCTTTCCTCCCTTATCCCACACCTGCCTCTGCTCTCCGCGTGCCATCATCGTCATCACTATCGTCATCATCGTGGTCACCATCGCCATCTTCGGCGTCATCAACACCGCCATCGTCAGCGTCGTGGCACGCCCCTCACACGGTCCGTGGCCCCATAGGGAGCTCCACCGAAGGCTCCAGTGGCGGCGGTTGCATGCGTCAACGCCACCAATTCGGCGCACCCCCCTCACACGGTCCGTGGCCCCATAGGGAGCTCCACCGAAGGCTCCAGTGGCAGCGGTTGCATGCGTCAACGCCACCCATGTCGGCACACACCCTTCACACGGTCTGTGGTCCCATAGGGAGCACCACCGAAGGCTCCAGTGGCAGCGGTTGCATGCGTCAACGTCACCCATGTCGGCGCACCCTTCTTCACACAGTTCGTGGCCCAATCGGGAGTTCCACCGATGGCTCCAGTGGCAGCGGTTGCACAGGTCAGCGCCACCGAATTGGGCACACCCCTCACACGGTTCGTGGCCCCATAGGGAGCTCCACCGAAGACTCCAGTGGCAGCGGTTGCATGCGTCACCGCCGCCTATTTCGGGGCCCAATAGGGAGCTCCACCGAAGGCTCCAGTGGCAGCGATTGCATGCGTCAACGCCACCCATGTCGCCCCCCCCCCCCTTCACACGGTTCGTGGCCCCATAGGGAGCTCCACCGAAGGCTCCAGTGGCAGCGGTTGCATGCGTCAACGCCACCCATTTCGGCACACCCCCCTCACACGGCTCGTGGCCCCATAGGGAGCTCCACCGAAGGCTCCAGTGGCAGCGTTTGCATGCGTCAACGCCACCCATGTCGGCACACACCCCTCACACGGTTCGTGGCCTAATAGGGAGCTCCACCGAAGGCTCCAGTGGCAGCGGTTGCATGCGTCACCGCCACCCATTTCGGCATACCCCTCACACGGTTCGTGGCCCAAAAAGGAGCTCCACCGAAGGCTCCAGTGGCAGCGGTTGCATGCGTCAACGCCACCCATTTCGGCACACCCCCTCACACGGCTCGTGGCCCCATAGGGAGCGCCACCGAACGCTCCAGTGGAAGCGGTTGCATGCGTCAACGCCACCCATGTCGGCACACCCTTCTTCACATAGTTCGTGGACCAATCGAGAGTTCCACCGATGGCTCAAGTGGCAGCGGTTGCATGCGTCAGCGCCACCGAATTGGGCACACCCCCCTCACACGGTCCGTGGCCCCATAGGGAGCTCCACCGAAGGCTCCAGTGGCAGCGTCTGCATGCGTCAGCGCCACCCATGTCGGCATACCCCTCACACGGTTCGTGGCCCAATAGGGAGCTCCACCGAAGGCTCCAATGGCAGCGGTTGCATGCGTCAACGCCACCCATTTCGGCACACTTGCACACCTCTCTTACACGGCTCGTGGCCCCATAGGGAGCTCCACCGAAGGTTCCTCCAGTGGGAACAGGTGCATGCGTAACGCCATCAAGTCGGTATACCCCTCACACGGTTCGTGGCCCAATAGGGAGCTCCACCGAAGGCTCCAGTGGCAGCGGTTGCATGCGTCAGCGCCACACAATTGGGTGGGCATACCCCTCACACGGTTCGTGGCCCCATAGGGAACTCCACCGAAGGCTCCAGTGGCAGCGTCTGCATGCGTCAACGCCACCCATTTTGGCACACCCCTCACACGGCACGCGGGCCGATAGGGAGATCCACCGCGTCGCCAGGAGCCTTGCTCGTTCAGCGTGAGTGCTTACGTCGCCACCCTGCGCTCTGGAAGTCGCCCCCAGATGACGTGGATGGCTACCTGCGACCGGGGTATGGCGGCCCTGTCGCCAAGTAAGGCCATGTACCACTCGGACATGCTCGTGCGCGGTTTCCTGCGCCACCTCCTGCACGGCAAAATCCAGGTCGTCCTGGCCGGCAGCGCGGGTACCGCGATATTGTTGAACAAGCTCGATGCACAGCGCGAGTGGGCTCCGAACGACATCGATTTCTTCGTCGCAGAGGAGAAGCACATCGACTACGTCGCCATGGCCTACATTTCTGGTGTGCTGAGCCCGCTCGGGTGTGGCTGGGACAGAGCGATGCACCACTACTACGAGGAATCCGATAACGACGACGATGGCGACGTCATGCCAAAGCAAGACACCAATAATGCCACGCGCAACGCAAACACGGATAGAGAGAGAGGATAATAAGCTAGGAAGAAGATGACAAAACGGCCGCGCAAGGTGCTCAGGCCAAATAGTACAAACGTGCAACGCGCAACGGAAACAAAGAAAGAGAGTAATAAACTGGGGAGGGTATAAAGACAAAGCGGCCGCGCACGTGGCTTGGGCCACCGCGGGCACCCCTCCTCCGTCTCAGATCCTTCGCGGTGCTCGCAGCTGCATACGGTTAGGTCCTTCGTCAGGCTAAATCATGATTTGGCAGCCGAGGTTCGGCTCCAATTTAACCACCGGCATGTCTCGCCTTGCCTCGATGGCACCAGCTCCCGCCCTCCGCCGTTCTACATCCAGCAGTTCATCACGCTGGTCACCCCATCGCAGATTCGCTCTTAACGTCACTTTCGCGCGCCTTTCCCGCTCGCCATGGCAGGAGGCGCCGCTGTAGGGCCCGTTGGGGCAGCTGCCCATCAGCCGAGACCGGTGACGGGAACGGGGCGCACCTACCTTAACAAGTACATCAGCAATACCTACGAGGACCCCTGCCGCGCCGCCGCCGACGACGACGCCGAACCTCCGGAGCTCTCAGAGATCCTTCCCGGGTTTGCACTGACTGTGTCAGGGCAGCTGGCGGACCCTACGCCGGCAGTGCACGCGTCTGCGGGAAGAGCCGCAGATGTCGGACAGTTGCTCGATGCAGCGTTCACATGCACGGTGTCCGCTAGTTAGGGGCCCCGAGCTTCTGGCAACTGTGTCGCGCCAGCCTTAGGGGAGAGCAAGCCGAGATGAGCGAGGATGCTCTGGGGGGTTAGGTCACTGCGCCACCAGCACTCACAGGGACAACGAAGTCTTCGATCTCTTGGCGCATGACCATTCGCCCGACCCACGCATTCCTTGCAGCCTGGCAGGATTGGGTCCCTCTGCGCGCTTCTCTCGACGATGGTGCAGTTGGCAGTGCTCAGTGCAGTGACTACGTGACATGCGAAGAGCATGCCCCTGACTGCGTCACGGCATGTTCCGAGCACTGAGTTCACTACAAACGCACGATGGGAGCAAACGCCCATTTCGCAGACAAGGAGGATCCATCCGGGGCACACGTCCATGGCAGCTCGGAGGCGCACTCCCCGAACAGCGCCGCCAGTGGGTTCTTTGCCTCCTGCGCCTCCGCGACATGCAGGGGGAAATGCGCCCTGGATGGAAGGCCCTTGGAGTGGGCTCGATTGCCGTCGCCAGCTGCGTCGCCTGCAGGGCGCAGGCGGTGGCGGTGGCAACGCGCGACGCCTCCGCGCCTGGGGGCCCGAGCAGCACGCTTGAGTGCCTCCCCAGACGCGGGCGCGCTAAGTGATGATCTGGTCAGTGGCGAACTCAGACCTCAACGAGTTTCGCCCGGCGGCCTGCGTTTCGTCGCGCCTCGCCGGCACGGCGCGCGGGTGCGCGGACGAATGGCCGCTGGTTGTCCTGATCCAGGGAGGGCTCATCAACGGCGACCCAGCGCCGCCGTTGACCTTCCCGATGCGCACGTGGGCCGAATGGCGGTGCCAATTGGGCCAGGCGGGGCGCGCTCCGGCAGCGTCGGCAATGATGGGCATCAACCGACTGCCGCAAGAGCGCATCGACAATTTCCTCGCGAGGTTCGACATCCTCAGAAACTCGGCGCAGCAACTAGTCAACTCACGATCGGGTCTGAGGGCATCGGCTTCATCTTGCTGCGCGCCATTAGCGCGTCGAACATCCAGCTGGCCATGATCCTGCAGCGCGGCGAAGTGGCCTGCCCCGCGAACGCCGCGCAGCTCGCGCGCGTGACGGGCCGCCTGCGGCGTTTCGGGCATATGATTGAATGGTCGCCAGGCGAACTCGCCGCGGCGGCCCGCGCCGCCCAACGGCGAGCCTCCCTTGCGGATGCGCCCGCGCGAGATCAGCTTCAGGGCGCCTGTGGCGCCATGGCCGGATCGAGCTGGGATGGCATGGGCCCAGCTGCGCTCGGAGCGGCGCTGAGCTTGCCCGCGCCAGCAGCAGCTGGCAACGCCGGCGCGGCGTCGCCAGCACAGGCTGCAGCAGGTGCGGGCCCAGGCACAGACGCCGACGCCATCGGCGCCCTCGACGCAGAAATAGCCGCAGACGACCCCGAGCTACGCGACCCCCCCGCGGAACAGCGCGGCGCGCGCCTCTTTTGGATTCAAGGGCGCGCCAGCGCGCGATGGCGCGGTCTCAACAGCCGCGCGCCCGCGCGCCGCGGCCAGATGATCATCGAACGAAACGGCAATGGGGCAAGTGCCAAGGCAAGGGCTACCGCGCCTATCCGGCCGACATGTCCGAAAACGACATCCGGGGGACTTTCGCGGGCATCGGGGGGGGCGAAGGCAATGGGGCAGGGGAGATCAGGACCTGCGCCGCGGGTTTTGGCCGCCAAGGCAAACCCGCAGGGCATGGCGGGGCGCGACTCAAATTCCGCGAGTGCGATTCTGTGGAGCACCTCGTGCGCGACTGCCCCCGGCGCCGCGACCAAAGGCGCGCTCTCTTCCTTGGCGCCGACGCCCCAGCGTCGCCGCCATTCGCGCTTCTAGGACAGCGGGGGCCGCCGCGTCCATCCGAGTAGCAGCCCGTGCCAGGGGCGCGCGCGGCGCGGGTGGCCAGGGGTGCCTCCGGCACGCCGCTGCCTGTGGCTCTGGGCTCTGGGGGGGGGCGATTCCACGCCGGTCGCTGACCCGAACGGCTGACGGCCGACTCCAGCGGCGCCGCCGCCGCGGCTGGTGGCGCCAGCAGCCGATCCAGGTGCATCGTCGCGCGGCTCTCGGCAAAGCGTTGGCCGCAGCCATTGGGCGCGCTTGGTGAGTGCATCATGCTCATTTTCGTCATCGCCCAACCCTCGTCACAACGAACTACTGCGACTGCGACGGGGGATGGCGGCTCATGAGCCGCGCGCAAGACTTCGCGCGACCGGCGGGCTCTGCGACTGCGTCGGCGGCCCGCGCGGCAGCGGCGGGAGAAGCTGCGCCGCCCGCGGCGGCCCGGAGCAACGGCCACGCCGGCAGTGCCGATAGCTCCAGCAGCCTCCACATCACAACCACAACCACCGCCGCAGCGGCGGGCGCGAGCGGGGGGTCCGTCCCCAACGGGGCAAGCTCAGGGGCGCGATTGGGGAAGCAACCTCAACGCGCGAGCCGCCGCGCCTCTGGCACCGCCTGGCGACGCGCTGTTGCCGAGCTGGGCGCGCGCGCCATCAGTCTCCGCCCTCGTCATCAGCGCGCCATCTGGATCGAGCTCCACGTGGCCGCCGCCGTCCGCGCCGGCGGCCGCGCCGGTCGCGGGTGGGTCGCGGGGTGGGTCGCGGGTTGGGCCGCGGGTGGGTCGCGGGGTGGGTCGCGGGGCGGGTCGAGGAGTGGGTCGCGGGGTGGGTCGCGGGGTGGGTCGCGGGGTGGGTCGCGGGGTGGGTCGCAACAACGACAACAACACCACCGCCAACAACAACAGCACAACGAGCAGAATACTCACCACGAGTTTCCTATTCAGCCACGCACCCAGGGACAATGAATGACCGTTCGGCCCCCTCGCTCTGACTTTACAGAAATGTGTGGCCTCGGGGGCGCGCATGCGGCGTAATCTACGATGGTGTATGGCTTCGGGGGCGCGAATCTCACGTCTTTTTACATCGCCCGCGACCCCCCACGGGCGTGGAACATAGGATCCTTTTGGGCCCCCCCCCCTCGCGCGGACCTTAGCAATTTATCACAATAGGAAGCAGAAGTCAGGACTGTGACATTGGAGACTTGAGACTGCAAGTGGCGCAGGGAACAGCAACTTCGCCTTACAGCGTGGCGGCCCCGCAAAAAGGGCTGGCGGATCATCATGATGGACATGATGACTATTCTGATGTGTCTGATGATGATTATGCTGATTCTGAGAACGATTATGCTGACCATGACGAGGAGGACGAGGAGGACGAGGAGGAGGAGGAGGAGGACGAGGAGGACGAGGGGGAGGAGGGGGAGGAGGGGGGAGGAGGAGGAGGAGGAAGAGGAGGAGGAGGGCGAGGGCGAGGGGGAGGAGGAGGAGGAGGAATGGAATGGAATGGGCTCGATGACGAAGTCATGCCAAAATAAAATTAGAGTTTGGACTTGGGCCTAAGGCCCCTCTCACAACGGTCCAAACATTCCCGCCGATTCTTGGAAATATGCTGGGGATCGCAGGGCTGGGCCAACCCGCGCATAACGAGTTCCCCAAAGAACCCGCAACTCCCGCATATCCAAACTCCAGAATCCAGAGAAAAACCATATCGTGCGAGCCATGAGCGAAAAAAACCATATCGCGCGAGCTATGAGCCAAACCCACCCCCCGACATGAACTCTAAACCCCCGCGGAGGCTTGAGCGCGGGGACAGCCAGCCGTCTGGCGGCCGCCGACGAAGCGCATCTACACCGCGTGCACCTCGTCCCCGCCTCGTCCAGCTGATGGGCGGAGGCGAAGAGGGCGACGGCGGCAGGAGGGGGGGTGAGCAGGCGGGGGCAGAGCAGCAGCAGCAGCAGGAGGGCGCCCAGACGATTTCAGCCCGACGCACCTGAACGGGAGCCTTCCATCGCAGCCGACGTGGACCTCATTAACCGTCTTCGCACCAGCCCACCAGCCTCGCCATACTCTCTGCGCGGCCACTCGAACAAGTGGGCTAGCAGCTCTGGAATTTTGGGCGGCGACTCTGGCGAGTTCATCAGCGGCCCCGTCCGCAAATCATCCAGCTGGGGTAGCGACGAAACACATTGTCGGGCGGAACGACATGCGATGCCACTTTTAAGACCACAACCGAGCCGATGCGAGCCTTCAACAGCACACCGATCTTTCTCCAAATGGACGCGAGGGCTCCATACGGCCGTTCGTATAGCCGCTCATACCACCCCCTGGCGACCACTTCATTGTCAGTAGTGCAAATCTAATCCCCAAGAGAAACGAATGGCCAACTCGAGGCCTCTCAACTCCCCCTTCGGAACGGACTGGTGTCGCCCAGTGAGAGGACCGAAAACGACGGGTCCGAAAACAAAGGGAGACAAAGACAACGCCGAGCAGATGCCAAAACCGACTCTCCTCAACCTTTCATCCCTCCCCTCCTTCCCAGCAGAGGCATCTCCAAAAATGTAGAGTGGCGCCTGCTCCGCGCCCACACCCAGGGCGCCTGGGATGAGCTCGTTGGCCAGCAAGTCAGCGTGAAACCACTGCTCTTGCTCGGGCGGCGGCGGCGCTGCTGTCCAGCTTGCGGGCAGAGCCCACGATGCCAAAAGCATGCCTCGCTCTGGCCTTGGGATAAGGCCCGAGGCACAAGCTGATCTGAGTCGGAGAAGGCGGGATGATTAGCGTTGCTGGGGCATAACCAGTGACGATGCTCGGGTGTCTCGGGCGTGGACGGACGCTTGGCGAGTTTACAGCGAGGGCACTCGTTGACGGCAATCAAACCTCCCTGGAACTTCCTGTCCTCGGTCCAACATCCACCCGTAGCAATGCAAACCATAACCTCTGCTAACTGCCTCCCATGTTTGCCCCCCCCCCCCCGAGTTGGCGAAGTAAGTGACGGAGAGAAAAATTGTCCACTCCTCCTGAGATACCCGACCCGCAATAATGCTGCTCAGCTACAGCCCAATGCTGCATGGCCAGGGATTCTTGAAAGTCTTCCAAGAGACCCTTGGCCTCGTCAACTGAAACTAACGCATCTGCTGGGAAGGTCCATTGAAAATCAAAGTCGCCTGTCGAGAGCCGCGGGCCTTTCCAGTCGTTGTGTGCGGAGGGGGTCCAACCTGCAGACATCAAATGCGATGCGTCGCAACAGCCGAGATGGGACCCGGAATGCGCCTCGATCGCTTATTCATGTCCGTGGCTGTGGATGCCGGTACCTGTGGGACCCCATCCAAACACGAAGAACGCCCGCATGTGATTCTGGGTACACCTGATCCACAACCAAGGCCAAGTCTTAAACGCACGACGACGCAGAGTTAATGCCTGGGCCCCCGCCAGGTGCACGAATATCTAGGAGCGTTGTGAGGCGCTTGCCCTTTCTCCTCTGCAGAGCCAGCCACGGCACCTAAAACGCTGCCGAAGACGCTGTAAATGCTGCCCGTCACTCCGTAGATATTATAGCCAGAATTCCACAAGATGAGGCCCAGCAACAATCTTCTGTCAACGTGTAATCGTCGAGCTGTTACGGGCAAAAAGTTTTAAGCTTACGATGCTGCTGCGTCCCCCATGGCCCGCTGCCTTCTTCGTCTGCTAGCCTGCCTCTTGACCCCCCCCCCCCCCCCAAATCAATGCCCATAGAAGGAGCCTGGAGGACGGGGCTGATCTGAACTCCACGACGTTTCAACCGAGAAGCGATCTGCTTGGCAACGGCGTGCAGCGGACTGAGTACGACGCTCTTGTCCGCAAGCTTGAGCTCGTGCTCTTGCGTGGACGTGGGCACCATATCCACGACAGCGACGGTGGAATCTTCAACAACCCTACGCGACCCCAATATTTGAAGCATAAGATCGTCAATCCAAATCCTACACGATGCCGAAAGGGGAACCTGGGATAGCCGCTCCAAGATAAGATGCGTTAAACATCTAGCAAAGCGTGTACTGTTACGTAAACCCTGAACGACAGACTTGGAGGGTTGAAATGCCTGGCTGCTGGCCCCGCTCTGGGAGAGAATACGCGGAGCCATGCGCGACTGCAGCTCCAGCGCCATGACAACCGACGGAAATCCTAAACGCGTAGCTGTATCAACCAGAATATCCAATACAATAGAATCGTAGAAACTCTTAATATCGAGAATAGCCTGGCTAAGCGTAAGCCCCAAACGACGGTAAACCTCGGCGTCAAGATCCCTCCGAAACGCTTCCCTCAACGCCGAGTTGCCTGAGATGGCCGCGCCCCAAGCAGGCGTGGTTCTCTCGGACCCAAGTTTGGCAAGTCCGTCACGGGCCAGCGACCACAAACGGCATATCATACCCATAAGGCTCATGACCCTGTCGCCCCCAAATTTTTTGGCTAATGACCTCCCCAATGCCACCGGAACTTGCCAAGGCCAGGTGAGCGTCTGCTCACACGCCGCGTAGAGCTCGCACAAGGACTGAAGAGCGCCGTCTGGAAGCCGTTCAAAATCCAGAGGGGTCAGTGGATCGACGCCAAGGCCAGCTGATGGACGCCTCTTGCGTAAAGCTGTCCTGAGATCCTGCACAGTGAGCGGTGGGAGCACATCGGACGCAGCGCCGCGGCGCAAACGATCAAAAATCCCACCAGCATACTGAGAATGCACTGGTTTATCAGCCCACAATTTATGATATTTCGTGGCCTTGGCATCGATAACATCGACAGGGTTAAAAAGCCGCGCCCCTTGATGTAGAAACTCATCATCAGGAACTGGGTCAGCTCGCAGGCTCCGAAAAACTTGGCCTTGCTTGGAGCCGTCGACAATCCACTCTTGAAACCGAAACAAAGAACGCTTGACTGCTCTGCACTGGGCACGCTTCGCGATACGCTCTGCCCAAGATACCAGCTTGCCAAGGACATCCAGACTGTGCTGCCCCATAACACCCAGGTAATGCACCCGGGCCTCCAGGGGAGGTTCCTGAAGTTCCTGAAAGTGTGACCTGGGCACCTCATGAGCCTGAGGAGGGGCGCCCTGAGACAGCTGAATCCCAGTGGCTACCAATTCCCTAATCTGCTTACAACCATTAGCACGTTCACGGTGCCTGTGGATCCTTTGGAGGACAACGCAGACCCGAGACCACCAGGTAGCAACTTTATCGGAGAGCGGAAGCTCGCGATACTTAAGCGCCTGCTGAACCTCCTGCTGCTGCAAGGAGGGTCCCTCGGCTCGAGATCGACCCTGAAAGACTTGGCCTCCTGGATCAGCAGAAGGATGAGCGGAAATAGAGCGTTCAGCTGATTGTACCCAAGATGCAAACCGACTGCTGACTGCCAAAATATGCGGCCCCCCAACCGTAAAAGCGTGCGAATCCCGAATAAAGCTGGGTACGTCTTCCCTGGCTTGAGGAACGAAACCAATTTGAGCCGAATGGTGACGCCATGTGGAGTCAGGAACGAGGAAGGGCACTGACGGAAGCTCAACTTCTCGAGATTCACCTAATTCCTCCGCGGGGGGGAAAACGCTGGGGGGGTCGCTCATGCTCCGCTCATCGATCTGCTCATCCTGGCCGCATTCGAAAGGATCTTCATCCTCTTCGCCAAAGAGAGCAGGGCTAAGTTCAAAGGGGTCAGAGTGACCAGAGACTGTGGATCCGCCAGCCTGAAGATTGACCTCCGAATGCTGACTGAACATTTTTTTTTTTTTCAAAAAAAAAAAAAAAAACAAAAAAAAATCGTCACAAGCTTTGCGAAAAGCTTCGGCGGCCTTCTGCTTGGATTTCATCCTAGCCTGCTTGGACTTGCTGGACTTGCTACCAGGTTGGGGCAGAGACCCTGGCCTGGCAACCTGAGGAAGCTTGGGCGATAACTGCAAAGACCGAGTCAATAGAAGGCGACTTGTGCTGGCAAGAGAATCAATCAATCCGCAGTGCGTGCCCCATGGCACGTCTAGCTTGGCGTGTATCGACTGAATGTAACAACGAGCAGCACTACTGACGACTAGATAATCAATGTGACTACTGCCTGTGCCTGTGACGCATGTGGACTCCACGTCGGCAGTCATTGCTACCGCGTCGAGGGAATCTAAGAAACGAGACTTATTGAGCTCCGTAGGGGAAAGATTGAAATCTCCCAAGACAATCCAGGGGAAGGCGAGCGCTGCCAAGAAGGCCCCGAGACGCGTGAGCCTCCTAGCGTCGTCACCGAAAACTCCCTGAGACTTCTGGAGCCCATAGTACAAAACAAAGACAACCGAATATCCTTTCATGTGGAGAGTGATGGGGAGAAACCCATCCAGAGCGTTGCAAGAGGGGACGGCGAGGTCGGGGAAAGTCTGCGCAGATCCAGCATACTGCGCCTGACGGTGCCCTTCCACGAAAAGAGCCTCACCGTCCTCATTAGCTTTTGAAACCTGCGATTCAGACATCTCCTTGCCCGAAGGGCGGGCAGGGTTGAAGAACGACCGATGGGAAAGAGCTCGAGCCTCCTTGGCCCACTTGGCCTGGGAGGCCTGGTCGACGTGAGTATCGGCAAACCCCCAGACCTGGAACCGAGAGACATTCTCATGAAAAACTTGAGAGCCTTGGGCCCTAAAGTAGTAATATTACTGTAGAAGATTCGAAACGAACTGCCGCTACATACAGCGTCGCCGATGTCGTCGCATTGGCCGATGTCCTGGACCGCGGCTCCAGCTCCAGCAGGCGGCGACGCGGCCGTCCGTCCCGATGCGCCATCGGCGCTGGGTGGGAGTGGCCCTTTTGAGGAACGCGTCGGCGCCGAGAGGGCCGCGCCGACGCCCTCGTGGCCTCGCGAGGCCTGGGAACCACCTCCCGCGGCTGCTGCGGCGCGAGCCTCAGCGGTGGCCTGCGCTACCTTCTCAGCTGCAGCGATCTTGGCCTGGCTGATGCGCTCCGCCTGCTCCTTGATCTCGTCCTCAGCAGCGGCCTCCTCCTCGGGTGACGGCGCCGGCGCCGCTGCGGCCGCAGGGCCGCCAGAGCCTGCACCAAGGTCAGGTGCACCGCCAGGCTCGGCTTGGCCATCATTGGCCTTCCTCTTCTTCAGCAGACGCTCACGGACCTGATCCTGGATATTCGTCTTCTTCTCAAGCCAAGTCTGCACGTCCGAGCCCTTCGACTCAACCTGCTGCTTGACTTCACGGAGCTTGGCCTCAACCTCGCGCAGTTCCTGTATCTCCTTCTCGGTGATGCCCTCGATCTGCTCGAGGTTCGGGAAGAAAGCTTCATCAAACTTGAGCTCACAGATGCCCTCCCTTGCGTCGGAGGACTGCGTCGCGCCAGCTACCCCAACTCGAGCCGCAAGAGCCTGCACCGCCAACTTCTTCTGCTTCTCAGCCCTCGCCAAGTTGATGGCAGTCTCCTTCTCCCGCTCTTCAGCTCGAACGAGATTGGATCTGGCTTTGACGAGGGCCTGCACTGACTGATCATGCTTCAAGGTGGCATCACGAACAGCTCCAGTGGCTCTCTTGACCGCACCTTCGGGATTGACGTCGCTCTCAGCTTTGCTGCCCTGGTCCTTCAGCTTGGACACGTGGGCTACCAGAGCTGCACGTAGAGGCCCGTCGTCGGCTGCGGTGATGGCGGCCTGGAAGGCCTGCACCTTCGAGGCGGCGGCGTCGCCTGCGGTGCCCCTGCTGGCCGAGGGCGCAAGCTGGAGACTATTGTCTACCCCCTTGCCGCCGTTGTTCTTCTTCTTGCCGACAGATTCCCGATGAAGTGTGAGCCACGTGCCACACGCACAGGTCGAATTGCGAGTGACCACAATGTCGTTGTACTCGCACTGTGAACAGGAGGGGCACCTGGTCCACAATCGCCGTGCGCTGCTGTCGTCACCTTTATTGCCACCCTTCTTGCCTCCTCTGCCGCCCATGCCAGCGCAGAGATGCAGCGAGAAAGAAAGTAATGATCTCACTTCGCACTGCTTAGCCACCGCGCACGCTGGCACAAGAGGTGACTGCGGGCGCGGGCCACCCAAGCACCGCGATGAGGCGCAGTGCTGGACTCAGGGCTGCCAAAATGGAGTTCTGAGCCCAAGTTGCCTGAGAGGAGGAGAAGGAGGAGGAGGAGGAGGAGGAGGAGGAGGAGGAGGGAGGAGGAGGAGGAGGAGGAGGAGGAGGAGGAGGAGAGGAGGAGGAAGGAGGAGGAGGCGGAGGAGGAGGAGGGGAGGGAGGAGGAGGAGGAGGGAGGAGGAGGAGGAGGAGGAGGAGGAGGAGGAGGAGGAGGAGGAGGAGGAGGAGGAGGAGGAGGAGGAGGAGGAGGAGGGAGGAGGAGGAGGAGGAGGAGGAGGAGGAGGAGGAGGAGGAGGAGGAGGAGGAGGAAGGAGGAGGAGGAGGAGGAGGAGGAGGAGGAGGAGGAGGAGGAGGAGGAGGAGGAGGAGGAGGAGGAGGAGGAGGAGGAGGAGGAGGAGGAGGAGGAGGAGGAGGAGGAGGAGGAGGAGAGGAGGAGGAGGAGGAGGAGGAGGAGGAGGAGGAGGAGAGGAGGAGGAGGAGGAGGAGAGGAGGAGGAGCATGAGGAGGGAGGAGGAGTGGAGCAGGAGGAGGATGGAGGAGGAGGAGGAGGAGGAGGAGGAGGAGGAGGATGAGGGGGAGGAGGAGGAAGAAGAGGAGGAGGAGGAGGAGGAGGAGGAGGAGGAGGAGGAGGAAGGAGGAGGAGGAGGAGGAGGAGGAGGAAAAGGAGGAGGAGGAGGAGGAGGCGGGGGGAGGGGGAGGGGGAGGAGGAGGAGGAGGAGGAGGAGGAGGAGGAGGAGGAGAGAGGAGGAGGAGGAGGAGGAGGAGGAGGAGGAGGAGGAGGACGAGGGGAGGAAGGGGGAGGAGGACGAGGAGGAGGATAAGGGAGGGGGAGGGGGAAGGAGGGGGAGGAGGACGAGGAGGAGGGAGGGGGAGGGGGAGGAGGATGGGGATGGGGAGGGGGAAGAGGCCGCGTGGCGAGGTCCTGGCCTTCGAGCCCTTCCGGTGGCTGCAGCAGATCGTGTCCGCCAACGTCGCGATCAACGGCCTCAGCAGCGCTTGGGTGAGCTGGGGCAGGGGGCTCGCGGGGAGAAAGAGGAGAAAGAGGAGGAGAGGAGAAGAGCAGGTGAGAAAAGGACGAGGGGGAGGAACAGGAGGAGGAGGAGGAGGAGGAGGAGGAGGAGGAGGAGGAGGAGGAGGAGGAGGAGGAGAAGAAGGAGGACAGGAGACGAGGGGCGAAGAGGGGGGAGGGGGGCAGGAGCAGTAACGATGGAGGAACGAGGGTGTAGGAGGGATGAGGGAGCATGGGAGGCGGGAGAGAGAGGAGGGAGGAGGAGAAGGCGGAGGATGAGGAGGAGGAGTAGAAGGAGGCTGCTCCTCTTCCTGGCGCCAAGCGTGGAACTTACATAGGCGGGGACAGCAGGCTCCTCCTCCGTCTCCTCCTCGTCCTCCCCCTCCCACTACCCACCTTCTCGTCTTTCGTACCCCCGCAACCCTTATCTTATTATTCCTCCTACTGTCGTCTCCTACCTCATCCTCCCCCTCCTGCCTCCTGAGGTCTTGCACCCCCCCTTCCTCACCATTCTCCACCTCCCCTGCACCTCCTCCTCTGCATGCCTCTCCCTGCTGCGTCGAGGGAGTATGGTAGGATGACGCGGAGGAGGAAGATGATGCGGCAACCAGATGCCGAGCGTCGGTGTGCCCGGCGTCGCTGACACATCCACCCTCGAGCTTGAAGCGGCGAGACATCGCGTTCCAGTTGTTGCCCGGCGAGGCGCGGCGCATTGCGTGCTGACAAGCGCGTTCATGTGTCGGTCGCGGCCTCTTCCTGCCGCTCCCCCCTCCCCCCTCCCCCCGCTTTCCTCGCTCTCTTGCTTTCCTTCCTCCTGCTCTTTTCGACGCCTCCGTACTCCCCTCCGTTCTGTTTTTTGGCGCAGTAGTTACTCGAGAAGTTGCGATTGTGGTCCACGATGTGGTTGGAGGGAAGAATCAATACAGTGGCGGAGACAGGAATGAGGGATATGATGCCGAGACGCTGGGGTTGATCGTGATGAAGACGGTGACAAGTCTGACGAAGCGGCAGACGAGGAGGTGTACAATGATGATGGGTGAGAAGAGCGGAGTGAACGATGTTGAAGGTGTTGATGATGAGTATGAGCATGATTATGGTTCTGAATATGACATTGATGGTATTGGTACTGGCGATGATCACGGTGATACTGATGATGAGGTCGATGACGATGATGATTACGATGGTGATGCTGCTGCTGATGGTACTAGTGGTGAAATGGCAAAGTCGATGACGATGATAAGGATGATTATGGTGATGGTGCTGATGATGATGACGATGATTGTGGTGGTGATGATGACGATGTTGATGGTGATGGTGATGGTGATTGTGGTGATGATGCCGATGATTGTATTACTGATGCTGCTGATGGTGGTGATGACGATGATGATGCTGGTGATGTTGATCATGATGGCAACGACGACGATGATGTTGCTCATGATGGTGCTGGTGGTGGTGGTGGTGCTGCTGCTGGTGATGATGATGATGATGATTATGATGATGATGATGATGTTGATGATGATGATGATGATGATGATGGTGGTGATGCTTTATGAGTGTGATGGTGATGAGCATTTATAGTCGCATGGTTGTCAAAACGACAATCAGCGTCTACGTGGGCACAGGGGGGAGCCGACCATGCTGGTGTGCAGCACCAGAACGGACCTCGCTGTGCAGTGCACTGCGGCGAGTGTTGCTGCATCCCGCCGTGTGCCGCAGCGCCTGCGAGTGAGGCAGAAGCGACCTGCCCCAGGCACTACAGGCCCGGAGGAACCTCGCGATGATGGCTCGTACAGTCGGGGCCCTGAAGAAGGAACCCTTTTCGTTGGGGAGGGGCTTCGCGTTCCTTAAGTGTTTCGCAGCTTGCCTGAGGTTTTCCTTAGGTTTTCGATAGGAAATCGAAGTTTAACTTCTGGAAAAAAGGGGCCTCGTTTCTTATTTTGGGTTCCTTAGGTCAAGGCCCCGACTGTAGACGCCGTCCCCCAAAGGTGAGTGTGGGAGCCGCCGCGAGTGGGAACCGCCTGCGCAGGAGCCGCCCCGCGTGGGAGCCACCTCCATGGGAACCGCCACGCAAGAGCGCCGCAGTGGGCCCGTGGGAGCAGCCGCGCACGAGCCGCCCATGTACTCCTCCTCCTCCTCCTCCTCCTCCTCCTCCTCCTCCTCCTCCTCCGCCCGTGGGAGCCGTCGCGCACGAGCCGCCGCCGTAGGGGCCGCCGTCCGGAGAGCCTGCCGCGCACTGGGCACCCGAGCCCTCGCCCGTGCCCAGGTGGGCGGGCATTCGTCTGTCCTGGGGCGCCCATGTACTCCTCCTCCTCCTCCTCCTCCTCCTCCTCCTCCTCCTCCTCCTCCTCCTCCGCCCGTGGGACAGTCGTCCGTCCTGGGGCGCTTCTTCGGTCCGGGGCACGCCGAAGACCTCGGCGACGTCCTCGGGCCCCACCCGCCCCTCTCGCCTCCCCATAGCTCGCCCTCTGGCGGAAGCGGCGGTCTCGGGGCCGCATGCTCGCGCTTGTCCTGGGGGAGCAACGACGCGACCACTCGCCTTTCCCCTGCCTCTACTCTCCCAGCCCTCAGTGAGGCTGCGATGTGTGTGTTTTTGCTCGAGAAGCGAATCATGAACCGTGAGCTTTGATGAGTGTTGAATGCAATGCCGCGCATGCCACCGAACACATTCGAGGTGCGGAGTTGGCTGGCAAGGCGGAGTGAGGCCCGCAGAGAGTCCCGAGGTCTGTGCGGGGCAGCAGCCACTGCTGCTGCCGCCCGCTCGGCCACGCGCACCCTCGCCGCTCGTGGCAGCCGTTACCTGTGCCCCTGTGCGACACCGCCTGGGAGGAGTGCGCGGTGCTCCACGGCGCTCGCGAGCCCGCGGCTTTGCGGCCTCCTCTCTTCTGGGAGGCGCCGCGAGCCATCGCGCAACAACGCCGGGCCTTGCCTGGCGGACTGGCGCCGTGCCCTTCAGCGCCCCAGCGGCTGCAGCACCCCGCGCCGCCGCGCGAGCGGAGCTCGTCGCCGCCAGCACCGCGCGGAACGGCCCCGCCGCCCGAAGGTACAGAAGGTGATGGCGGTCGGACGGGGTTAGGACGAGGAGAAATCCGTTCCGGCGCGTTCAGGAACGCTCTCAGGGCGTTCCGGAACGCTCTGAGAGGGCCGCGGCGCCCTAGACATCCTCCAGAGCCGCTGGATCTCAGAGTTCCTCGAAGTATCCTCACCCGAGTTCGTCCTCGTCTTGACCTCGTCTTAGGCGGAGGCTCTACGTCGGTCGCTCTCTGGGTCGCCCTCCACCGCTTCCCCTCCGGAAGCGCCTCGAGCCGCGGGCTCGTCTAGAGCCACACGCGAACCCTCCCCCTACCCCCCACGATTTCTGAGGGGGGGGGGGGCAGGGGGTAGGGTTCGCATGTGGCCCCGTATCGTCTCCATCGGCCGCCTCCGCCTGCCGAGGGCTCTTCGCGGGGTGGTCGGCCCCAACGGTGTGGCGCTCGGAGTGGTGCGCCCCGGCGGGAGCTGGGCCGTCCTCGAGGCCGTCGCGGGCGGGGCAGGCGACGACCCACGGCGCGCACTTGCTCCGTCGCCGCCCCCGCGTTGTCGCGCGCGCGCGATCCCGATGCGTCTCCACACCGCCTGCCGCGCCCTGCCCTGTGTCGCCTCCTCTGCTTCCCCGAGCTCCCTCCGCCCGATCCACTCTCGCTGCCCGGGCGGTGGCCCCTGCTGCAGCGTGCCCGCCTCTCGCCGCCGCGCACGGAGCAGCACGTGCCACTTGCCTTCCAGCTTTGCACTCGGCGGCGGCCGACGGTCGATTCGACGCTGCATTCCTTGGTCGCGTCGATATCTCGGCTTCGCGTGCCCTCTTCTTTTCGGCAGCCTGCCGCGCGCCAGGAGACTCGCGCTCTCAGCTGCGGTCACTAGCCCTCCTCTCCTTCCCTTGTGTCGGGCGTGTCCCCCTACAGGGAGATTTTCGACGAAAAATAAAACATACCCCAAAAATACCCCAAGAAGGTTAAACAATATTCAAAAAATAGTCCCCAGACTATGTTTGGATTATTTTGGGGCTATTTTGGGGACATTTTTTATTTTTTGTCGAAAATCCCCCCGTAGGGGGACAGGCCCGACTTAATCCTTCCCCCCTCCTTCTCCGAGACTCCTCCCCTCGCCCTGCCCGTGCGCCCGGCGAGGTATTCCCCGTGGGCTTGGGGGCGGAGTCCGCGCAGCTGGAGGCTCGGTCGCCGCAGCTGCGCTTTTTCTCGTCCCCAGGCGGCCCCGCGCCCGCGCCACGGGGCAGAGGGCTCCCGCAGAGGATCGCGGTGAGACGGGAGAGGAGGACAACCACGGGCAGCGGGATGGACTCGTTCAAGTCTAAGGAGGAGGAGGAGGAGGAGGAGGAGGGGGAGGAGGAGGAGGAGGAGGAGGAGGAGGAGGAGGAGGAGGAGGAGGAGGAGGAGGAGGAGGGGTCGGACGGAGGAGGCAGAAGGGGGATGGGGATCTGCAGCAGGAGAGCAAGGTGTTCGGACAATTGCAGGGATCGGGATGGACGGGTGCCTTCATGCCCACCCTCTTCCTCCTCATATTTTCTTTCTCCCACCTCGGTCCTCTTTGCCCCCCTACCCCTGCCCTGCTCCTGTTGATGTTGTTGCCGCCCCTGCTCCCCCCTCTTGTTCCTCTTCGTCCTCCCTTATTCATCCTTCCTTCCCTTCTCTCTCCTCTCTGCTCCCTCTGCCCTCCCATTCACGGTATCCCCACCGTCGTTGTTCTTGTCGTTCTCATCCTGTTACCTCTTCGTGGCCCTTGCTTCAGATGCAGCGCGTCTCTGTCGAGTGTTTGGGTGAGGCGGATGCGGAGAGGGAGAAGGAGGTGCAGAGACGTGTTGGGTGACAAGGCGATAGGGCCAAACATGTTTCAGGACGACACGACCTCGTCAGAGAACATCTCGCCTTGAACAACGAGCCCCAAATTCGAAACAACCGATCGCCTCTTTGGAGGCCCCCAGCTCTACACCTCCAGCGGTGTGCAGCTGGTCCTCTCCTGCCTCCACGACCCCCAGGCGGCATGAAGCTCAGCGGGCAGGCAGAGGGCATGAAAAACGAGGAGGCCATGCAACTCTATGACTGGGACTCCGCGCCAGAGCTGATCACGGTGGTGACCCTGGACGGGGCGGGCCATAGGGTTGGGTCTCGATGCCCGTCCGCCTCTGCTGTTCCCGACCGCGGTCGCGACGGTTGCCAGGGAGTCGACCGGTGCCCCCTCCCTCCTCCTCCTCCTCCTCCTCCTCCCCTCCTCTCCTCCTCCTTCCTCCTCCCCTTCCTCCTCCTCCCTCCTCCTCCTCCTCCTCCTCCTCCTCCTCCTCCTCCTCCTCCTCATCCTCCCTCCTCCTCCTCCCTCCTCCTCCTCTGGGGGGGCCTGTGCTCAGGGGAGGCTGCAGCACCGCTCAACGATGTGCTGTTTAACCGAACCTGCAGGGTGGGCCCTTTCCCAAATCCGTGTTTCGGTGCGGATCGTTTGCGCGCCTCGTCTCCGTCGTCGTCGTCGTCGTCGTCGTCGTCGGCGTCGTCGTGGTCGTGGTGCGTGTTGCTCTGCTCGGGATGCTGTTTCCCTTATGCAGTGACCACCACCACCTCCTCCTCCTCCTCCTCCTCCTCCTCATCCGCATCCTCATCCTCATCCTCGTCCTCATCCTCATCCTCATCCTCATCCTCATCCTCATCCTCATCCTCCTTCTCTTCCTCCTCGTCCTTCTCCTTCTCCTCCTCCCTCCGCCTCCTTCCCCTCCTGCTCCTCCTCCTCCTCCTCCCTCCTCCTCCTCCTCTTTCTCCTGCTCCTCCTCCTCCTCCTTCTCCTTCCTCCTCGTTTCTTGGTGAGCTCGTCTCCTCCTCCCTTTTCTTCTCCCCTTCCCCCTGGTCCTCTTCCCGCCTCCGTCGTCGTCTCCCCTTGCCGCGCGCTCGCAGGCTGCGGACGAGCAGCGAGGTGCTGTCGCTACGGCTCCAGCCTCATCTCCTCCCTCGCCTCGTGGGCAGTAGCGCTCCTCGTCATCGTCGTCCTCGTTCTCCTCGTCCTCCCCGCTTCCCACTCCTCGGTGTCTCCCTGGTCCTCCGCCTCTCCACTCCTGGCCCCCCAGTCTTTCCCGGCCACTCTCTCTCACTCTCTCTCTCTCTCTCTCTAGTCTCGGCTCACGTGTCCCTCGCAGCACTGGGCCTGGCAACCGACCCCACGCCCCTCCAAATGGTGAGACCGGACGCCACTCCGGTGGCCACCGACGGGTGGCCCCTCCTCTCTCCCATCAACGCGGCCGCCATGGCCTGCAGGGACTTCGAGGACGTACAGGACAAGACGGGCAGGAAACACCACTACGACATGAGGCGTGACGCCTGTGTCGCGGCCTCAACGCCGCGGGCTCCGATTGTGCCGTTGTTGCTTTCGATCGAGCGGTCCATGTCGCGGCCGACGAGGTGGATCGCATCTGCCGCTACCACCGTGCTGGCCTCCAACCCACAGTGTTGCGGAAGGCCCTCCAGTGATTCTGTGGCCAGCGCAAGATCAGCTGAACACTGGCTCACCATCGAGCGCTGAAGATCCCACCAAGTCGAACGGGCGAGCCCCAGCGGCCAGGCCAGGCCGCCGCGCTGACTCCACCAGGGGGTTCGACCGGCCACTCAGCAGCATCCCCCTCCATCAGCCGAAAGCCTGCTGACCACGCACCACCAACAAGACCAACCACTGCCTGGCATTACCCTGGGCATGGAGAGGCCAAGTGGCGATCCCCCCGTGTGCATCTGCCAGGCCACACCCACCCAGAGCACACCTGACCAACCTTGAGCCCGTGCTCCTCTTGGCGAGGATAGGCCCCCTGGTGATTCCTCCATGGGTGCATGCCAGGCTACTCCCTCCCGGTCCACACCAAACTGTCCCCTGGTCAGCGCTGTTTTGTGGGAGGAGAGGAGCCCCGGCCATGCCTTCATGGGCATCTGCCCGGCCGCCCTCTCCCAGGCCATTTCTCGCCAGCCTCTACCCAGCGCTGCCCTGGGTGAGGCGAGGCCCCTTGATGACGATGCCTCCATCAGCATCGCCAGGCCACTCCCTCCCAACGCAACCGCGCGAGCCACGACCAGGGCGAGCGACAGCTCCATCCACCGCGCACGCCAAACCAGCCGTGGGTGGCGGCCCTGGGCGAGGAGAGGCCCCTGCGGCGATCCCTCCGTGGGCATGTGCCAGGCCACCGTCCCCCGAACCACACCAGACCGACCTCTGGCCAGCGCTCCCCCGGACGAGACGGGGTCCCGTGGCGCGCCCTCCATGGGCATCGGTCAGGCCGCTCCCTCCCCGCGCCTCCGCTCGAGCCCGCCAGTCGCCGACGCTCAGCGCTCAGACCTCGACTACAGCCACGATGTCGAGTCCGACAGCGCGATCTGGGCGCACGAGCGCACCCGGCTCAGCCCTTCGTGCGGCGCTGCGGGCCGCTGCCGACCGCGACGACCCCTCTGACCCCCCAGGGGCTGCATGGGGCATAGGGCCGACACCGCAGGGGCGCGCGCCCACGGGGGCGCCATTGCCACTCACCAGCCCTCCAACCCCACCAACCCCCAGTGCTCCGCCTTGCCGTTTTGCTGGCTGTTTCAATGGAGGTGCAGTTGTCCGGTGCCCACACGACTGTTGCACCCGTATAATCTCGAATTCATTCCAGAACAAATCAACGGTTGGCAGGGACGTGTCGGGCCATGAAGATTCGGGCCTCCGGCGGCCGCTTGGGACAATCCAGGCACCCCCCAGCGAATGCTCGCGGCGAGGAGCAGCCGTTGGCAAGCCG
>CAUYUJ010016815.1:57500-98510 GCA_963575745.1 Prorocentrum cordatum
GCTCCGCCTCGCTGGGTGGTGGCCGACCCTGCTCACCCACAGTTCGGGCAGGTCATCGACGCGGCGATCAGCGGGGCCGAGGACAGGTTCGTGCGCCGTGGGGCGGTGGCCTTGGCGATGCTGGACGGGAACGACGAGGACGGGATCTTCACGGCTTGCGAGAACGTGCCGGAGGAGCGACACCAGCTGTGGCTGGACGAGAAGCACTCGGGGCCCGGTCGAGATCCACGGGTGTGTCCCGTCCGACGGGTGGGACCAGGTGGGCCTCGACGAGCGACTTTAGATCAGGCCATCGAGGCGCACCGCCCGCAGGACGTCAGCGACTGGGTCTTCCGCGGGCCGAAGTCGTTGCCCGAGTTCTTGGACAGCGTGCGCGCCTCGGGGCTGGGCATCGCGGGCTACGCGAACCACTACGTCACCAGCAGCGGGGTGCCGCCCGGCAGCGCCGCGGCGCACGAGATCCGTCTTCTGCTCGAGGCCTTGCGGCACCTCATCGAGTACGACCAGGTCGATGTCACGAATCTGGCGGGGGCCGAGCTCATAGCGAGGAGGATCGTGCAGATGCAGCGTGCCATTCGGCGCGACCCGAAGCATCCCAATTACTCGGGCTTGGAGGACATGCTGGCCTCGGCTCTCGACGAGACGGGGGGAGTGGTCACCAGCAAGTTCGACGAGTGGGTCGCCCAGGAGCAGAAGACAAAGGCGGTGATCATGAAGAACACTCGGTTGTACACGGAGGAGAGAGACGCCGAAGCCAAAAAGTCTGGCGGAGGCGGAGCGGGAGGCGGCCACAAGAAGTAACCTGGGGCGGCAAGTTCCGCTCCACCCGTCCTCCACCCCGGAGGCAGGGCTCCAGGCGGCCAAGGACCAGCTCTGCGGCCGCCACATTTTTGTTCACAGTTTTGTCTCGAAGGGCACGTCGTCGACATGGCGTCCGACCCCTTCCCCCTGGTGCTGCCCTCGGACTTCTTCGAGGAGACCAGCCGAGAGCGCCCGGCGGGCCGCCGCGCCGCTCGCCGTCGCACGAAGCGGGACTGGACGCGCCAGGCGACCGAGGACATCTTCTCGAGCCTGAACGCGCTGGCCGCCGCTCGAGCGTCACACACCCTCCAGCCTGGACGGGTGCGCCAGACTTCGACGCTGACCCCTTCGCAGGAGTCCGCGCTTGGCCGAGTGATTCGATCGGTGGCTCGACATGGTCCGCCTCCGCCCGACGCTCGGCCTCGAGAGGCCTTTCAGGAGCTTCTCAAGTCCAGCAACATCTACTCCGAGGAGGGTCGGCTCACGGTTCGGCCCTTCGTTCAGGACAAGGTCTCCCTCTTGCAGGGCTCGGTGGAGCCTCGGGAGGCGCTCGACCTCGTCCCAGATCACGTTCGACAAGTTTTGATGGAGCCCGAGAGGTTCCTGGAGCGACACTCCGACGAGCTCGCCGACGAGCCCCACATCGAGCCGTACTGGGATCCTCTTCTGAACCCGAGGGTCCGCGCCAACCGCCCGCGCCTGCTCGCGCTGCTGAAGCGTCTTGCCGACATGGGGATCGTGGTGGCTACTCGTCGGAAGAAGGCCACGGTGGGGCTGTTCTTTGTCGAGAAGAAAGGGGATCGCCTCCGCATGATCGTGGACGGCCGGCAGCCCAACCAGTACCATCGGCTGCCCCCTCAGACCAGCATGGCTTCAGTGGAGGCGCTCGCGTCGGTGCAGGTTGGGGCCGACTGGCGACAGCGCTGCTCGATGAAGTCGGACGAGGCCGCTCTGTACGCGGCCACGGTCGACCTGAAGGACGGCTTCCACCAGTTCAAGATCCCGCACCTGTCCGAGTGGTTCGTGTTCGACATGCCGGGGGTCCAGGCGAAGGACCTAGGCGTGTACCAGGTCTACGACGGCGACGCGAAGGCCTTCGTGGACGTCGCCCCGGACGACTACGTGTGGCCGGCCTACGGCGGACTGGCGATGGGCTGGTCCTGGGCGTTGTGGATCTGCCACGAGACGCTGGCTCAGGTGATGCGATCCTCGGCAGGTCCTCGCGACGCTATGGTGCTGGACAAGGCGCCAGCGGCCCAGCTGGAGCCGGGGATGGTCGGGGATCTACCCTACGTCGACAACGCCAACATCATCGGTATCGAGCAGGACCTCGTGCAGGACCGACTCGAGCGCATGACGACGGCTCTCGACCAGCTGGGTTTGAAGTGGCACGAGAGACAGGACGCGGGCATCGAGGTCGAGATCCTGGGCGTTATCGTCGATGGCGTGCAGGGCCTGGTTCGTCCCAAGCCGAAGCGCCTCTGGCGGCTGCACGGGGGCTTGACCTTTCTTCTGAGATGGCGCAAGGCCGCGGGTTGGCAGATTCGTGCTGTTCTGGGCCACCTGGTGTCCTTCTTCCAGCTGATGAGACCAGGGCTCTCGATCTTCCGGGTCTTGTACGACTTTGTCCAGCAGGACCTCGGCACGATCCGCGAGCTGCCGACGCCCGCGCTGCACGAGCTGAAGGTCGCCAGGTCGCTGCTCTTCATGGCGGTGGGGCGCTGGGGGTTGCCCCCTTGCCCCGTCGCCTTCATGACGGACGCTTCCATGAAGGGCTACGCACTCTTGGAGACCGATGCGAGGCCCGGGGAGGTTCGCGATCTCTGCCGCTTTCGGGAGCGAGCTCGCTTCAGCCGTCGGGAGAAGTTCGTGGAGCGCGAGCACGACGGCTTCAAGGGCTCCATGGCGATCGGCGACGCTGGCGAGGGCTGGTGGGACGGGCTACTCGAGCGGAGCCGTGCCCGCGGGCCCGTGCCGGAGCGCTGCCGAGTCGAGGTCGACTCGGGCTGGCGACCACCGCCGCTGCCCGACGACTTCGTCGACCCCGGGCGCTGGGAGCTGGTCGTCGCTGGGGCCTGGCGGGATGCGAGCCGCATCCACGACTACGAGGCGCGCTGCGGGCTGATGGGCCTGGCTCGAGCTGCCAGTCATCCGCCGTACCACGACACGGAGCTCCTCTCCGCAGGGGACAACATGGGCTCGGTCTTGGCCTTCGAGAAGGGCCGCGCGGCCAGCAGGGAGCTCCTCGCACAGTGCCGGCGGGCGGCCGCGCTGCAGCTGGCCTCCGGCATCGTGTGGCGGCAACGGCACGTCGAGGGGGTGCGGAACGCGGCGGACTACATGAGTCGGGCGGCGGACCGCGGGCTGTTGCAGCCCGGCCAGGTGTGGCGAGGGCCGCGCGGCCGACTTCCGTCCGGACGCCCTCCCGACCGCCTCTCTATCCCTGTTCTGAAAAAGCCTTCTACCGGGAGCTCCAACGAGGTACCTCCAGGGCACCCATCAACGAGAGCCAGTCATCGGGCTACGGGGCTTCTTCCTGGATCACGTTCCCCACCTGGTCTGGAACTACCACCTGTCCCCGAGCGTCTTGGATATCAAGAAGTTTCGCCACCCAGGTTCAGGCACGACGTTCCAAGGCACCTTCCCGAACTACGTCCTCCACCAGGTCTCACTCCTCCTCCCGCTCCAGCGTGTCTTGGAGGTCAGGTCGGACAGAGGCCTCGACGGGGCCGGCGCTTCTTCCTGGAGATCTTCTCGGGCAAGGGGTACCTGACGGGGGCCATCTTGGAGGCTGGGCTGCGTGCAGGGGCTCCCATGGACCTCGCGAAGGGCCCGCAGTTCGACATCACGGACCCGAAGGTCCAGAAGGTTGTCATCGGGTGGGTCCGCTCCGGCGCCATTTGGCTCATGCATCTTGCGACCCCGTGCACGCGGTGGTCGATCGCACGTTCTTCGGGCACCGCAGAACCCGCGGGAGGACTGGCCGCGGCTCGCTTCACAGTTCGCCTGATCCAGGAGTGCCGACGATCCGGGGTCCACTTCACTCTCGAGAATCCTCAGCGGTCGCGCCTCTGGACGTGGAGACCTCTGGCGAGGGCGCTTCGGGCGTCAGCTTCAACGTTGGTCGACCTGTGCCAGTGCCGCTTCGGGACGCCCTTTCAGAAGCCTACGAGGCTTGCGGCCTCCCACCCGCTGTTCGCCTCCCTGGCCCGCGAGTGCAGGTGCCGTCGGCATTGCGAAGTTCTGCAGGGCAAGGTTTTGGTGAAGGGACGCTGGGAGTGGAAGACCAGTCTAGCTGCTGCCTATCCGCCCAGCCTGTGCCGCGCCTATGCCGGCGCCGCCCAGCTCCTGGCGCCCCCAGCGGCCGCAAGGCCAGACGGGGAGGCCTACCTCGAGCGCCGCTGGGAGCGACAGCTGGCGTCCGCGTGTGGCTGCCCCAGCGTCGCAGTCGACGCCCCGCACTGCCCGCTCAGGTACCGGCTGCCGTGGCACGGCTGCCAGAGACGCTGGGACTAGGGCGCGCGGCCGCGGTCGTCGAGCTCGGGCGGAGCCGCGAGAGCAGGCGCCCGGCTTCTTGCGGCGGGCCACAGTGCGCCAGGCAACCGCGGCACGCTACTCCGACTGCGTGGAGGGGCTCCACGACTTTGTCGCCTGTACCGGGGGGAGCCTCTCAGACCCGCGGGCGGCCGACACCACTCTGGAACGCTACTTCGAGTCGCTCTTCCTCGGCGGCGAGGCCAAAGCCAACGCCCGCTGGTGCCTCTACGGGCTGGCCTGGCAGCAGGGCTGGGCAACCAAGGGTGACGCCTTCCCTAAGGCCAAGCAGGCCCTCAAAGGCTGGGACCGTCTCGAGCCACCTGGAAGCCGCGAGCCCGCGGTCTGGGAGGCAGTGCTGGCCGTCGCGGACGATCTCATCGGGCGCGACTTCCAGTCCACGCTCGCAGGAGCGCTGCTGCCCGTGGCCTTCGACGGCTACTTGCGGCCGTCCGAGGCGCTGGGCTTGCGTGGCGCCGATGTCTTGCGCCCGCCACGCTCTGGACCCCAGAGGCTGTGGGCGGTGACAGTAGCCCCAGCGACACAGCCAATCCCCTCGAAGACTAACACGTTCGATGACACCGTCTTCTTGGGCAGTGCCACCAAGGGCCAGGGCTTCGTAGGCAGCATTCTCGATATCTTGCTGGCACGTGCGGGCCCAGGGCCGCTCTTTGCAGGTTTGACGCTCGCGCAGCTGGAGGCTGCCGTCAGCGCCGCCTGCCGTCGCCTGCAGCTGCCTGTGACGTGGACACCGCACTGCCTTCGTCATGGCGGCGCCAGCCGCGACGCACTAGAAAAGTTTGAGGACCTACGCTCAATCCAGCGCCGTGGCCGCTGGAAGGCGCGGGAAAGTGTGCGTCGATACGAGAAGGCGGGCACCCTCCTTCGAGTCCGGTCTAAGTTCTCTCAGCTATTCTTGTCGAGAAGCCTTCGCCTGGGCCCTGCCCTCCCAGGGAAACTTCGGGTGGCCCTGCGGAAGCACAGACGCCCAGCGTGATGTGAGCCTTCCTGCCCGTTCTAGTTTCTTTCTTTCAGTTGCAGACTGTCGCGCTTCGCCCCTCCCGACCCGCCCCGACAGGCCTGCCATGGTACAAGTATGGGTCTTGTTGGTATGGGGTTGGCAAAGACGGGGTGTGCGCACGCGTGCTGGACCACAGTCTTCAAAGCACCTTTTCAGTTTGCGCAGCGAACTGCTCTGGAAAAGATTGTGAATGGACAGTTGGTTGATCGTCTCATCTTTCCCATCGCCTCCTGTCTGTCCTGTTTCCTGTCTCTCTTTGCCACTGCAGGGTGAGAGGCGCTAGATGGGTGTAGCATGCCTGGTTTATAAACGTTTTTGCGACACCTCAAGGAGCCTCTCAGAGCGGAAGATAGTGAAGGTCCTCGGGGCCCCTGTGCCATGCCTGCGTCTTCCGCGGCCCCTGCGGCTCAAGGAGTTCTGGCGCCCACCCTCCCAGCCCTAGGGGTTGGCAAAGACGGGGTGTGCGCACGCGTGCTGGACCACAGTCTTCAAAGCACCTTTTCAGTTTGCGCAGCGAACTGCTCTGGAAAAGATTGTGAATGGACAGTTGGTTGATCGTCTCATCTTTCCCATCGCCTCCTGTCTGTCCTGTTTCCTGTCTCTCTTTGCCACTGCAGGGTGAGAGGCGCTAGATGGGTGTAGCACGATATTGCTTCTGCTGGCTTGTCTGGAGGGCTAGGTTACATGTTCCAGGTCCTCCCGAGGCTTCAGGGATACCGGTCGGGAGCGAGTGGCCGTCCGAAGGGCCATGAGGAGCAGGGACGAGAAGGAACGACCATTGAAGATGGCGGAGGAGGAGGGTGAGAGGATGAGGGGGCGGAGGAAGGGAAGGAGGAGTGAGTAGCATCGGGGGGATGAGCAGGGAGGGGTATACGCAGGGCTAGCGAGCATCAGCACTGTATTTCTCCTCTCTCGTTGCCCCCCCTCCTTCTGACCTCCTGCTTCTTCTCCGTACCCGCCCCTTCTATTGCTTGCTCTCCCTCTCTCTCTCTCTCTCTTTCTCCCTCCCTCTCTCACTCTCTCTCTCTCTCTTCTTCTTTCTCCCCCTCTCGCTCTTCTCATTCCTCCCTCTACTCAAACAGTAGTCCTGCCTATCTCACCCCGTTCTTGTCTGTGCCCTCACTGCCTTGCTTCCGCGGCCATTCATAGCCTGGCCAGGTAAGGGGCCCGTCTTGGACGCGCTCTTGACACCCTTACATCCCGCTATGCGAATCACCCGATCCTTCATCCCTATCTTCCCACATCCACTTCTCCGGTTGGTAGCGGAGTTTCGGCCCAAATACCACGGCCGCCATGTCCTGCCGCGTCTCGATGGCCATGGATCATGCTTTCCGCCGCCTTCACTCATCGCTGCTCATGCTGCTCTGCATCCTCCCACAGTTCACCTGCCTTCGTCGCCTTCGCGAGCGTCTTCCGGATCACCGTGGCAGGGGACGTCGCCTTCGGGCCCGTCGGGACAGTGCCCGCCCGTCCGCCAGGAGAAGTGATGGGGACGGCGCACATCTATCCGACAAGGCTTTCAGCGATACCTACGAGGACCCCAGCCGCGCCGACGGCGGCGGCGGAGCTCTCAGCGATCTTCCCGGGCTTGCGCTGACTGTGTTAGCGCAGTTCGCAGCGACCCTGCGCCGTCTGTTCGTCCGCCTGCGGGTGTAGACGCAGGTGTCAGACAGCCGTTCGACTTCACATTTAGGGTCTCGCTAAAGGCTCCTGAGCTTCTGGTGGTTGTGTCACGAGAGCCCAGGGGAGAGCAGGCAAAGAAGAGAGGGGGTGCAATGGAGGGTCTGGCGATTGTGCCACCAGAAATCCGAAGGACAGGAGAACCCTTCGATGTCTTGGTACACGACTTTTCACCTTGCCCACACATCCCCAACAGCCTTGCAGGACTGGGTCCCGAATCGCAGTCCTCCCGACGATCGTGCAGTTGGCGGTGTTCGATACAGTGACGACGCGACGTGCGAGGAGCACGCCCCTGATTGTGTCAGGGAATGCTCCGAGTAGCGAGAGTTCTACAAGCCCATGACAGCAACAGACGCCCAGTTCGCAGACGAGGAGGAACACATCTGGGGCAAGTATCCACGGCGGCTCGGAGGCGCACTTCCCGAGCAGCGCCGCTGGTGGATCGCTGGCCTCCAGCGCCTACGACACGCGGATGGAACCTCACTCCGGGTGGAAGGCCATCGGGGTGGGCATGATAACCATCGCCGGCTGCCTCTCCTGCAGTGGCGCAGGCGGCGGCGGCGGCAACGTGCGACCACTCCGCACCTGGGGGCCCGAGCAGCAAGCTCGAGTGCATGTCGAGAGATTGGCACGCGAGGTGATGATTGGGTCAGTGGCGAACTCAGATCTCGAGGAGTTTCGCAGGGCGGTCTACGTTTCGTCGCGCCTCACCCGGACGGCGCGCGAGTGCGCGGACGAATAGCCATTGGCTGTCCTGATCCAGGGAGGTCCCAGCAGCGGCAACCAAGGGCCGCCGATGACCTTCCTGATGCACAGTTTGTTTCGAACGGTGGGGTCAACAGGGCGAGGAGGAGCGTACTTCGGCTGCGTCAGCACTCATTGGCTTCAACGGACTGTTGAGGAGCGCGCCAGCAACCTCCTCGCAACTTTCGATATCATCCGCAACCAGGCGCAGCCAGCTGATCAACTCATGATCGGCTACGAGGGCCTCAGCTTCTTCCTGCTGCGCGCGCCGATGGCGCGTCGAACATCCAGCGGGCCTTGATCTCGCGGCGCCGCGACATGGCCAACCCCGCGAACGCCTAGCAGCTCGTGCAAATGGCGGGCCAGCAGCGGAACTTCGAGCACGTGGTCGAGAGGTCGCCAGGCAACCTCGCCTCGGCGGTCCACTCTGCCCAACTGCGCGCCTTCCTTACGGGCGCGCCCGCTCAACATCAAAATCAGGGTGCCTGTGGCGCCGTGGCCAGATCGAGCTGAGATGGCATGGGTCCAGCCGCAGTGGGATCGGCACCTAGCCCGCCTGCATCAGCCGCCGTCGGCAACGCCGGCGCGGCGTCACTAGCGAGGGGGGCATTCCCAGAAGACGCCTCCGCAGACGGCTCCGAGCAACGCGACGCTCCCGCGGGACAGCGCGGCCTGCGACCGCGCCAGAGCGCGCCGGCGCAGCTTCGGCGACCGTGAGCCCGCGCGCCGCGCGCGGAGGGCCATCGAACGAAAGGGCACGCGCCAAGGTGCAGGCTGACGCGCCGTCGTGGCCGACATGTCCAAAAGCGACCCTCGGGGGGCTTCGGTGGGCCTCGGGAACAGCAGAGGCAGGGGCAAGGTCCGCCGCGGCAACCCGCTGGTTGGTGGGGCGCGTCTGAGATACCGCGAGTGCGATTGCGAGGAGCACCTCGTGCGCTTCTGCCCCCGGCGCCGCAGCCAGGGGCGCTTTCTTCCGTGGCCCCTGCGCCCCAGCGCTGCCGTCGCTACCTGCGCCCTCGCCACTTGCGCCCCCGGCGCATCGGGGGCCGTCGGGCGCCCTTTCGAGCGGCGGCCCTTGCAGTGGGCGCGCGCCGCGTGGATGGCCGGGGGCGCCTCGGCCCCGGGGCCCCAGGGAAGGCGATCCCGCGCAGAGCGCTGGAACGGCGGGCGGCCGACTCCAGCGGCGCGCGGCCGGCGGCGCCTGCAGCCGCTCCGCGCGCGTCGCCAGACGGCTCTGGCAACGAGTTGGCCGCGTCCATTGGGCCAGGCAGGCGGGTCATCATCCTCGTCTTCGGCCCCCCGACCCGCGCGACGCCGAACTGCGGCGACTGCGGCGGGAGATGGCGCAGCTCGCTCGCGAGCTGCGCGCGCGGCTCTCCACGGCCCGCGAGCCTCGCGAATTTGTCGCCGGCCCGCGGGGCGGCGGCGGGGGGGGCAGCGCCGCCCGCCGCAGCCCCGGGAGCGGCGCAGGCATCGGCAGATCCAGCAGCTTAATTCAGTGTAGCACCACCGCAACCAACGCCGCGACGGTGGGCGCGAGTGGGCGGCGCGTTCCCGGCAGCCCCAGGCTCGCGCTTGCGTCGGCGACCTCAGCGCGCGAGCCGCCGCGCCCGCGGCCCCGCCTACCGACGCGCAGTTGCCGGGCTGGGCATGCGCCCCTGCAGTCTCAGGATTCGGCGATCAGCGCCCCGCGTGGATCGAGCTTCGAGCTCCGCGCGGCCGCCGCGGTCCGCGCCGGCAGTCGCGTCCCATATGCATCAGCGCCCCTGAATTTTAAGGTTCAACCTTATCTATAAATGCATGCACCTATCAGTAAGTGCGCGAATATTATCTATAAGTGCATACTTATATTTAACTTTATCTATAAAGTCAACTTAACGTTTCGTTAAGTGCAGCACGTGCATCTTCTTAGATGTATCTTAGATTTATCTTAGATTTATCTTAGATTTTTCTTATATGCATCTTAGATTTATCTTATATTTATCTTAGATTTACATGTGATTTATACTAGAATAACGTTCCAGTACTAGTGTTAGGATTATAAAGTTATTTCAGATTTATATTAGAGTTATGTTAGATTTATGTTAGATTCCTATCAGATTTATGTTATATATATATATGCTAGATCATAGTGTAACGCGACCACATTACATTGTAAGTAAGATGTATAGTGCAATCGTTTCACATGTATGTTGGAGTTATTCGGGGCCACGTTGCCCATGTAGCGTTTAGAAGAGCAGGGGAACGTAGTGTGTTATACGCGTAAGCAGTTCGACGTAGATGCGTGTTACGTTTCAAGTGGGCTCCGCTTTGGAGAGGTACCAAGGAGGTCCCAGAGTCCCAGAACGTCCAGAGAGGCCACAGAGAGGTCTTAGAGAGGTCCCCAGAGAGGTCCCAGCGAAATCCAACATAGGCCCCAACAGAGGCCCTAGAGAGGTCCTGGATAAGTCCCAGAGAGGCCCCAGAGAGGTCACAGAGTCCCAGAAAGGCCCCCCAAGAGGCCCCGCAGCCAGTTTGGCTCAAACGATTCAAAGGCGACTCGGCATGTCTCGCAAGCCTCGCGAGTCCCCAAACCCAAACGTGGACCAGGAAACGGTAACAACCGTTGTTGATGAGTTCGAAGCAGGTCGCGCATGGTCAGATCTGCTTGGAAGCCTTGCTCACGCGACGCACGCTGTCACTCCAAAGATGGTTTGTTTCCTCGGGCCACTCCTCAATTCGTTCTTGAGTATTGGGTTTAATAACTGTGTCTATCCAGTCGGGAGTTCTCAGGACGATGAAAGAAGGACGAACGGATGCCAACATGTTATTCATTGGATCGCTGGGTGGCAGATGTTACAGAACATATCCGTTTGGTGTTTTCTATGTTGAGGCTTCTGAAGATGGAGGACATAGCGGCTACAACAACGCCCAATGGGCGCCGCCGCTACCCGAAAACTAACAATTTCAGGAGCCAAGCACCAGGAGCAGATAACATCATGATTTCAACAATGACCGATCAAGTTTCGTTGAAAGGCTTGGAGGACGTTTCGGACGCTGCTTCCACAGTCCCGATGCCCTTGCGCGACAAGGACAGCGACTGTGCAACCGCAGTCGAGGACATGCAACCAGCCCCGCCACCAGATTCTTGGCCAGCCCTAGCGCCGTCAGCAGATTCTCGTTCAGCCCTTCTATCTCACTTCAAGAAGATGTTTGCTACGCCAACCGTCAAGCTGGACGTGCCGATGAAGGAGCCGCCTGCTGTCGACCACACGGGAGACATGGCAGACGACGAGGGCTTGGGCGCGGACTCCGAGGGCCCAGATGGCGGCGGCACGCCAGCCGACAGCTCCTACGACAAGCTCGGCGTGTTCAGTGGCTCTGTCGGGGGCAGCGCGTTCCTTGCCGACAGGACTCAGGCGCGCAGGCAGAGGGTGCTGGAGGCCAGCATGTGAAAATGCAGAGTGTACCCTGTCTCCTATCAGCATTTGCGCCCTCGTTTTACTTAAAGTCATGTTATCATGTGTCTTTGTTCTAATGCCAGGTGCCATTCGTCGCAAGGGGGGCGCTGTCTGCTGATGGGGGGCGGGGTCCACCCGAGGCTCGCGACCAGGCCAACACGAAGACGAAACAGAAGAAGAGCTCGATGAAGAGCCCACCGCCTACCCCACATATTACCAAAACCCCGCCGAAGGTGGGGCGTGCCGCAAAGGGCTCGCCAGATTCGGTTTCGAAGCTGAGGGGCCCTCGCAAAGCTGGCCCGACCTCCGAGACGCTTCCCAGGTGCGAGCTGACCGCCTTCGATGAAAATGGCAAGCGTGTGCGCGTCTTCTCTACCACAAATTCCAAGCTATTCGGGACCATGGGTAAGATTATAGCCGAGATGAAGAAACACCCGATGACGAAGACCGAGGCACTTCAGATGCGAGATGCGGCATCGAGTGGTGCCAAGTGAGTTCTTGTGAGCCAGGGTTTAGTCTGTTACGCGGTAACACAATGTTTTTTCGAGGCAGCCATATCGCTTAAGGGGTGGAGCGATGCTAACCGTTGGACCTCGTTGTGCTACTCCTCACAAGACCGTGATCCCGATGATTTGTCGTCGGCATGTGATATGTCCATCTCCTCCCTCTCCTCCTCCTCCTCCTGGGTTTGCTAGTGCGCGGGGTTCAGATGGCAATGTTGCTGAGATCGTGCCAAGCAGCGAACGTCCATATCGCATTCACGCCACGTGCAGATCCAGTCGGTGTCAGACTCACTTCAGACTTACATAGCATGTTCTATGGATTACGATCGGTGTATACAATCTTGTTTTTCTACAGGATTTATACCAACTTTATATTAGATGTATGTAATGTATATCTGGGACGTATGGTTCAGCTTAGACTTATTTGAGGTCCCCATAGCGCTGCTGTCATGATGCGAGGTCGCATCCAGCCCAGAATTGCGTTTGCATTGAATTCAGGTGGCAGCGTTGTTGAGACACGCACAAGCACGCGCGCGCACGCGCGCGCACGCACGCACGCACGCACGCACGCACGCACACACACACATGCACACACACACACGCACACGCGCACACACACACACACACACACACACACGCGCGCACACACGCACACACTCGCACACACGAACACACACGCACACACGCACACGCAAGCCACGCACGCACACGCACACACACACGCACACACACACACGCACACACACACACACACACGCACGCACGAACGCGCACACACACACACATTCACACACGCAGACGCACTCACGCGCACAGACGCACGCACATACACTTCCCTTGTGAGGTGTCACTGAATGCTTCGAGGTGGAGGTCGTATTTTGTCATAGCTGTTCTGGATCAAGGTGCAAGATTCCAAGCGTCCTTCAAGGCGAGCTCGCGTGCACTCCCGAACGGCTTCTGGGATGGAGCTCAGGCGCCCCGCGTCTGCGCTCAAGCGCCCTGCTACCGCGACTGAGGAGGGGGATGCGCCCGACTGGAGGATGGCGGCCGCTGGCACATCGAAGGCTACCCCTGCCAGGTTCTCGCCCGATACAGAAGACGGCCAGCGAGTCGAGGAAGGGACCCCTGGCCAGAGGCAGACTAGCTTGGCCCAGCGCCACGTCTTCAAGATGTCCCGCGAGTCGATCCCGCTCGACCTCGTCAATCGCTTCGACCACCTGAAGAGCAAGGAGTGCAAGATCCCAGGCAAGGAGCGCATGGCCAACGAGATAATCAACGCAGTTGTTCCCAGGGACGCGGGCTACGGCAGCTCGATCAAGCCCGACGAGATGATGCTGAGCAGGATCGTGACGCGCGAGAAGGTTGACAAGGATATTGTTGATTGAATTGCGCCTCCACAGCCCCGCGCTGTCATAATTTAATTAGCACTGGTTGTGTTTCGGAGGCTTAGCCTTTCCCATTGCGTTTCGATCGGCACCGAAACCCTTGGGCGCCTTTTGTTTGTCAGGAAGTAGATGCGACGAGGAGGAAGATGAGGGACAGGAAAGGGGGAGGAGGAGGAGGAGGAGGAGGGGGAATAGTAGGAGGAGGAGGAGGAGAAGGAGGGGGAGCAAGAGGAGGAGGAGGAGGAGGAGGAGGAGGAGGAGGGAGTGCATTTTGATTCCCTCGCGAGGACAGTACCTCGGTCACTTCCCTTTCGAAGCGGATCATGACCAACACTATATTCAATGGAAGGTCGTCCGAGTTTGAGGCTGCAAAACAGGATGGTGAAGTATGGTCAGACCCAGACGAGCCAGGCAAGTGCGCGCACGATACTGCAGTCAGGAGGACGTCCAAGGTGACCTCGAACAAGCGGGTCGCGAAGGAGACGTTCAACCCGAAGGGTGCCAAGCTGTTCCGAGGTGGCATGGCCGACTTCATGCTTGAGGAGCTGGAGCCCCCGACCTGGGAGCCAATGAGGACCGAGAACAAAAGCACTCGCAAGGCGCTCCACGACACGAGGGCCGACCAGAACGACTACACGTTGCTCCAGAACTGCAGCGACGCCATGACCACCGTCACGCTGGCGCTCAAGCGCATGGGGCCCGAGGTGATGAGCTGCGCCAAAGCTGATGTTTCCAGGAAGCTCGCCAAGGATACGATGGAGTTGCTGAAGAAGGCTGCTGCTCCTGGGGGGAAGGTCACTGAGTACCTCATGGCGCCGATTGGCGAGATCACCAAACTCCAGGCGGAGGAGGCGTTGATTGCGGCAGGGAAATGCTACGAGGATCTCATGGCAATGCACTCCCAGTGCGCCAACCTGATCAAAACGGAGAAGAGGAAGTCCAACCAGGGCGGTGGAGGCTCCAGCGGCTCCAAGCTCGCTAAGACGAGCAAGGGGAAGTGAGCGTGTTCCGAAGTTTGCCAGCGCTGCAGCCTGTTAGTAGTAATAGGTAGAATAATAATTACTAGACCGAGGGTCATGAGGAGGACGAGGGTCCCCACGCTAGTAGTAATAGGTATATAGGTATAATGATAGTAGTAATAGTCGTCGTCGTCGTTTGGAAAAAAACCGTCGACGGTTTTTTTTCCAAACGACGACGACGACGACGCCGACGACGAGGACGACGACGACGACGCCGACGGCGACGACGACGACGACTACGACGACGACGACGGCGAGGACGACGACGACGACGACGACGGCGAGGACGACGACGATGACGACGGCGGGGAACAATTGGGAGCTCCGAGCCTGATCTCCCCAAATTTGCCCCCCGCATCCTGAGGATGAGAAGGGGGAGTCCGGAACTCTCCGGAGATGACGCCTCCGGACGACCCTCCCGGACATCTTAGAAATATAGTAAATATATATTAGATTTGTATTAGATTTGTCTTAGATTATTCATATATTCATATTCGATTTAAATTAGATTTATACTAGATTTATGTTAGATTCGTCACAGATTTTCAATCTAATATACATCTAGGATAAGTCTAAGATAAATCTAACATAAATCTAAGGCAAATCTAAGATGATGCTGAGATGGATCTAAGATGAATCTAAGATGAATCTAACATAATTCTAACATACCTTTAATAGGGTAGTATTACACATGTATTAGCATGATACATGCAAATCGTGTATGAAGTGATTCTAAGACAAATCTAGAATACATCTAACGAACTTTAAGATTCATTTTTCTCTCGGAGGTTAGCCTCGTTAGCTTCGACCAAGCACACATGATATACAAGGGCTACAACAATGTAGCTATGAAGATGTTCCAGGCAGTTTCAACTGATTCCATGAAGGAATCTCTCAGCGCATCTGGGTAGTGTGTGCTGCGAGCAGCATAGGCAGCACTGTGCGCGAACGGCGCGCCCTCTCTCTCTATCTCCTTTTCTCTCTCTCTCTCTCTCTCTCTCTCTCTCTCTCTCTCTCTCTCTCTCTCTCTCTCTTTCTATCTCTCCCTCCCCCTCTCTGTCACTCTGGCTAAGTGGCGCGCTCGGCTGGCGCATCGAAGGAGTCCGCCCGTGCCCATGACGTGGAGAAATGCAATCGCCGCCTTCCTGCACCAATGCTTCATATCGGATGGCCAATTCACGTCGAATTCGTTCCCTGGACCGCTCCTGCAGCGTATTCCGACCAGGATTCCGAGTCAAGTCCAGCCGTGGCGATGAGGCACCGCCCCCGCCCCACCCCCCCCAAAAAAAGAACCATTGCAAGTTGTTCCTCCGCTTTCCCTGGTCCCCCTTCTCCTCCTCCTCCTCTTCCTCCTCCTCCTCCCCCTCCTCCTCCTCCTGTAAGCATGTCGGATGCAACGAAATGTGTTGCTCCCTCCGCCCCAGCGCCCAAACCAGAAACACCCGCCAATAACCACCCCAGCGCCCAAACCAGAAACACCCACCAATAACCACCCCAGCGCCAAAACCAGAAACAGCCACCAACAGCCACCCCAGCGCCACAGCCATAAACATACACCAACAACCACCCCAGCGCCAAAACCAGAAACAGCCATCAACAACCACCCCAGCGCCAAAACCAGAAACAGCCATCAACAGACACCCCAGCGCCAACGCCATAAACATACACCAGCCGCCACCCCAACGCCAAAACCAGAAAACAGCCAACGATAACCACCACAGCGCCGCAACCGCGAAAACAGCCACCAATAACCATCCCAGCTCCAAAGGCGTAAACATACACCAGCACCCATCGCAACGCCAAAACCAGAAATAGCCTCCAACAACCACCCCAGCGCCGAAACCAGAAACGGCCACCAACAGCCACCCCAGCGCGAACGCCATAACCATACACCGACAGGCAACCCAGCGCCACAACCAGAAATAACCACCAACAACCACCCCAGCGCCAAAACCAGAAACAGCCACCAACAGCCACCCCAGCGCCAACGCCATAAACATACACCACCAGCCACCCCAGCGCCAAAACCAGAAGTGACCACCACCAACCACCCCAGCGCCAACATCAGACACAGCCACCAAACAGCCACCCCAGCGCCACACCATAACCACACACCAACGACACCCCAGGGCCAAAACACGAACCAGCGGAGAAGGAGGAGGAAAGAGGTAGAAACAGGATGATGAGGAACGGGAACGGTAATAACGCTAGGTGCACGGGAGGGCACGTTACTTCACAGCCTCTTTGCAGTGACATCAGTCGGTTCTGATCGGGGGCAGGGCGGCAAGGGAGCGATATGGCATGGTACGTTACTTCCCTTTTGCAGTGACGTCAATCAGTTCTGATCGGGAGCATGGGGGGGGGGGGGCGGTACTTCACAACCCCCTGGCAGTAACATCAGTCAGTTTTGATAGGCAGGACGAGGAGGATGAGGAGGAGGAGAAGGATGAGGAGGAGGAAGAGGCGGAGCCTTTTCAAACAACAACAACAACAGCAGCAGCAGCAACAACAACACCAACAACAACAACAACCACAACAACAACAACAATACCGATGTGGATAACGGCACTTGCATCACATTGACGCAGAGAAGGTAGCAGTTGCAAGTGCATTGCGAAACTGTAAGCTGTAAGGTCTACATGTTGCCGCGACTCCCCTTTTCGTCAATTCCGTGGCCAGTTTATCCTCAAGGAGGGGGGCTCAATAATGGCAGGGCGGCAGCAGAAACGTGCCCGACTGCAGGAGATCGACGAGTTTGCTGCCAGCGAGCGTGCAGGCTATCTCAATGCCGAAACGCACAGTTTCACTTGTTCCCATTTCTCCTCATCCCTTCTCTGCCCTCCCCCCTCCTTCCTTTCTTCTGCTCATCCCCCTTGTGCCCTCTGCTCCCTCCCCTGCCCGAAGGCAGACGGGCGCGTTTCGACAGCGAAGAGGGTTTGTCTTTGATTCTGGAGTGGGCTTGGGGAGAAACCGGCGCGGCGGAGGTGCAGCGGAAAGCTTCTATCGCGCTGCGCGATCAGCAGAGGCTTCTTCGCAATAAGGGGCTGTCAGAGGATGGGGCGTCGAAGACGTTGACCATGCTTGCTTCTCGAGGTTGCTCTGGCGAACACAAGGGGAGTTGCAAACGAGACCTGGAGGCGTGGCTGGGGGAATATGACTTGCCGCGCGCGTGCCTGCGTCCAATCGAAGTCAAGGACTGCCGCGCCAAGGCGCGGGAAGCTGCCATAACTGAAGCGGATCTGCCATTTCTTTTGCCGCATGAAATGTTTGCCTGGATGCGCAAGCCAAGGCCTGAGATGTTTGTCGAGACGTTCTTGTTGCCAGGTGGAGACGCATCGGTCTTGGTTGGTTTTTGGGGGAATGTTGAACTTAGGGCAGATCCCAGACTGCGTGACCACCCAATGAAAAATATACATGGCTGGAAGGAAAAAGCAATACCTATCATGTTACATGGGGGCGGAATTCCAGTTGTGGCATGCGGGAGGGCGACGTCAGAGTCATTGGATAACATATCCTGGTCATCATTGTTTGCAAAAGGCAAGGTTTCCAAGCAGAAGAAATTGATGTTCAGCATATTCGAGGGTTGCAAGACTGGGCGGACGATGAACATTGCGTGGTCGATCATCATGTGGTCCTTTCAGTGTCTGTATAGAGGGTGCTTCCCCACGCGAGATCACCGCAACGTGGAATTTCCAGAAGGTTCGAGTGAGGCCTATTTGGGCTCTCGCCATGCGCGGCTAGCTGGCGATTTCTTTTGCGTGATCTGGAGCATCAAAGGCGATCTTGATTGGTTTGCGAAAGCACTCAAACTAAACAACTACAACGCCGATCGCCCGTGCGAGCACGACGACTGCCACAGGCACGGCGCAGAAGGGATGCATCCCATGAATTTCGGCGCCAGCTGCACTTGGAAGAAACATATGTGCAGTGGACAGCAGTGGCGACGACGCAAGGCGGATCGCTTGCACCCAATATTCCAAGCGTTTCGATTTCTTTCGGTTTTGAATCTGGAGGCGGATGAGCTGCACGTGCTCTGGCTCGGTGTCGCCACGTACTTTTTGGGTTCCGCTCTCTGGCTTCTCGTGTTTCGCGTGTTGTCAGGAAGCCACGCGGGCAACGTGCTCGACGTGTGGTCAGCAATCCAAGTCGAGGGCGGCTGTAATTACGGTAACATCATTATCAATATGTTCGTGGATACAAAGAATTGGAACAAGGAGTACCCTAAACTCAAAGGGCGTGGGCACCAAGTGAAGAGTTTAGTGGATCCGCTGATGACCGTGTGGCATAAAATGGCTGGCGCCGGCTCTCTGTATGGCCCTGTGATGAACGCGCTGGAATCATTGAGTCACATGAAAGATTTAGTTGGAAGTTCTGCACGCGAAATGTTCATGCCGCCCGCTGACGTCGTGGTCATCCGTACTAGCGTTGAAAGGTTTCTCGGGTTCTATACGCAATGTGGGTTGATTGCGGATGAAGAGGAGTTGATGCTTTTCACGGCGTGCTCGAAGCTTCACTGGCTATGGCACTGGGCAGATCGATCCAGCATGCTACATCCGCGCCGCTCGGCGCGTTGGCTGGACGAGGATTTCATGAAACATTGCAAAACGTTGGCCGAGTTCGCGACTAGAGGCGTCCCTCGTCACCTGGTTCCCGTTTACTTCATGCCGAGGCGTCGGCTTGCGATAGCCCTTGATGACGAAGAGGTGCTTCGCTGAGTCAAACATTGTACATGTAATATTGGTGAGGCCTTACGGCCTATGCCGCGCGGGGGCACCGCCCTTGAGAACATCAGCGAATCTGAGGGGGAGGGGGGGGAGGAGAAGTAGGAGGAGGAGGGGGGGGGAGCAAAAAAGGGGGGGGGAGGAGGAACAGGGAAAGGAAGATGGGGGGGGGAGGGGGGGGGGAGGAGGAGGAGGAGGAGGAGGAGGGGGAGGAGGAGGAGGAGGAGGAGAAGGAAGAGGACGAGGAGGAGGAGGAGGAGAAGGAGGAGGAGGAGGAAGAGAAGGAGGAGGAGGAGGAGGAGGAGGAGGATGAGGAGGGGGAGGAGGAGGAGGAGGGAGGATGGATTTGCAACGCTGCCCGTACTTTTGTTACGACGCGCTTCTTCCGTAAACCATTAAGCGACGGTTTCCCGCAAAGAGCTCGCACCTCCTTGGGCGAGCACGGCACTCTGCAGTGCCGATTTAGACATGGACTGTGCACCCTTGCCGAAACACAAAAGCGGAGGAGGAGGAGGAGGGTGGGCGGTCCAGGGTGAAACCACTACGTTTCAGAGCTGTTGCAATGCACTCTCCTGTCCCATGCGTCCTCCTCATGAGCCCCCGCATATCTAACAAGCGGTTCGGGCGGGCCCTAACGGGCGGGTCTGGCGAACGGGTCGGGTCGGGCGGGCCCTAAAGCGCGGGTCGCGCGAACGGGTCGGGTCGGCGATCGCCGCGAAGCCCCTTGGGAGCTAGGTGCGCCGTTAAGTCAGGAACAGATCTTAAGCCCTCGATGGGGCGAACGTGCACGACTCTGGCTTGTGTGCGCACTTAGCGCTAAGTGCGGCTGAGCGCACTTAGCGCACTTAACTTAGTGCACTTAAGGCATTTGGCATACTGCACTTAGTTGTCGTTAAGTGCGCACATAAACTTAACCTTATTTATAAAGCCACACATAACGTTAAGGGCGTTCGCCCTTAGCTCCTCAGATCTGCTCTTAACGTATCGGCGCACTTAGTTTTTGAGGGGCCTCGATGCATATGGTCGCTGCCAGCGCCGGGGTCTCCCCGGGAGCTGGGTCTGTTCAACCATGCTGGACAGCCCCGCCAACCGTCTTGGAGAGTGGCCGCGTGGATCGCTGGCCGCGAGACCTGGATGGCCAGCGGCGGCCGATCCGAGCGCGACGTGGGCGCCGCCCTCGACCGCGCGCAGCGACGGCGCGTCGACGGGCGCGGCGGCGCGCCGCCAGCATGTGAGCTCACGCGGCAGCAAGGGGGGCAGCGGCGCCAGGTCGCACAGCTGGGACAGAAACCCTGGCGAGGCCTCCTGCGCTGGCCGCGGCGCCGGCCGAGCTCCCTTCAGTCGTGTCTCTCGCTGGCGATGATAGCCGGCGCCCCATCTGCTTCGAGGCCTTCCAGCGTGGCGAGAGGGCGGGGCGCCTGCAGCGCCGCCGCATCTCGCGCCGTTCATGCCATTTGCAGCTGGCGCAGAACGCAGACGCCCGCGCAGTGCACTGTCTGGCGCGCCGCGGCCCGGGCTCACATGAGCGCGTGTACTGTTGCGCGCCAGCCTGCCTGCTACATGTCCCTCGCCAGCGTCGTTGCTGGCCCCGTCTATGTCACTCGTGGCGCGGCTGTGCCCGCTCACTCTATGCTTTCGACGACAGATCTTGGAATGGAGCGCCGCGCCCAGTGAATTTGGCGCCAGCCCGCGTGGCGATGGACGGGGGCGCGGCGGGGGGGGGCCCGCCGCGGCGGGACCTCGCGCAGTCTCCTCGACCTGTCCCTGCCCCCGGGGCGCCTCGGCAAGACCTCGCGCAGTCGCCGGGCTGTGCGTCCAGCTATGCGTCCGCAGTGGGCGCGGCCGCGCCCTCCGACGGACCTGCGCGCGCCGCCGCGCAGGCCGACGTTCCCGTGGTCGCCGACCTCGTCGGGCGCAGGCTCGGGCCCATCAAACCGAACGTTCGCCGTGCAACCTGGCGAGCGCCGACCTACCGGGCTGCGGGTTAGGCGTCGCAGTCGATGCCACCGCCTAGGCGGACCACTGTGGATTGAGTTTCGCCATGAGCGTGGCCGATTGGCCCAGCAGGCATGCCTGCGGCCCTCCGAGGAGAAGTTGTCAGCCACGCTGCGCGTGGCAGAAGTTGGCAACGGGTCGCAGGTGGCGCGCTGCGAGCTGCGCGGCCCCGTTGCGACGACCTCGCGCGACGGCGCGACCAGTCGGCGCAGCGTGCGCGCTCCGGCCGTGGAGGGCGCGCGCGCTGACCCCCCTGCCCATGTCGGTCTGCAACCCGCAGGGTCCAACAACGGGGCGGCGGAGACGGGCGCGGCTCGCAGACGCCTCGTCTTCCCTGGGCTAGGCGGCCGCGAGATCGCTTGGGCCCCGACTCCGCGCGCTTCGATCTGGAGTCGGCGCCGAATCGGCACTTGTGGGCCCCCGTCGACGACTTCGGCAAGCTCCAGCCGCGCCCCCGGACCGACGGCCGCGAGCACAGGAAGCAGCTCATCCGCTCCGACGCACGGGCACCCCCGCGGGGCGCGCCTTGGGCCGCGGGCCGCGACCGTCGCGCCTGCTCGGACGTCAGTATTGCGACCTGCGGCTGTGGACTTGCGTGGGCGGGCGCGGTGGCCACGGCGCCGCCAGGCGCGCGTGCCTTCGCGTCGCCCCTCGCTCCGAACTCGCCCACGAGAGGGTCGACGTCGCGGGCGGCCCGGTGGGCCCCCGCTCCCGCGGCGAGATCCAAGTCATCATGTCGAACGCCGGCCCGCGGGCGGACGCGGTGGAGCAGGGCTGCCGAATCGCCCGGCTCATCCTGGAAAGCATTGTCAACGATGCCGAGATCGCGGTCGTTCCCAACCTTCCTCCGTCACATCGTGGATCTGGAGGCCGCGGGCGCGTCGGGGCGTTTCCTTGCCAAGACTCCACCGCGAAATTCGAGATGGGGGCAGCGCGACGTCTGAGGGGCCTTTCGGTGCCTGTGGCACCAGGCTCCACGGAGCTGCCCCGCGAGGACATTCTTGGGTCGGCCCGCCCGGCCAGCCCCGGCGACCTGCCCTGGCAGATGTTGGCAGCAGGGCCAGAACGTCCTGCATGGGTCCTAGAACGAGGGCTCGACGCATCACTGGATGAGATCACAGCTTCGACGTCGTCCGCGCAGCCGTCTTCGAGGGCGACGGCAAGTCGTTGTCCGACAGCATTGCGCGTTCCCCAGCTCCGGTTGCAGCATGTTCTGGCTTGCGCGCGCGACGATTAGGTGCAAGATCCGCCTCGCCCTCGACCCCCTTCCTACCTGGCGCGCCAGGGTCAAGCGCCCCGGCGCCGGGATTGTGGTCTTCGGCCGACAAGCCCAGAGGTCAAGCACGGCAGCGTTGTCTTTCATGTGCTCAGCGGGGCTCCCATCAACAATCAGTTGCGCGGGTGCAACATCAAGCTTGATAAGCACACCGGCGACTGGGCGATCACCCACCGACGAGCGAATTTGGCCCTCGTGTGCCGCAAGCCGCAAGTGTTGCGATTTGTATTATATTGCAGCTGTGCTCGAACCAGCGCAGGCGCGTCGAAGAAGGCACGGTTTCAACAAGGCATGACGGCAGTTTGCTCACCAGACTCAAACACATTTTCTAGACCCATGGTAGGCCGCAAGCGCGATGCCCAGCAGCACGCCCAGCACCACTTGCACTCGAACGCCGCAAACACCCAGGGCCATAAGAAGCACGGACAACCACAGGAGGCGTCTGGTGATTGTGCCACCAGCGCCTATTCAACGGCAGAGCGCACACGCCAGAAGGGAAAGATAAAGGAGGGTCTTGTGCCCAAAACCCGCAAGCAGGTCGTCCGGGACCGCGTCGACGACTGCGGTTCCGACCTCGCCGGGCTGGCCTTCTATTTTGTCGGCCCTCCAGCCATCGGCGACTCCTGTTGCGACGTCAAGCGCGACCGTGGCGACCTTGCCGCAGGTTTGCCCGCGCGGCGGTTCCGAGGCCCTCCCGAACCAAAGGTTGATCGCCAAACCGCTATTCCCCGAATGGCTCTGGGACCGCTCAACCAACGAGCCCCCGAACATTCCAGGGAATCGGGGCGCGCTCAAACATCGCTGTCCACCGAGCTCCGCGCCGCCCACCAGCTCCTCGCCGACCTCGCTTCGCTCGACTGCGGCGTCTACATCGTGGAGGTCTGTGGTGGAGAAGTGCGGACGAGCAGACGGGCTATCCGCCGCCGCCTAAGAGCTGGCGAGAAGTTCAACTTGGCCACTGGCTGGGACCTCAACGACGACAGCCAGCAGCGAGCCGTGGAGCGATCTGTTTGATAACAACGTCCAATAGTCATCATCATGGCTCCGACCTGCCAGCCCTTGAGGCAACCTTGAATAGCAATCAGAACTGCCACGCCTGGATATGTTCCTGCGAGGGCGTGGCCCCGCGCGGTCGATTCTGCGACTGTCTTCCACAGCTGCAGCTCGAGCGGGGCGGCCGCTGCGTCGACGCGCAGCCCGATCCATCGCGGCCGCGCAACGAGCCGCCATGGCCAGAGGTGGTCGTTGCGCTGGGCGTGGACAAGGACATTTTTCACCAATGTCAGTTTGGTCGCCGAGATCGTCGCGCAGGTATCTTGAAGACGGCCGCCGGGCTAGTCTCCAAGGCTCCGGATATCCACGGGCAGTTCGCGAACCTCCGGCGCCCAGGCAAGCGCGGCCATGTTCGCGTCGAGGGCCACGATGGCTTCGACGCCCAGATATGGTTATGCAAGGTGGCCGGGCGACTCGCCCAGTGCACGGTGGACATGCGTCGCTGTCTGCAGCGTCCGCACCCTGCGAACTGCGATCGCGAGTGCGACGTCCGATCAGCAGCCTATCCAGCAGTGGCCACTGGGGCCGCGGAGGGCGAGAGCAGACGTGCAGTGGCGACCGAGCGCTCGCGCTACATCTGCTAGGCGCGCAAGCGCCACGCACGGGCAGACTTGCTCATGCACTCCAGGGATGTAGCAAGGCGCAACTATCCTCGCAGCGCTCCGATCCATTGGGAGTGCCCCGGCTGCCACAAGGGTCGAGTGATCGCCCGCCAGATCTGCTGCGACTCACGGTGGCACAATGGCCAGGATATCACATCCAAGTTCGACTCGACGTTGCTTGCCGCCATCGACCGTTGATGCATCCAGCTGTTTGGTGCGATGGAGACGTTGGCCGTGGACGTCGAGGGCGGGATGACCTCGCCATGCATCGTGGCCGAGATGGGGAGGGGCGGTGCAGGTAGATGCTCAGGCCCCTCGTCAGCACGGTCGCTTCATAGAGCGACGTAGTGCTCTAGTGCGACATGCATTTCACATTTCAGAAGAGCAGCTAGAGCGCGAAGGTATCAGGGCGAGCTTCGACCAACGTTGGCGCGGGTCATTTTCGCTGGCAACAGCGTCGCCCGCGTGGGCGGCATTGCACCATTCAGCGTCGTCCTCGGACGGCAGCCGTACATGCTGCCACCACTCGAAGCAGACGAAGAGGGGGAGGCATCCGGCGCCTGCGTCAAAGGCGCTGAGCCCCGCCGATTGCAGTGGCGCCTCCGAGAGATCGCCGCGCAACGCATGATCGAGACCACCTCGACCTCACGCGTCAAACGCGCCCTCGAGATCCGCGCCGCCGAGTCCAGGGAGGGCCGATTCAACGTTGGCGACCAAGTGGAGATCCACTGGCCCCCGAGCACGAGGGACGCGTCGGGCCGGGCCTGCCCTGGGACGGTCACGTCTGCAGACGCGGCTCGCGGCGAGGTGCCGACCAAGTACTGCTGGGCCGAGATGGCACGCAGACTGCAAGACGTCTGGGCATACATCGGTGCTGTCTACGACATTGGCACGGGCATGGCGCGAGCAGGCTTGGCCAGGGACCGCGCGGAGCACCTACTTGGAGCACATCGCGCCAAGCTCCGGGGCCAAGGGCCTTCGACGACTGGGAGGACGCGGTGCGCGCGCAGCTCACCGAGCAGACCCGGCAGCACCTAGACATCTTCGTTGCCCTGCGCCATCTGTCCCGCGGATGCTTTCAGCTGCGAGGCGTTCGCGCCGCGCGACGTATGCGCGCCCGGAAATCTGTGGGCAACAGGTCGGGCTGCGCCTGCAGCTTGTCAATCTAGTGGTCCTCTCGGGAACCGATCGACGTCCAACAGATCCACCTCGACGGCGTCGAGCTCGACGCCCATCGGCCCTACGTCGAGCATTGGAAGGGGGCTCGCGTTCTTCAGTTAATCTTGGGTGGCGAGCTGCTACTGGTAGCAGGCGCTGGACAGGACCTGGACGGATCGACGATTGCGTCATCGACGTTCCCGCGGAAGCTGCCGACATCGCCGAGGGTTAGTCGCCATCGGCTGCCGGCTGCTCGAGGAGACCGACGACGATGTCTCCGGTCACATCCCACGGGCGATGTTGGCAGCTTGGCGCGAAGACGAAAGAGCAGAAGACCTGGCCCAGGAGCTCGGGAATCTGGGGAGTGCCAACAGCCAGCAGCGGACCCGCGCCGCCGTCGAGCTCGCCGCCGCCGGCCGTGGCCGCAGGCCCCGCGAGTGGCCCCGGCGCCTCGAGGCTCTTCGCCAGTTCCGCGCGCAGCGCCACTACTACCTTCGCGGGGCCTCCTTGGACGAGTGCGCCACCCTAGAGGAGGAGGGCGAAGGCGAATGGCATGCGGAGTTGCATCTGGATCCAGCGGCGCGCGTCGCATTCTTGAGCTTCGACGAGGAGGCGCGGGGCAACTGCGTCGCTGGCGCCCCCCGGCCAGCCGTACTTAACATCTGTGCCACCGCCGAGACCGCGGTCATCGAGCGCGACGTCGACCTTCTGCCTGGCGAAGAGGCTTCGAGGCTGTCGCAGGAGGTCGCAGCGGCGACCCTCGAAGAGCTCAACATCTGGGTCAAGTGCGCATGCTTCGAGAGGCGGCCGCTGGAGGGCGCCCGCGACGCGATGTGGTCCAGACGTGTTTTCAGGCGGCAGCACCAGGGATCATAATGCAAGACTGCCCGGATCACCCGGTGCCGCGCGGCATTGAGGGGCGCCCGCGACACGGGCGCCGGAGCCCTGGAGACGTTCGCCGCGGCAGCGAAGCGGGCGTCGCATCGCCCACAGCCCTCAGAGGCAGCGCGTCGCGCCGACTAGGCGCGCGTCGCCGTGGACGTCGAGCAGGCGCTCCTGCAAGGCGTGACCTACGCCGAGATGCAGAAACAGGGCAAAGCACCCCGCGGGGTGAACTTCACCCGGCCGCCCGGCAGTGCAGCCATCCTCCGGCAGGTGCCCGGCTAGACCGAGTGCTTGCGCTGCGTCGAGCTGGGCACGGGCTGCGAGGATGCGCCCCGAGCCTCCCCCGCGATGCTCGCCCGGGCCGCGCGCTTGCCAGAGTGCGAGACCAAACCCGCCAGGCGAGACTTCTTGCTTGAAGTCAAGCAGGAGTCGTTTGGAGCTTGTGGCACCAGCGGTTCAGGGCTCGTTTTCGCGCTGTCCAACTATGTCGACGATCTGAAGATCGCTGGGCGCATAGAGCACCTCGACAGGCTGATCAGCCAGAGGGCGTCTCCGGCAGAATGAAGGGCAACTGAGGTGATTTCACCAACCGCTGAGTGCCCCAGCACCGCAGTGCCGATGGTATTGTGACGCTCGACCAGGACGAATCCATTGACGCTCTGTTAGCGATTGGACGCGTCGACCTGGTCAAGGCTAAGGCTGTCCAGTCTGCTGGAGGTCAGCTTCCAGACATATTTGTGTCCCTGCTGGGAGCAGCGGCCTATTCCCTGCTCGCCCAACACTACGTTTCCGCGTACACCGTCGCCCTGCAGAGAGCCGGGAACAAGTTGCTCCACCAACGCGCGACTCAGCTCAACTCAATTGTTTTGGCCATGAAGCAGATCAAGGCACGCATCGTTTTTCCAGCCATGGAGTGCGCCAGTTGACTCAGCGCGCAAAGCGACACGTCGTTCAAGAGGGAGGAGGCGACAGGATGCGACATGAGGGGGGCCGTATACATGCGCTTCGGCACGTAGCGCCGCGCCCGTAAATAGCTGCGCGACTTGCTGGGCGCAGTGAGCCGGTCGCACAACATGGTGTGCAGATCTTCGTTGGGTTCAGCGCTGATCGCAGCATGCTTTGCAGCCGACGGACTGCAGTCGCACCTTGTCACGCTGCGCGAGACCGTGCACGTCCACGCCTCTGCTGAGGAGATCAGGAGGTTGATGGAGGAGAGGGTGTGCGATCCCCGCCGATCTCGTCATCGACGGCACGTCCGTTTCCAGAGCCCTGCTTATGGACCCAGCGCGGCCGCCCTCGCATGACAGGCCACTTGTGGTGGTTAGCCGATGACCTTCTGTGGTGCGGCACTCGGGATTTGCGGGCCGTCCCCGTGACCACGGACAGTGCGAGCCAGGAGCTCATCCTCTGCGTGATGGACAGCCAGGTCAGCCACGACCGCGATAAAGTCCAGTCCAGCGACGAAAAGAAGATGGTTGTCCCGAGCTCCTGACACGTTTTTTTTTTTCCACCCGGCAGTGAAGAGGCGACTCGTGTGACTGCGTCACAAGGTCGACCACCGTAATTCCGCCCATCGGTACACGAGTCGTACCCAGCGGCCACGAGATCGCCAAGTTTCGCGGGCAACCACGGCCATGGACGATGCGGATCTTGGGCATTCGCTTAAGTGCTGCTCCTGTTGATCGTGTCATCTGAGCAGCAGAACTTTTGCTGGTGCTCCACCAGTAGTTGAGTGGGCGCGGCCAGCAAAGCGCCCACTGCAAGCAAGTGTGACGGGTGCGCTCATACCCGATCTTTCATCATTCTTTTCCTGCATCCATTTCTTGAGTCCTGTCCCTCCCTCCCTCCCTCCCTCCTTTCTCCTCCTCCTCCTTCACCGCCCCTTGCCGTCCCCCCTCGTCCTCTTCCTCTTCTTTGAAACCGTCAAAGCCGACAGCCTCGACACCATCAACTTTGATAGCGCACCGCGCTGTAGCTACGCCTTCCGCGAGTATGGCGGCAACGCGGATGGCCCGCAAACGTACCCGGAATGGTGTTGGGATTTTCTGTAGAAGAGTTTTTGTTTGCGTGCGGGTGGTTCCTTCCTATGCGCTGTCCTCCTCCCCTTCTCGCCCATCGTCGTATTCCCGCGGTCATCCCACTGTTCCTCTTGCTCTTACTTTCCCTGGCCCTCATCTTCGTAGTCGTCGCCCCCCTCGCTCCTCCTCGTCGTCCCTCACCTGGAGTGCACCGACATATCTACATGACGAGGAGGCGGATTAGGATTACGATGGGGTGTCCAGAGCGGGAGCTCCAACCAATCCCACAAGGAACGGGAGGGGGCCGATCTGAGGTGCGCAAACAAACACCGAAGGCCCATCGGGGCTTCAAACAGAGCACCGGAAGGGTGCAGCCTCCCGCAAGAAGGCCCATCCAGACGGACGAGGATGACGATAAGGACGAGGAGTAGGAGGAGGAGGAGGAGGAGGAGGAGGAGGAGGAGGAGGAGGAGGAGGTAGAAGTTGAGAATGATCAGCAGGAGGCGGAGGAAGGCTGATCGTGGCAATGTGGCCGAGCGGAGGAGAAAGAAGTGATCGCTGGAGCAGCTCAGACGGTGCAACGTTTCAAGCCCATCATCTGGACAGAGAACGTCGCGTACTTCTCCAGCAACGCACGTCGCTTAGATTCCATGCGTTCGCCAGCAGTTGATGTCGTACCGCAGCAGTCGTTAACGCCATGCCTATTGGCTTGGATACCATGCGTGATCGATCGTGTGAGTTCCCTTCCTTGTATGCGGAAGTGGGCGCAAGCGCAACGTGTCGAGGGGCCAATGGCATGAGAGGGTTCGATAGTACAGATTTGCTTGCCATCCAGCCTTGCTCTGGACATGTTCGTCCTCGCCGTCGTAATACTCGTTGCAGCACTAGCGGCGTGCATACCACGCAGTCTAGGATTCATGGCCATATCTGCCTCCTCCCTGCAGTTGCCGTCTATCCTCCTTATCGCTGGTCCATCTGACCCGATTCCTGCCATCACAGTCAGAGTTCGGCACCTCGCGCAGTGAATACTCCCGCTCGAGCTGCCGAACGTCCAGGGTCTACCCCTCCTTGACGTTCTGGCCTTCGGGCCCGTCCTCGACTCCCCTCCTCTGCTCCGGCCCCCCTCGCCGCTCCTGCCCCGTCGCTGATGCCCCGAAGATCGACGACGACGGCGACGACGACAACGACGACGACAACGAGGTCGACGACGTCGACAAAGGCAGGTGTGGTGGCGTCGACGACGTTGACGTTGTTAGACTTCTGGCACTGACGCTGACGACGGCGAGGACGTTGACGACCCCAGCACCGGCGGCGGCGACGACGACCGCGACGGCGGCGGCGGCGGCCGACACTCCCTGCCCTCTGCTGGAGGGCGGCCACGGCGGCGGCGGCGGCGATCGCGACACCGACGCCTCGGACGCTCGACGCCCAGCGCGGCTCGGGGCAGGCGCGGGCGCCCGCGGCCGCAAGCGCTCGCCCGCTCGCTGGCCGCAGCCGCCCCGCGCGCGCGCGAGCCACTCCGGCGGCGGCGCGCGCCGCGCGGCCGCGGGGCGGCCAGCCCGCAGCGTCGCCGACGGCGCGGCGGCGGCGGCGGCGGCTGCGGCGGCGGCGACGGCGACGGCGGTGACGGCGAGCTGCGGCCGCGGCGGCGGGCTGCGGCGAGCGGCGGCGGCGCCGGTGGCAGCGGGCGGCGGTGGCGGCGGGGAGGGAGCAGGAGGGCTGCTCGTGGAGGTTGTGGGGGGCCTGTTGGGGCCCTGGGGTTTCGGTGTTGGGGGGTGCAGGATGCTCCGGGGGGTCCAGGGGTGTTCGGGGGGCTGGTCGAGGGAGGGAGGAGAAGCAGGAGGGGGATGATAATCACATACGGCGACGACGACGACGACAGCGGCGGTGGCGACGAACGCCGCCGCCGCCGCCGCCGACGACGACGACGACGCCCCCCGCGCGGCGTCCTGGGCAGTCGAGGGCCGCCGAGTGTCTCCTCGGGTCTCCGAGTGCCGCCGAGGGCCGTCGGCGGTAGCGGCGGCCGCGCTCTTCCAGGCGGGCCCCGGCAGCCTAGAAGCTGTGGCGATGGAGTGGCCAGACGCCTCCTTCAGCGACCTGCTGCAGCGCGCGGCCGCGGAGCACGACCGTGAGGCACGGCGCTTGTTGCCGCCGCCACAACCGCCGCAGTCGCCGCAGCCGGCGCAGCCGCCGCCGTCGCCGCCGCCGCCGTCGTGGCCGCCGTGGTCGCCGCCGCAGCCGCAGCCGCCGCCGCCGACGTCGCCGCCAGCCCCGCCCCGGGCCCCGCTCCGGGCGCCTGCCCAGGTCGCGGAGCTGCGCGCAGAGGTTCGGCGCCAGCAGGGCGGCGCGGCCTCGCCGGCGACGCCGCTCGTCGCGGCGTCGCCGCGGCGCGCCTCGGTGCCCACGACCTTCGGCGACCGCAGGGCCGCCCAGGCCTGCGCTCGTCGTCGTCGTCGTCGCCGCCGTTGACGACGTCGCCGTCGTCGTCGCCAGTGGCTTTCTTCGCAGTTGCCGTGGAGATCATCGCCGACGGTGATCTTGAAATCGTCGTCGTCGTCGTCGTCGTCGTCGTCGTCGCCGCCGTCGCCGTCGCCGTCGCCGTCGCCGTCGCCGTCGCCGTCGCCGTCGCCGTCGCCGTCGCCGTCTCCGTCGCCACCGTCGTCGCCGTCGCCGCCGACACTGACGCCGACGCCGACGCCGACGCCGACGCAAACGCCGTCACCGTCGCCGTCGCCGTCGCCGTGGCCGTCGCCGTCGCCGTCGTCGTCTGGTCGTCGTCGTCGTCGTCGTCGTCGTCGTCGTCGTCGTCGTCGTCGTCGTCGCCGCCCGTCTTCGGCGCCGCACGTCGTCGTCGTCGTCGTCGCCGCCCGTCGTCGTCGTCGTCGTCGTCGCTTCCGTCGCTGTCGTCGTCTGGTCGTCGTCGTCGTCGTCGTCGTCGTCGTCGTCGTCGTCGTCATTTGGTCGTCGGGTCGTCGGGTCGTCGTCGTCGTCGTCGCTTTCGTCGCCGTCGCCGTCGCCGTCGCCGTCGCCGTGGCCGTCGCCGTCGCCGTCGCCGTGGCCGTCGCCGTCGCCGTCGTCGTCGTCGTCGTCGTCGTCGTCGCTTTCCTCGCTTTCGTCGTCGTCGTCGTCCTCCTCTTCGTCTTCATCGTCGTCGTCGTCTGATCGTCGTCGTCGTCGTCGTCGTCGTCGTCGTCCTCGTCGTCGTCAGTCGTCGTCGTCGTCTGGTCGTCGTCGCCGTCGCCGTCGCCGCCGTCGTCGTCGCCGTCGCCGTCGTCGTCGTCGTCGTCGTCGTCGTCGTCGTCGTCGTCGTTGGCGTCCGCAGGCCGCGGGCGCCGGCGCAGGCCGCGCGCCAGGGGAGAGGCTGGAGGCCATCGAGGACCGCCCTCCTCCCGGCGGCCCTGCAGCTGCAGGTGTCCTCCGCAGTTTGCGTGCAGTGCTTCGTGAAGGCTGCCCTGTCCTCCTCGTCCTCCTCGTCCTCCTCCTCCTCCTCCTCCTCCTGCTCTTCCTCCTCCTCCTCCTTCTCCTCCTCCCCCCTCCTCCTCCTCCTGCTCTTCCTCCTCCTCCTCCTTCTCCTCCTCCTCCTCCTCCTGCTCCTCCTCCTCTCAAGTACCAGCCCTGCGCCGGCGCCCACTCTTCTTTCCTCTCCGACGCAGGGTGGCGTGCAGGTCTCCGCAGGGTGGTGTGCATCCCTGCCTCCTTGCCTGGCCATATCGGTTGACAGTGCGCCGCTGAAGGTGCCTGCGCACGCTCAGGGGACTTGCATCCGTGCCCTGCGCCCTCGCTGGCTGCCCAGGTCACCTGCAGGGGCGCGAAGAGGGCCGCGCTCTGCGCCTCACGATCCAAAGGCCAGACGCGTCGCACTTCTCCACTGGGGTGCCGAAGTATGCCGCTCGGGAAGGCACTCAGAGGAGCCACCTGGGAGGCGTGTGGCTTGACGAGGGCCGGTTTCTGCAAGCCGCGCTGGGGTCAGACCCGTCTTGGCGTCCCCACGACAATCCCAGAGCCACCTGGAGCTGGCAGGAGGCTGCAGGACGCCCCCCCGGATGGCTTTTCGGGAAAGGCTGGGCCCTTCAGCGCTAAGGGGAGGAGGAGGAAGTCTCCAGAGGCTCCCAGAAATCCCTGGAGGATGGTCGGTGGAGGCCTTTGGAGGCCATCGGAGGGGGAGGTGGACGAGGAGGAGGAGGAGAAGAAAGAGAAGGAGGAGAAGGAGGAGAAGGAGGAGGAGCAGAATGCGGAGGATGCGGGGCAGAGCGGGAGGAGTTGGAGGAGGAGGAGGAGGAGGAGGATGAGGAGGACGAGGAGGAGATCTCCCCTCTACCCTCCAGTCCGCCTCCCTCACCGTGCGCAGCACCGTCACAGCGGATGCTGGATGGCATCGCTCGGAAGGCGAAGCGCACAGCACCGGGGACCAGACGGGTTGCGGGGCTGCCTGTGGCGGTGCGCGGCTGGAATCGACACGCCGATAGACGTCCTGCACGGGTGGCTCTGCGAGTTCCCACCACTTGCTGGCTTCAACGCCTCGATTCTCGCGCCGATCCCCAAGGGCAAGGACCCGTCATATGGCATGCTCATCAGACGCTCCGCGAAGCATGTACGACCTTTTCAGTTAAAGAGCACCGACGCAAGGCTGCACGACACGACCAACTGCCTGAGGGCCCTGCTCCTCCACATCATGCCGCCTCGGTGGCACACACGCGCTCCCCGCCGTAGCGGGCACCGAGGCGGCAGGCTTGGCGGCCTTCAGCGGCCCACCGTCGCCGTCCTCGACGACGATCGCTGCGGGGGTGGTGGCCGCACGGCTAGCCTGCTCCGCCGCCGCCGTCCACCGCGGCCCCCCTGCCAGCGTCTTCTCCACGACGCTCTCAGCTAGCCGCACCTGCTGGGCCAGCTCGAGCCTCGCTCCCGCAGGCAGGCAGGGATCGCCCACGTCGCGCCGCTGCCACCCAGTCGGCCGGGGCGGCCTCGATGGCTGAGGGCGCAGCGGGCCGCCGGCGGTGCCGCCCGCGGGCCGACGCCCGCCAGCTCCCAGGCCGCCGCGCCCTTGCCCGTGCCGCGGCGCCGCCAGCCCGCTGCAAGCGGTTCAGCGCCTGCTTCGGCATGCGCGCAATGCTAGCTGCGCGCCGCGACGGGCAGCGCAGGCCTGCATTGCGCCGGGCCCTCTCGAGCCCCTTCGCCTGCGGAGCGCCCGCTGCCTTGGCCGCCCTGGCAGCCCCAGCAGCGGCAGCCTCTGCCGCGCCTGCACTCGCCGAAGCCGCGCCACAGCCAGCGACCTGGCCAGCCGCCAATATCACCTCGACCACGGGAACTGCCAGCGCCACGCGCGCGACGATCTCGCTGCGCAAGACCGCGTTGGACTCCGCAGCGCCGAGGTCTCCCTGGCGCTCCGCCAGCCCGACCGCCTGCTCCGCCGCCTCCGCGTGCCGCTCCCGCATCGCTGCGAGTTGCGCCTCCAGCCCGCGCACCACCTTCTCAAGGGCCTCGACGCGCATGTTGGCGGCCGCCAGCCTTCCGCAGGCTGCTTCCCTTGCCGCTGCCCGCCGCGCCCGCCGGGCAGGCCAGATGGAGCCTCCAGCCGCCGCGGCCTCGGGCTGCGCCGCCGCCTCGTGGGCAGCCATGCAGCCGACCGCAGTCATCCGCGCCCAGAGGCGCCTCCCCGCGCGCCGAGCCCGCCCACGCGCCCAAGGAGCGGCTCCTGAGCCAAAATGGCTACGGAGGAGGAGGAGGAGGAGGAGGAGGAGGAGGAGGAGGAGGAGAAGGAAGAGGGGGAGGAGGAGGAGGATGAGGATGAGGAGGAGGAGAAGGAGGAGGAGGATGGAGAGGAGAGGCGGAGGAGGAGGAGGAGGAGGAGGAGGGGAGGAGGAGGAGAGGAAGAGACGAACGAGGAGGAAGGAGGAACATGGAGAAGGAGGAGGAGGAGGAGGATGAGCGGAGGAAGATTGGAGGAGGGGGGGAGGAGGAAAAGGTGGAACCAGGAAAACAGGAGGAGGGCGGTGGATGATGATAGATGATGATGATGATGATGAAGATGATGAATGAGTGATGATGATGATGATGATGATGGATGATGATGATGATGCTGATATGATGATGAATGATGATGATGAAGACGACGACGACGACGACGATGATGATGATGATGATGATGGATGATGATGAATGATGATGATGATGATGATGATGATGAGATGATGATGAAGTGCTGATGATGCTTAATGCTGATGGGATGCTGAGATGCTGGCTGAAGCTGATGCTGACGATGCTGATGCTGATCTGATGCTGATGCTGATGAAGGAATTGATGATGATGCTGAGGAGAGAGGAGGAGGAGGGAGGAGAGGAGCAACCCCATACTACTAGGAGGAGAGATGAAAGGCGCGTAGGGGAGGAGTGATGTGGAAGAGAAGAGGGGAAGAGGTCGAGAGGAGAGAAGGGGGGAGGAGATGAAGGTGTATAGAGGAAGAGGAGAGGAGGAGAGGAGGAGGAGAGGAGGGAGGAGGAGGAGGAGGAGGAGGAGGAGGTGGAGGAGGAGCGGAGGGGGAGAGGAGGAGGAGAGGTGGAGAGGAGGAGGAGGAGGAGGAGGAGGAGGAGGAGGAGGAGAGGAAGAGGAGAGGAGGAGCAGCAGGAGCGGAGCATAGAGGTGGGGAGGTGGATAACGAGCGATGAGCGAGGAAGAGGAGGAGGCGGAGAGAGGAGGAGGAGGAGGAGAAGAGGAGGTGGATGAGAGGAGGAGGAGGAGGAGGAGGAGGAGAGGAGAGGAGGAGGAGGAGGAGGAGGAGGATAAGGGTAAGACAAACAATACTAACAGGAGGAGGTGGCGGAGTACGAGGAGGAGGATGAGGAGGAGAAGGAGGAGGAGGATGAGGAGAAGGCGGAGGAGAAGAAGGGTGTAATAGGAGGAGGAGGAGGAGGAGGAGGAGGAGGAGGAGGAGGATGAGGAGGAGGAGGAGGAGTAGGACGAGAGGAGGAGGAGCGAGGCGAAGCGGAGGGAGGAGTTGGAGGAGAGAACGAGGAGGATGAGGAGGAGGAGGAGGAGAGGAGGAGGAGGAGGAGGAGGCGGAAGGACGGGAGCAGAGCAGGAGAGGTGGAGAGGCGGATAAGGACAATGAGGGAGAGGAAGAGGAGGAGGAGGAGGACGAGGACGATGAGGAGAGGAGGAGGAGAGAAGAGGAGGAGACGACGAGGAGTAGGAGGAACAAGGAGAAGGATGAGAGGAGGAGGAGGAGGAGAAGAGGCAGATGAGGATGTGGGAGGAGGAATAGGGTGGGCAGGAGGAGACCGAGGTCAGAGGGGAGGAGGAGGAAGAGGAGGAGGAGGAGGAGGAGGTGAGGAGAGAGAGGAGAGGAGAGACGGAGGAGGACCAACCATGAATAGGAGAGAGAGGAGGAAGAGGAGGGTAGAAGGAGTTGAGGATGAGGATGAGGTGGAATGAGGAGGCTGAGGAATTTGAGAAGGAGGAGGAGGATGAGGAGGAGGAGGAGGAGAGGAGGAGGAGGAGGAGGAGGAGGGGGGGTGTGGTGTTGGGCTGTGGGGGAGGCCGAGGAGGAGGAGCAAGGAGGAGGAGAGGAGGTAAGGACAAAAAAAATGGAGTGGAGAACTAAGGAAGCACACGAGGAGGAGGAAGAGGAGGAGGAGGAACACCAGGAAAGAGGAGGAGGAGGTGAGGAGGAGGTTGAGGCGGATGAGGGGCGAGGATGTTGAGGAGGAGAGGAGGAGGAGGAGGAAAAAGGAGGAGCAGGAGGAGGAAGGAGGAGGAGGAGAGGTCAACAACGAGTAGGAGAGCAGGGGAAGGAGGAGCAGGAGGAGGAGGAGGAGGAGGAGGAGGAGGAGGAGAAGGAAGAGGACGAGACAGAAAAGAAGGATGAGGAAAAGGAGGAGCAGGATGATGAGCAGGATCATGATCAGGAACAGGAGCAGGAGCAGGAGCACGAGCAGGAACAGGAGAGGAGGAGGGAGGAGGAGGGCGACGAGGAGGAGGAGGAGGAGGAGGAGGAGGAGGAGGAGGAGGAGGGAGGAGCTGCTGGTCCTCTCAGCGTGGCCGCAACTGTAGCGGAGGGGAGGGGTGGCCCCAGGACACCCTCCAGCAGATTCTGTCCCACATGGCGCCGCAGAGGATGCCCCAGGAGGCGTCCCGCAACGACGGCATGTCTCTGGTTATCGTTGTCTGCGTCTTCCTCCTTCTCCTCCTTCTCCTCATCCTCCGCCTCTTCGTCTTCTCCTCCTCCTTCCTCCTTCTCCTTCTCCTCCTCCTCCTCCTCCTTTCTTTTCGCAGGTCTGCAGAGAACGCGAGATGCCCCCGGAGACTGCCGGGGTCCTCTGGAGACCCTCGAAGACCCCCTCCTGCTCCTCCTCCTCTTGGCCCCCCAGAGCCCCAGAGCGACGCGTCGGGCGTGCTCCGCCACCTCGGCCTCTGCCGTGGTGTTTTGCTTGCTTCGCCTCGGCATCTCGGGGCCCTGCTGCGGCCCCCCTGTGCCAGGCCCCTGGCGCTGTCTGGTTGGGAGGCCCCGTCGGGCCCGTCCAGCTGTTTTCTCAATGTCGGTCTTCGGCTTCGCTGGCCGTACACGCCCGGGGGACTGTTAAAACGACACGAAGATCGGGACAACATCGGGTCGGCATAACTCGAAATCTCTGAGAATCGGCGGGTTTGGAGGATGTATCGGGCGCCGCGGCCGCTCCGGAGCGTTCCGGAACGCTCTGAGAGCGCTCTGGAACGCTCTGGAGCGATTTATCCCGATCCTAGCCTTGTTTGATTCTCAATGTCGGTCTTCGGCTTCGCTGGCTGTACACGCCCGGGGGACTGTTCTGGTAAAGAGGTCAAGGGCCCCACCCCAGCAAAAGCCCTCCCTCAATCGTTCTTAGCTTTTGTTACGAGGCCTCCCCCCCGCAGGATGGCCTCACCAAACTCCTTCCCCTTTCTTATCCTTGCCCTCCTCCCCCACCTCGGCTTCCTCCCCCTCCTCCACCTCCTTCACCTCCACCTTCTCCTCCTCCACCTTCTCCTCCTGCTCCTCCTCCTTCTCCTTCCCCTATTTCTTTTCCTCCTGCTCCTCCTCCTCCTCCTCCTCCTCCTGGGTCGATCGCTCGGGCGATGAGAGCCAGACGAAATTCGCAACCTGTGCTCTAGAATGGGCGAAAATGAAAAAAGGGAGGTGCGGTGCAACAGTGAGGAGAGAGGATGCGCAGCCAACGAGCCTATGAAGCAGGCTCCACTCGCACTCCGCCAGCCCCCGGGGGCCTCTGGGCCGTAGAATTCACTGGATCACAAGACAGCCCACACAAGCTGAAAGTGTTAGAGTAAGCCTGCCTTGGTGATACCACGATCGTCTCAGAATCGGCGGCCTGTGCATCACGAGAGACAATGGCAGCAACAATGACAGTAGCAAAGACCCCTTGCATGCAGTCGGAAAGACGGGGCTCAACAATGCGAGCCGTCCTCTTTTTTCCGCAGTGCGTAGGTCAACACCCAGAAGGTGAGTAAGTAGCCTGTACACGCATAGGCAGAGGAAGCGCAAGTTCGGGAGACCCGTGGTGCGATTCGCCTCGGGAACCTGTGCTGCCGTCACGCCTTTAAACGCGGGACGAGGGGGGGCAACGCAAGGGAGCCCCCCAGCCCGACAGATGTCCTGCCAGAGAGGGAGGGGGTGGCCCCGGCCACTGTGCGGAGGCATTCTCCAGGGCTGGCAGTCACGAGCAGCACCCTGGATGGATGCGGCGGCAGCCGCGGCGGAGGAGGCAGTAGCGAAGGGAGTGAGCACCACACTTTGGGGGGACCTCATGAAGTCATTTGAACGCAACAGGGGGGTCCACAAAATCCTGGCAGGTGCCCTGCGAACAAGCTTCTCAGGGATAGAGAGACCTTTCTTTCTGCTACCACTCTGGGCTGACGTCGCCCTGTGTCGAGCCTGCTCTATCTCTTCAGCAGATGGGCTGGCAGGACGGTTCAGAAATGCATGGGACGCCTCCTAGCCGCAGCCAGACGTTTGGCCAACCTCGTCGAATGGCCATTATCTCGCATCCGCACATGGTATAAGCTGTCCACGATGATACCATGAATAAGGCCAGACTTTTGTTCCCTCGAAATATGAAGTCGCATCAGCCTCATGGAGCTGGCAACATGTCCACCATCCCTGTACGCGAAGCCATGCGAGGGGGCACACTGGAGGCGAGGGGCCAGCCAGTGGGGCGCCCCTCAAAGAGAGTGAGATCGTGCCTGGTCCTGGCGACCCTCGGCTCGGTCCAGAACCCGATTGACCAGGGCGCCATACTTGTGGGCCCAAGCCGCTCAAGAGCATTGTTTAAGCCTTAAGACGACCATCCCCTGTGGGTGGGGCCTCAGAGGCGAGTGACAGGCTGTGGGCCCACCGGGAACCACCAAACAATAGCTCCACCCACCCTCCCTCTTTTTTACGAACGCTACATCCAGAAGCGCACGAGGAAAGCAGGAGGCATGTACAATAAGGAGCGGCAACACCTGGTCGAGAGGGACCCTCCTAACACACGCTAATATGACATTGTACATTTCGTGTAGGTCCTTTCTTGATGTCGCCAAGTGTCAACCTGCGTGTGCTTCGTCATGTCTTCACATCGCCTCGGGTGCGAGTCTCACTTTGCCAAAGTGCTTCAGGGTCAAGGTGGGCCAGGTAACAGCTACATATACTAGCTTGGGCGATCCAGGAGCCTCAGCGTACAACACTTTTTCTCCAACCATCCTGCGGTGCTGGGTCCTCGTTCTGAAGAGACAGCGTCGCGCTTCACTTCACCTTCCTTCCTCCCCCCCTCCTCCTCCCTCCCAACAGCACACCCTCACGCTCCATGGCCCCATAAGATTTTCACCGAAGGCCAGAGTGGCAGTGCCCACATGTGGCCCCGCACCCATGTCGACACACCACTCATGCGCTTCGTGGTCCCATAGGGAGCTCCACCGAAGGCCACAGTGGCAGTACTCACACGCGACCCCGACCCTGTGAACTGGTTGGTGGGACGCCCTAGCTCTGGAGTAGACCCACTAAACGAAATGACTACTCAACATGTGGAAACATATGCGGTGCCGCGTGTTAGTTTACCGCATCAAGCGGCTGCGTTGAAAAATGATCAGTAGCAGCCCCAGCGGCACACCCGTGAAGAAGGTGCCCGTGAAAACGGCGCTGGGTGGAAAACGCGGTGCCCCCCCGCCGCCGCTGGTAAAACTCCCCAGAACGACAATCAACAGAAACCCGCAACGGCCTAAGCGCCGCAGTGGCCGGCACCCACGGAGCCCGTTCAACAACCACGCAGAGAGAGGACTTTTACGATGTTTCCACTCGTCACCGAGTCGTTGCCTCAATCCGCAGTGGTGCCGTGGGGTGATCCTAGGGGCGACCGCCGCGACCCGTCGACCTTTGCGGTCCCTGCCGATGGCCACTCCAAAGAGCCTGGCGGCGGCAGCGGGTGGCGGTGCGAAGTCATGCCTCTACCGTCGCGTCGATTGGCACTCTTATGATGCCGCTTTGTAAAGCCGCTCATTGGCGACAGGTCACTCTTACAGGTCATCAGAAGACGACGCATGGTGCCGCGTAGTGCCTACTAGGTTTGCCTCGACCGCGGGAACGGCCGACCCGGTGACCCCGAGCAGCGTGTCCAGGGACAGCTGCAGGAGGGTGTAGGCTTCGTCACCGGCCCCGACCCTGTTTGGGCGCACCCCTCAAACGCTTCGTTGCCCGACAGGGAGCTCCACCGAAGGCCACAGTGGCAGTGCTCACACGCCGCCCCGAACCCATTTGGCGCGCACTCCTCGCGCGCTTCGTGGCCCCATAGGGAGTTCCACCGAAGGCCCCAGTGGCACGCTTCGTGACCCCAAAGGGGGCTACACCGAAGGCTCTGGCGGCAGTGCTCGCATGCGGTCCCGCGCCCACGTCCGCGCGCCGGAGAATTCCAGGGACTCAGAGGTGGTGTGGGGGAGCTCGAGCCCGAAGCGCTCGGCCCTCAAGGTCATCGACATGGCCTCCCTGAAACGAAGCATCGCCTCGCTTTTGTCGGGGTTGGGCTTCCCTCTGGAGTAACATGCAGAAGCCCCTTGTTCAACAAGAGGAGCGGTGGCAGGGATCAGGTCGACTGCCCATCTCACTGCAACGCCTGCCGTGAGACCATCTACATGCGATGCAGATCCGCGTGGGGTCAGCCAGTCTTGGCAAGGTGTTTCAAGCCTTCTTCAATCTCCCTCTGGATGCGCGAAAAAACATCGTTGAACCCCTCGGGCGCCATGATGCTGCCCGGCCTGGATCTTGTTCCTGGGAACCTCTCCCGAAGCGCGTGCTGACCGGGGTTTCGAGGCGGAGCCAGGAATGGCGACGGGGGCCCCCGCGGAGGCCCAAACGTGCAAGCGCTCGCATGCTCGTCCAACCCACATCCCCCGTCCTCGATCCCGCCCGACGGCGGCGGCGACAACTGCGGCGACGACTATGACGACGACGACGACGACGACGACGACGACGACGACGACGACGACGACGACGACGAGGACTTCATCCAGGTGCTCGCGTCCCGGCGCTCCTCCTCCCAAGTCGACCCCCCAGACCCCTCCTGCAGCGCCCTGCGAGCTCCTCCTCCAGGCGGACCCAGCCATGGCCTGAACGCAGCCAACCCCACCCCCCAACCCGGTCCCCCCCCCCCCCCCCACCTCCCCCCCACCCACCCCCCCCCCCCCCTCCCGACCCGCCCCCCCACCCTCGACACCCCCCCCCCCCCCCCCCCCCCCCCCCCAGGGGAGGCCCGAGGAGGTAGGAGGCCCCCTGGAGGAAGACCTCCGCCTCCTCCTCCTCCTCCTTCTCCTCCACCTCCACCTGTGACGCTCCAACCTCCTCCTCCGTCTCCTCCTCCTCCTCCTCCTGCTCCCCTCCCCCCCTCCCCCCCGCCGCCTCCTGCCCCCCCCCTCTTCATTCCTCCTCTCCCCTCCTCCAGGAGGAAGAGGAGCAACAGCAGGAGGAGGCGGCGGATGATGAGGATGAGGTGGATCAGGTGGAAGAGGAATGGAGGAGGAGAAGCATGGGAGTATTGGGCGAGGGGGAGGAGGTTCAGGAGGAGGATGACTCCGACGCCGATGCCGATCACACGACGACAACCGCGCCGACGCCGACCTCGCCAACGCGGGACCACGGCGATAACGATACCGTCGGACGACGACGACGACGACGACGACGACGA
>CAUYUJ010016815.1:98610-113610 GCA_963575745.1 Prorocentrum cordatum
TAGTAGTAGTAGTAGTAGTAGTAGTAGTAGTAGGGGTAGTTGTAGTAGAAGTAGTAGTAGAAGTAGTAGTAGTAGTAGTAGTAGTAGTAGTAGAAGTGGTAGTAGCAGTAGTAGTAGTAGTAGTAGTAGTAGTAGGGGTAGTTGCAGTAGTAGCCGTAGCACTAGAAGTAGAAGTAGTAGTAGTAGTAGTCGTCGTCGTCGTCGTCGTCGTCGTCGTCGTAGTATTAGTAGTAGTAGTCGTTGTAGAAGTAGTAGTAGTAGTAGTCGTAATCGTAGTAGCAGTTGTAGTAGTAGTAGTAGTAGTAGTAGTAGTAGTAGTAGTAGCAGTAGTAGTAGTAGTAGTACCAGTAGTAGTGGTAGTAGTAGTAGTAGTAGTAGTCGTCGTCGTAGTAGTAAGAATCGTACTAGGGGTAGTTGTAGTAATAGCCGTAGCACTAGAAGTATACATTGTAGTAGTAGCCGTCGTCGTAGTAGTAGTAGAAGCAGCAGTAATAGTAGTAGTAGTAGTAATAGTAGTAGTCGTAGTAGTAGTAGTAGTAGTAGTAGCAGTAGTACTAGCAGTAGTAGTAGTAGTCGTAATCGTAGTAGTAGTAGTAGGAGTAGTAGTAGTAGTAGTAGTAGTAGTCATAAAGTAGTCGTAATAGTCGCCGTAGTAGTAGCATTCGTAGTATTAGTTTTCTTTTCATCAGTAGTAGTAGTAGTAGTAGTAGTAGTAGTAGTAGTAGTCGTCGTAGTCTTAGTAGTCGTAGTAGTCGTAGTAGTCGTAGTAGTAGTAGTAAGTATAGTAGTAGTAGTAGTAGTAGTTAGTAGTAGTAGTAGTAGTAGTAGTAGTAGTAGTAGTAGTAGTAGTAGTAGTAGTAGTAGTAGTCGTAGTCGTAGTCGTTAGTCGTAGTAGTAGTAGTAGTCGTAGTAGTAGTAGTAGTAGTAGTAGTAGTAGTAGTAGTAGTAGTAGTAGTAGTAGTAGTAGTAGTAGTATTAGTATTAGTAGTAGTAGTAGTAGAAGTAGTAGTAGTAGTAGTCGTAGTAGTAGTAGTAGTAGTAGTAGTAGTCGTAGTAGTAGTAGTAGTAGTAGTAGTAGTCGTAGTAGAAGTAGTCAAAGTAGCATTCGCCGAAGCAGTAGTACAACATATTGTAGTCGCAGTCGCCGGATTCGTAGTTGTATTCGTGGGCGTGGTGGGAGTCGTAGTCGTAGTAAGAGTATTCGTCGTGCCAATAGAAGTAGAAGACTTGTAACGTTGTTCGCCGAGCCCCTGGCAGCCACAGTTCTGTTCTGCTGCCCGTTTCCCTCCCCTGAACCTCGCGTTCGAGCCCGCCCGCGCCGCTCGCTTCTGGCGCAAGTCGCGCGGCACTCGCTCTTGCCGCGAGGCTCACTCCGAGCGAGCCCGACCGCTCCTGGGGCTCTTCGCCTCCTCCTCCTCCTCCTCCTCCTCCTCCTCCTCCTCCTCCTCCTCCTCCTCCTCCCCCTCTCCTCCTTCGCCGCGTCCCACCTGGGCGCTTCACGGCGAGCCCAGCCGCTTCTGGCGCACATCGCATTCCAGTGTTCTTGCCAGGCAGCCTCCCGCGGAGTCGACGTCGAGCGGCCCGCTCGTGTCTGGCAGCGTGCCGCTTGGTCAGCATTCTTGCTGGGAGGCTCGCTCCGAGGAAGCCTGCTCGTTTCCAGCGCACATGGCGCGGCTATCGCTGCTGCCACGAAGCCCACTCCGAGGGAGCGCGCTCGTTCCCAGGGTACTTTGCCTTTCCAGACTTGTCGTCAGGAGTTTCACACCAAGCAAGCCCAGTTGCTTCCAGCGCACGTCGCTGGGCCAGCGCAGTTCCCCAGGAACTTCCCAAGAAGCTCAGCCCAAGAGAGCCCTCTTGCGTCTGGCAGCTTATTGTCTTGTCAGCATTGCTGCCAGGAGTCTCAGTCCGAACGAGCCCATTCGTTCCAGCGCGCATAGCGTGACTACCGCTGCTGCCACGAAGCCCACTCCGAGTGAGACCGCTGCGGGTGCACTTTGCACTTTGCATCTCGTGTTGAACATTATCCGCCCCCTTCCCCTCCCCCTCCCCCGTGCGCCTCGTCCACTCCCGCTCCTTTTCGCCTGCCTTTTCTCTCCCGCTCTGGTCACGTCCTCTTCTCCCTTCCTCTTCCCCCCTCCCTCCCTCTCAGTGCCCCCCTCCCTCTCTCCTTTTATCTCTGTCCCTCCTCCTCCCCTCTCTTCCCTTGCCGTTCCCTGCTCCTCGCCCCCCCCACCCCCTCCCGCCGCCCCTCCCCCCCTCCTCTCTCTCCGTCGCTGCCCCCGCCGATGCCGGCTGCGGGGCGGCAGCGGCGTGGGGCCTGCCGCGGGCACCCGGGCCCAGCAGAGAGCGGCCTTGGCGGAGCAGGTCGCGAGTCTCTCGGCACCGCTCGGACGCGTGCATGTCTTCCTCGGCGAGGGCCAGGGAGGAGCATCCTGGATGACTCCGGGAGAAAAAAGCACGCACGGAACCGAACAGCACGCGAGGAACGGACGTCCGAGCGGTGGCGAGGCCTAGACTCGAGCCGACTTCCCGGTGACTGCTCGCTGCTCCTCCCGGCCTGGTGGCCGCTGCCGGCGCCGCCGCTCGACCCTGCACCGCCCGCGGCCGTGCCAGCGTGGGCGGTGCGCGCTCTCGAGCACCGCGCGCCCTCCCCGGCGGCGCCCGGCGCGTCTCAGGGGCCTCCTCTTCGGGAGCCTGGAGACGGGGGTCAATGCAAACGGGGGGGTCAGCCAGCGCGCCAGATCTTGCATGATCCTGCAGGGCCAGCCTCCCATTGACCCGGGTTTGGGTGCAGGATCCTGCAGGATCTTGCAGGATCTGTCGCATTGACCCGGGTTTGGGTGCAGGGTCTTGCAGGATCTTGCAGGATTCTGCAAGGCCTGGCTGACCCGGGTCTGGATTGACCCGGGTCAGAAGATCCCCGACCTCTCTTCGCGGCGGCACCTGCTCGGCCGAGCATCTCAGCGGCGCCTCGTGATGCCGTTCGCCGCAGCAGGGAGGCAGGGATGCTTTTCTCTGGCGCTCGTCTCCTCCCTCCTCCTCCCTTGTGCTCATCATGCACACCTGGCGATGCGTCCACGTCTGGGCTGGCTCCGATGGATGTCGGAGGCCGAGGTGGAACTCGGGAAGGGAGTCCAGAAGGCCTCCTCCTCCTCCTCCTCCTCCTCCTCCTCCTCATCCTTCATTTCTGCTCTCCTCCCCCTTCGCTTCTCGCCCTCTTCCTCCTCCGGACCTGGCGACGGGTCCCCGTCTTCAGTTCCTTCATGTTCGGGGCTCCCGAGGTGAAGCTCAGGGAGGGGTTCCAGAAGGAGGACACTGGCAAGAGCATGAGGAGATCGGGGCATGGAAAGCATCCAGGGGAGAGAGAAACGCATACGTACCGGTACCGATACCACTCCCTTGTGTTCGCCGTTCTGGGCCACTTGGGGGGTCCCTCGTTGCTACGGCTGGATCGGCCTTGGAATCATGGTCACAGAGCTCCCCAGGAGAGGTCTAGTGAATAGCGGTATCGATATCTGCATGCTCCCCCAAATACGTAATCGAAACGACGAGATTGGCGAAACCAGGGAGCAGGCAGACGAAGGGCGAAACGGGCCCTGCAGCGTTGGCGGAGCCTTCGTGGAGCGATTGGCGAGGGTGCGCCCCAAACAAGACAAAAAGGACTGACTCATCCAGGCTTGTTTGCGGGGAAGCAGGATACACATAGTGTGGCTGGCATAGGCGCGAGCTGGATACACACGTGTTTCTGGCGCCTGGCCCTATGTGGCTGGGCACGGCGCTCCGCATGTAGATCGGACGCGGGGCCTCCGCACGGTCTGCACATGAACCTGGCCACGCGTGGTTCCCATCGAGCGACGAAATCTATACATGCCCACTGCCCATAGCCCAGATCCCCGATACGTATCCCGCCCCAGATGTACGTCGCGCTATCGTAGGGCCCTGACGCCTGGGGGTCCCATCATCGAGGAAATCTGACCAAACTTACCCAAACCAAGCCCACGCTGCCCGATGGCGGTCGACCGGCGCCGACGGCCTCAGAAGGCCGCCGAAGGATGCCGAAGGTCGCCGAAGGCCACCGAAGGCCACCGAACGCCTCCGAAGGCCGCCGAAGACCGCCGCCGCCCCTTCGGCCTCGCGGGACGTGCCCTGCTCCTCGGAGCTGGCGCCGCGGACGCCGCGCCTCCCTCGGGTGCCGCGGGCGGCTCGGAGGCGGCAGGGAACGCTTGGGTTGCACGGACCTCCGCCGTCGTGTCTTCTTCCAATGCCGGCGTCCTTTTCTGGACTTCGGCATCTGGGGGCCCTCGGCTCCACGCAAGAGCGACCCTCTTCGCGGGAGCGACTTTTTAGCGCGGGCCCGCATGGGGTCCCTTCCAGTGCCCCCCGGCACCGAGTTGCGCACTTGGATTTTGGCCACACTTGGCATCGCTCGGACGTGTGCATGTTTCCTTCGGCGAGGACCATCGAGGAGCATCCTTGACCATTTGGCGGAAAAACCACGCACGAAACCGAAGAAAACACAGGGAATGGATGTCCGAGCGATGGCCAGGATTTGCGCACCTGGATTTTGGCCACACCGTGCCCCCCGAAATCCGCGCACCAAGGGGCACCCTCCTCCTCCTACTCCTCCTCCTCCTCCTCCTCCTCGATCCTCCTCCTCCTCCTCCTCCTCGTCCTCCGCCTCCTCCTCGTCCTCCGCCTCCTCCTCCTCCTCCTCCTCCTCCTCCTCCTTCCTACTTGGGCACTCTTGCCCTAGGGGTCGCTCTGGCGTGCTGCCGAGGCCCGCTGCGGGCCCCGGGGGCCGTCGGAGAGTCCTCCAGGATGTAAAGCCGGTCCCAAGGAAGAGGTCGATAAAACGACGCGAAGATCGGGACAAAATCGGATCGGGATAACTCGAAATCTCTGAGAATCGGCGGGTTTGGAGGATGTATTGGGCGCCGCGGCCGCTCCAGAGCGTTCCGGAACGCTCTGAGAGCGCTCCGGAACGCTCTGGAGCGATTCATCCCGATCCTAGCCCTGTTTTAGTCGCGAGTTCTTGGGGTCACGCACAGCGTTGAGACGGAGCATCGACGTGGAGGTCTGAGTATCCGCCACCCAGGGTCCACATCGATCCGATCGATCCGATCCGATGTAGATTTCGGCTGGCCCGATCCGATTTGGCTCCGATGTCCCGACGATGCGATTCGGCTCGATGTCCGCATGGTGTCGTTGTGCATCCTTGCGCGGCCGATCCGATTCGAGTCTGGCTGCGTGCCGGTGCGGCCTGGCTCGCTGCTCCGATACCCGGTTCGATTTTGCGATTCGGTGCTGGTTGATTCCGCCCCCTGGCCTCGCTCCAAGACGTAGGCAGGCGGCCGGGGATGAGCCTCGATGGTGAGCTGCTCGTCATGCGGGGAGCGCGTCACGGAAGGGGTCGGTCAGGCCGCGTCCGGTCGTCCTTGCGCAGGAAGTACCTGAGCCGCAAGCCGACCCTCAGGCAGATCCACGCGCTGACCTTTATCCGCAGTGTTTCCGAGGAGACCCAGGCGGATGGGCGCTGCGAATCCCCGGCTCCTCCGGGGAACGAGGCTCGAGGATGGATTCGTTGGCACTCTTCTGTTCAAGAGGATTACGGCACTCCGCCGACCTGCAGACGAAGTGAGGAGCCCGTGGGGTTTGTGAGGGCGAGGTCTGAACGTGAGTGGCGTACAGGACGACATGGGCTTCTAACCATGGTGGGCTAACATCTGCTTGGGAGGGGGACAACAACGCATCTCACACGTCTTTGCACTGCCATCAGGCGGAAGTCGGCGGATTCAGACAACGCGAAATGTTTGGCCACGAGACAGACGCGCGCTAGCGCTGCTTGAGCGCTCCCTGCTGCCATCACACTCGTACCATGAAGTGGGCCAATCTATCTCGTCAGAAATATTTCACGTGGGCACCCAATCCGAGACCTCATGATGCCGTTATGTGTCATGATGTTGTATCAGCTTTCGGCCAACAACAGTGGCCGGGATCGTGGCAGTCGTGATGTGGAGCTCCATACAAGCGCCACGTTTTTTCAATGTATAATCCTCCTTCCCACAGGGGCGGACGGTAGGATAAGGGGATACTGAGGATGAGGATGGTGATGATGCTGATGGTGATGCTGATGATGATGCTGCTGATGCGGTTGATGATGATACTGATGATGCTGATGCTGATTATGATGACGATGATGCTGATGCTGATGATGATGCTGATGCTGATTATGATAATGGTGATGCGGAGGAGGAGGAGGATCAGGAGGAGGAGAAGAAGAAGACAAAGGAGTAGGAGCAGGAGGAGGAGGAAGAGGAGGAGGAGGAGGAGGAGGAGGAAGAGGAGGAAGGGAACAACATCATGATTGCACGTGATGAAGGGACGGTGGATAATCAGTCGGCGGTCGAGCGGAGCAGGTGGGTGAGAGAATACTAGGGGGAGGGGATAGGAGGTCGAGGTAGACGACCACATAGACGACGATGGGGAGATAATGGCGCGGAGGAGGAGAAGGAGGAGGAGGAGGAGGAGGATTAGACGGAGCACCGCGACGTTGGGTGCGGATGTGGGCATGCCGAAGTTGGGACTTTTTTGGGCCCTGGCCGAGACTCCTACAGGGCTGCGCGGGCAAACTAGGCGCGCCCAGGTCTCCTGGACGGTGTCCAAGAGTAGGAGGAACGCGTGAAGTTGCGCGAAGAGAGGGAGCAAGGATGACTGGGAGGTGGCGACGAAGACAAACACAAAGGAGGGCGATGAGCATGAGACGAGCGGCTGGGTGTGCGGCTGCTGGAGGGGGCGCGATTCTGATGGATGGGTGCTCAGGAAGCAGTAGCGTGTGAAACTTCGGAGGTTCTTTCGGCGGCGCGTTCGGCAAATCTGCGCCAGTGTGGGAAACCTCGTGGGCAATTGTAGGGCGTCGGACGCCCGAAAAGGCACAACGCGAACATACTGTAACAAACGTGCGACACTCCCGCAGCTGCCTGCGGTAAGTCCCGCCACCTCGCTTGGCTGGTGGGTCAAGGGCTTCTTGGATGTCTGTGGGGGTCTCTCGGGAATTCTCTGAGGTGCCTCTTGGTGGCAGTTTTGAAGCTTCTCAGGGACCGTTTGGGGGCCTTGGGGCCTCGTGGGGCCTCTTGGGGGTTTCTTGTGCGCCTGCTGGCGGGCTCGGGGGCCTCTTTGGGCGGAGGGCTCGAGGTGTCGGTTTGAATGCCACCCGCGTGGCCCCTCTTGGGGCTCCCTTTGGCCGCCTTGAACGTCTGCTGGGCCGTCTTTGGCAACTTGGGGACTTCTTCGCCCGTCATGGAACGCTCTTGGGAGCCTCCTGGGTCGTCGTGGAATCAGTCGAAGCCCCATCGGCGAATATGCAAATCATGTTAGCCTTCCCCAGGAGTGGTGCCGATTTGGGCTTCTTGGGTCCCTTTTAGGAATCAATTCGGAGCTCTCTTGGGGCGTCATGGAAGGTGTTTGGGGCCCTCCTTGCGGCTGTCTTGTGGCTTTGAGGTCTTTTGCGACGCGTTGGAGCCCAGCTCTTGGATCAAGATTTTGTTCAAGCATGCAGAGGCCACGCCCTTTACCGTCTCCAGTCCTCTGTACTTCGCTGTGCCACACCACACCTGTCACATCTTGAGGCGCCACGGAAAGGCAATGAACGGTAGGTGGTGGAGCTCAGTTTTGTGCGCTTTTTGACACAACAGGCAACGAACGGTAGGTGGTGGAGCTCGTTTTTTTTGCATTTTCTGACACAGCGGGGATCCGATCGGTTTCTTGTGATTGTGTCTCTGGCCGCTTGCGTGAAGATGCTGGCGGACAAGCACCACATGGGGACTCCAGTAACAGGCGTGCTCAAATCATCAGACAAAATGCCGCGCATAGGCAGTTCGCCACTGAACGTTGACGAAGGACTTCGAGCTTTACAAGGCTGGTTCCACCATCGTCTTGCTGACGTTGAGGCGGCAAGCGGTGCTTCGAGCTCCGGGACCCCGTTCACCATGGAGGGCATGCGCGAAATGTTCAAAGAGCCGCATCAACCCCTCTGGGAGGACATTGATGCCATAATAAGCACAGGGTATCGAACCAAGCATCATGCCGCATTTACAACACCCCAAAACGCAACTGATGGTAGTACTACACGCGTTGCTGCTCTTGAAACAGACGCTTCCTGACCCACATCTGCGAGGACTGGGTCCGAGGCACCTACCGATATGACTATGCAGAAACAGCTGCACGAGCTGGATATGGAAATGCAGGAAATGAAGAAGCACAGAACTACTTCCAGAAAAGGGACGCAAACGAACCACTCAGGTGAAAATGTATGGGACCTCACGGCAGTAATTGGTAAATGTGCTGATTTTGATTATTTGACTGCTGTCACGTCGCGGGTTTCAGACACGCCTGCGTCGTTCTCGGCGCTTGCAGCTGTTGAGATCTACTCTAAGGGCGACTTCCGGGACATCCTTTTCGTGGTATTCGCGAGCGAAGCCGATCGAGATTTGGCGGTTGGTGCATTACGGAAGGCGATCCCCGACCACGGAGGGACAGCAATTTGGGTGAGCTGTTCAAGACAAGCGGCCTTTTTGTCCGTGTGGCTCGGAATTTGTGCTTTGGGCTGAAGTGCATTCTCAAGGACGATTTGAAGAACAAGTGCAGCATACAGATCGCGACCAATGGATTTCCTTGCCAAGTTTTCGTGGGAGGAGCTATTGCAGTATATGTTTCCGTACATGAATCGCAGGTCGTATTTGAATGGGGCCCAGAACGGAAAGCATGGGACGACCTACAACAACATCCCAAACTCATCGAACTTACCAACAACAGCTCAACACTTCTGGATCCATCTGCCTAGGGAACAAGGGGGCGTCAACATGCACATCAAAAGGCCGATTGGACACACGGCTGGACTTTGGAACCGGCCCAACAGATCGTTATGTAAATCTTTGTGCCGCCAAGGTGGGCAATGGTACCATTACTGTCAGCACGACTACCTTCGTACAGCGGCCCGCTGTCGTTTCACTTTCCTTGCCGGGGTAACTTGTCGGGACCATTTCCATTGCCTTGTCTTCCTCAATCTGGGCACCAGCGCCGACCAAATCATGGAAGGTTTCTACCACTTCGTCCACCTCAATCGGGGGCGTCCGCACGGACAAAGGTATGCATGGCGGCGTGCTCGACCTTGTCACACATCTTCGGGGATTGCAAAACATCCCGCATCAGTACTTCCTCCAGCACGTTTACCAAATCTCTTTCACCCCCCCCTTCGCCCGCCCCTCCCCCGCCTCCGCCCCCGCCTGCCCTCCTCGCACCCTGCAGTACGGTTCTCTTGGCACAGACCCCGCCGTCTATGTGCACCGAGTTGCGTCCGACGTCTGGCCGCGTGGAACATCGAGGGTCTGCGCTGCGATTCCACAGTCAAGCTGGGCGAGCTTGCCCCGATGATGCAACGTCAAAGGGTTGATGTTTTATGTGCGCAAGACGCGCATCTGGGCGGAGGTGAGCATCTCCGAAAAGACGGAACCGATGTGTTACTATCTGAGATCATCACTCCCCTCAACGGAAACTCCAGTGGGCAGCCCCCCGAGGTTGGGCGTCGACGTTTCCTGTTTCCTCGGGAAGTGCACTAAGTCTTCGCAGGATGTTTCATCGCCGTTTTTTCCAAGGTTCCTCGGCGTTTTTTGGGGCGCGTGGTGCGGACTGCGGCATGCTCGCGGGCCTCCCTTGGGCGCGTGGCCTCATCGGGGGCGCCACCGAAGGCCCAACTGTCAGGGTTCACATATGTATCCGGGCAAATTTGGGCATGCGCTCGCACACACACACACACACACACACACACACACACACACACACACACACACACACACACACACACACACACACACACACACACACACACACACACACACACACACACACACACACACACACACACACACACACACACACACACACACACACACACACACACACACACACACACACACACACACACACACACACACACACACACACACACACACACACACACACACACACACACACACACACACACACACACACACACACACACACACACACACACACACACACACACACACACACACACACACACACACACACACACACACACACACACACACACACACACACACACACACACACACACACACACACACGCATCACACGGCTCGTGGCCTCATAGGGAGCTCCACCGAAAGTTTCATTCGCAGGGCTCACGTGCGTCCCAAGTCCAGTTTTGGCACACCCATCACACGGCGCGTGGTTTCATAGGGATATTCAGGGAATTTCGCCGAAGGCCCTGGTGGCAAGCTTCGCATGCGTCCCTGTAAGTGTTTTGGCGTGTCGTCGTCGCTGTTCTGTTCGAAGAGGTTCACTGAAGATTTGCGGTTCGCTCGCCGTTTTTTTTTGTGGGTTTGCGTAGGGCGAGTCACGTCGCCGCTTTTCGGTGACACTCGGTAAGTGTGCAGGAATTCAATTTTCTTCGCTGGCCTATCTGAGCGCATGGTTTCGATATGCAGAAACGGAAAGGACCAAGGAACTTAGATGCGGGAGTGCGACGGTATATTGGAGACGGTTTAATTGTTGATCCAGGCGTATCGCCCGCCACTGTCGCCTTCAAAGTTTTCAGCGATAGGTTGGCTACGCTGTGACCGCGAGTGGAAAGTGATATGCTCACGCCGGTCACCGCTTACGCGCCTCACAGTGGCACAAACTACGACTTCGAGGCCCGACAGAACTTCCACAACAAGCTGCGAGCCGCAATCCGGACCACTACCTTGCACAGTGCCACACTTATTCTCGGTGACTTTTAATGCAAAGTTGCACTGGGCACGACATGGAGAAAACAATACCATTGGACCGTACGTGTTCGACCCCAGCATCGCGGACATTCCTTTCACATCGGATGGATAGCATTTCCAACAGACAGTTGCAAGCGCATGGCAGGACCAACCCGGACGACATGAGCATGACATGTCGACACGCTAGCGAGGAACATATGGATACAGACATCACGACATCCACGTTTTCTCAAATAGATGGTGCACTATGCCACCGCAGTGTGTGCTCAAGTGTGAATGACTGTTGGTCAGACCGAGCAGAGTCTTTAAATTGTCGCCATGTTCTTGCAGGGGTAGCGGAGTGGTGGTGGCCTTCGCGCTCTGCCTCTCTTATATTTAATATGTTTCGGCCTCTCGCTCATAGAACGGGCTCGGTCGTCTCGGTTGTTGCTGCAAAAGGAGGAGGAGGGCGGGCGGAATGGGGACGGCGATGGCGAGGATGGAAGCGGAATCCCTACCCAACCGTTGCTCCCTCCTGTCTTCCGTCGATCCTTCCATGCCTTTTTGCTTGTCCTCCCTCCTTGCTTTCCTCCCTCTCCGGCTCCCTCCCTCCGCTTTCTTCTCTCCCTTCTCTCGTTTCCCCGTCGCTCGACCATGGGCACCAAGAGGGCCCCAAGAACGCCCCCACTATCCAGCTGCCTGCGGCAAGTCCCGCCGCTGTGCCAGCCCAGCTTTCTGTGCGGCGACTGTTCGAGGAGGCGCGGGAGGCCGTCACGCGTTACATTTCGGGTCTGCAGGCTTGGGAAAGCCGTGATGAGGACGATGAGGATTATGAGGATGAGGGGGGGGATGATGATGATGATGATGATGATGATGATGATGATGATGATGATGATGCTGATGACGGTGGTGATGACGATTATGCTGCTGATGCTGGTGGTGATGGTGATTGTGGTGATGGAGATGGTGATGGCGGCGCTGATGATGATGATGATGGTGATGATGGTGACGATGCTAAGGATGATGATGGCGATGATGGTGATGGCGAAGACATCGACGATGACGCTGGCGATGGCGCCAGTTATGGTGTTGACGATGATGACAATGGTGATGACGTCGATTCGGATGATGGTGATGATGGCCATGGTGATGATGATGGTGATGCTGCTGATGATGATGAGGATGATAGTGATGGTGATGCTGCAACTCGTTTGGGCCGTCTTGGGGCTGTTTTGGCTTCTGGTGAGGCAGTCTTGGGGGTTCCTTGGGGCCCTTTTTGGCCAGTTCGGGACCCTCTTACGCCTGCCTTGGGGTTTCTTGGGCCGTCTTGGGGCCCTCTTGGCCGCTTCGTGGGTGCCTGGGGGCCGTCGTGGGGCCGTCTTGGCGTCGTTTTCGGCTGCCGACGGGCCTTCTAAGGCGGGCTTGGCTCCCACGGGAGGTCCTTTTGGGCCGTCATGGGGCCGTCTTGAATGCTTCTTGGCCAGTCGTGGGGTCCTCTTGGGCCGTCTTGAGCTGACAGTAGCCCGAGAAAGCGAGAATGCAACAATCTTGCTAAGACCAAGCGTTATATCAATGATTGTGACTTCTTCGGATCCTGTTGGAGGTCTTCTTGTGACAATCTTGGACCCTCTTGGAGGCATCTTGGGCCGCTTTGTCTCAATATTCGGCCGCTTTGAGGTCATCTTAAGCAGTCTTCGAGGCATCTTGGGGCATCTTGGTGTCCTTGGTTGCTTGCACGGGCCGTCTTGGAAGCAAGAGACGCAAATCCACCGTTTTTTTTGATGAGGGACCGTTGCTCGAGAGGCCTTGCAGCGCTTGGCAGCAGCTTCTGGGCATGCGGCCAGCGAGCGATCCCTGAGCGGGTGCGCGTGGTCGAGGGGCCTGGCCGTCGGCAGCGTGCGGGCCTCTGGGGCGCCCTTTGGGCCGTCCTGGGGGGCGATCCTGGTGGCCCACGGGGCCGCCTTGACGCGTCGGCAGCCCGAGAAGAGACAAGGGCGCCAAGATCATTTGAGACCAAGGGCTCCCTCGAGGGCGCGAAGTTATTCGCGCTTCGCGCTTCGCGGTCCTCGTTCCTTCTCCCCCTCCTCCTCGTCCTCCTATTCTCCCTTCTGGGAGGGCGGCGCGAGAGCGCGAAGTTATTCGCGCTTCGCGCTTCGCGCAGCGCGAAGCGCGAAGTTGGGAGCCCTAGGAGACACACGTGGACAATGACGAGTGAGCCTGCCCTCCGAAGGTCCTCCTTGCAGGCCTCTTCGGGGGCTCCCAGGCCGCCCTGGGCCAGCTGGTGCCCATCTCGGGGCGTCACGGGTGCATCTTTAGGGGGACAAGAAGTGGCATAGACATAACAACTCGGAGGTCCGCGCGGACTTCTCGGATCGCCGCTGGGCCCACCTCCCTTGCGCGCGAAGCGCGCCAGGGGCGGCGCCGGAGGCGCCGCCGGGCGGCCCCAGCGCCGATCCGAGAAGTCCGCGGGGACCTCCGAGTTTTTATGTTCATGTCACTTCTTGTTCCCCTAATCTGGAGCCCTCCTGCGGGCATCTCCGGGGCTGTTTCGCACCGCGAGGCTTCCTCGGGGGACCTCGTCGCCCTCGTGGGTGCCCCTCTTGGGGCGTCGCGGGGTGCAGCTGGAGCCCTCCTGCGGGCATCTCCGGGGGCTGTTTCGCACCGCGAGGCTTTCTCGGGGGGCCATCGTCGCCCTCGTGGGTGTCCTCCTGCGGCCCTCTTTCCGCTGGAAGACTTTGCTCAGGGCACCCTTGCCTTCCGCGGGATATCAAATTACAGCCAAGGGCGCGCAACTTTGCTCAGGGTACCCTTGCGTCCTTGCTCGTCCTTGCTCTTGCGTCCCTGAGGTTTTCGTCGTCCGCCGCCCCAAAAGTCCCAACTTCGGCTTCCAAGGGTCTTGCGTCCTTGCCGCGCGTCCTGATTACGGTTTTTGACTGTAGACGCGGCGTCCCAGGGGTCGGCGGGTCGGGACGCAGGCCCGAAGGCTTAACCAATCAGAAGTCTAGCACGCGGTGAGGGTGTTAGAGTGTGGGTGTTAGGTGTAGGGCATGAGGGTCAGGGTTTTATGAGGACGTGTTCGGGTGTAAGACTACGGAGTTACGGTAAGGGTGCAGGGGTTAGGATTATTGGGTTGGGCATCCAGACTAGATTGTTACGATCAGGGTGCCAAGGTTCGAGTGCAGGGCGTGCAACTGTAGGGCGAGGGTAACAGGATTCGGGCGCTCGGGCGTTACAGTTCGGGTGTTCGGGCTGGGGGGTTAGAGTTTGGGCGACATGGTGATGTAGTGTTAGAGCGTTTGGGAAGACGCAACGGCGTTGGACGCGTCTCACATAATACCGTCGCTGGGGCCAGCTAGAATCTAAGCGCGCGCGTAGCGCGCGCGTGGTTCAAGTACGTGTGTACGTGTATATATCTATGTATGCATATACACATGTGTGTATCAATTGTTCCACGACGTTTCATTATCTGTCCCTTCTTTGTGTGTGTGTGTGTGTGTGTGTCTGACTCTCTCTCAGTTGTTGTTATTCATTTCGCTTTCTCTGTACATGTGCATATATATATATATATGAAGTGTCTATGACATCGTGTGAAACATACATATATGCGCGTATGTATATACTATCCAAGTTATGTTGTATATCTCAAAGTTTGCTGTCCACTATTTGATAGGTAATCTTCACTCTTAACCCTCTGCTATATCATTTTAACCGTGGTCGCAAGTATCTAGTTCCATGGCCCAAGCCAAGAAATCGAAAACCCGAGAACCTTACAATCGGAGCTCCAGACCCGGAACAGAGAACCCAGGAATCTGGCCGCCCACTGGAATCGGCCTGGAACGAACCCAGGAGCCCGGAACCGGGAACCCGGAAACCCGGCCGCCTTCCGAAATCGGCGCCGTACCTTCACCTATTATATCAAGCAGCGCTAGGGCCCCTTCAGTGCAAGCGCTGATTGGGGAATCAGGTTCAGCGGGCAGAACAAGTGTAAGTTTAGTCAGTGTTGGACGGCTGGATCCGTTTTTGGGCAACCTGCTGCGGTTGACGACAGTAGGATGATACAAATGCGCACGCTGACGCTGACGCTGCTGATGATAATGAGATGAGGAGGATGCCGAGGAGGATAAGCAGGAACGGAAGGTGGAGGAGAGGGCGATGTTAGGATGGACTAGCGAGCAGCTAGATAAACGATGTAGGAGGAGTAAGGAGGAAGGAG
>CAUYUJ010016815.1:118610-148610 GCA_963575745.1 Prorocentrum cordatum
GGGAGGCAGAGGGGGAGGAGGAGGCGGAGGAGGAGGAGGCAGAGGAGGAGGAGAAGGAGGAGGAGGCGGAGGGAGAGTGGGAGGGGGAGGAGGAGGAAGAGGAGGAGGAGGAGGAGGAGGAGGAGGAGGAGGAGGAGGAGGAGTCCCTCCCTTGGGCGAAGCATCGCCCCCCAATCGCCCCATCTTCACGAGTCGGGGCTTGGGTGTCCAACCCCGCCCAGGACGGTGAGCCTTCGTTGTCGAGGACTGCTGGCGGTCTATCCGCGATGCGTCGCCGATTCCAAGTCAACGCTCCTCCCCGCTCATCCTCGCTCCTCCCCGCTCCTCCTCGCTCCTCCTCGCTCCTCTCCGCTCCTCCTCGCCCCTCCCAACTCCTCGCCGCTCGTCCTCACTCCTTCTCGCTCCTCGCTCCTCCCCGCTCCTCCCCGCTCCTCGCTCCTCCTCGCTCCTCCTCCTCCTCCTCCTCCTCCTCCAGCGGGGCAGAACTACGGGAATCAGGTCAGGAAGAAGGGCAAGGGGTACAAGATGGGACCACGAGGCAGTCACACGGGGATGGCGCTCATGGAGGGCATCCAGGAAATGCTGTCGGATTGGCAGAAAGAAATCCAGCAGCAATCTCAGCACCAAACGATCGGGCAATGATCACCCTGGACGACTTCCTGAAACTGATGGAGGACAGCAGCGAGCACAGCCAGGCCATGATCACAGAGATGATCAAGATGTGCAAGGCCGGCGGGAGCTACAAGGCGCGCAACAACAATAACCATAACCCAGCAGAGGACGAGCAGGAGTTTGGGAGGAGGGCCCCGGCTGTATCCATATCGGCATCAACGGGTCTCGCAATTTCAGGGCGGTGTTCCCGAAAACATGAAGAAAGAAGCCATGGCGAAACTGGACCAGTTCGCGGGCCACAACATGAGGATGGCAATGGGGATGTTGATCGTCTACGTTGGAGGCAGTAAGTCCCAGTCGGCAGGCAGCACCCAAGCCGGAGCTGGAGAGGATGGTGGAGCGGGAGCTTCAGCGTCGGCGCCGCTGAGGACGCCCCCCCCCCCCAGGGCAGTTGGGCATAGCTGGCGTGCCCAACAGCGCGCAGGCGAAGAGGATCAGAAACCTTCCCGATGATGAAAGAATGGAAGAGTCAATCAGCATGGACGTTGAACGCCTCCCTAAACTCAGACGTTTCGCCCCGGATGGTCGGATACACGAAATGGCCTTGAAGTTTCGAGCAGAAAGGGAAGCAGAGTTGCAGAGAAACGCCTGGGGCAAAGGCCTCCCGGGCAACGACCAGCCCGCCCGTCCCAGTCAGTAAACGACGTCATCTACCATTGTGGCACGATGCTTGTCTTCTTCCTTCCATTGTAGATGTGGAGGGATGGTGAGGTACCACGCATACTGTACAACATGCGCACAATGTTGAGACGGGTCACGGTCAGTGGGGGAAATGAGACCAGCGTACAAGGTACCACGAGACTAATAGGGCAAGTGGGAATACGCTACCACCTCCATCGATCATACTCGGCTCCCGCAGCTGATCTGGTTCAGCGACGGCCTAGGTGCGCAGTGTTGCGCGCTTGCGGGTATTTTCGGAGTGCGTAACACGGGGAGGCCACCCGTGGCCTTCACGGGCAGCAGCCTGTTATGGCCCTGCGGGCGTTGCAACCAGGGGCTCGGGTACTACAATATGATCGAGGACCACTGGGGGCATGCAAGAAATGAGCCCAGTCATGCCACAGATCATGGAGACAAAGGTAGTCAATGGAAGAGAGCGCGCGCCGACTGCGAGCTGGAGCTGAGGCAGGAGGAGTGGGAAGAATGGGGCGTTGAAGAAAAGAAGCTGCGTGGAGGAGAAAATAGGATTTCGAGAGAGCAGGTCTGCCGAGAGCAGAAGAGGAAAGCAGAAGGAGCCGCGTGGGCAGCCCAAGCCTTAGGACTGATCCAAGCAGCGCAAGCACTCGTGGCGGAAGAGAAGGCCCAACTTAAAAAACCTCGCACTGCAAGGAACAAGTTGGCCCTGGAGAAGTCAAAGGAGATGGCAGAGGCGCTGCTGGAGGGCATCAGAATGAATGGGGGCATCTTTGCAGTCTTTAGCGGAGCAGGAGAAAACGTGACAGAGGCTTTACGCTGCGCAGAGGAATGCGACATCCTGCTCAACAAGTACATGACCATGGACACCATTGGCGAAGATGCGCCGAAGGCGGTGAAGCAAGAGTTGGAGGACAAATGGAACGAGCTGCACGAGATGGGCGACTACAAGACGGCGAAGAACATGGGGGGGAAATCAGTCGGCGCACCTCAAGGCGCTGGACTTCGTGGACAAGTGGAGCGACAACATGCAGCTGTTCAACGCGCGCAGGGGGGGCGCAGGATGATGGGGCGAAAAAGGGGAGGAGCCTGCTCGCGCGGGCTTGTCCCCCCGAGCAACTTGTGGTGGAGAGGCCCCCGCCCCTACTCGAGAGGGGGCAAGTGGCCGTTCCGGTGCAAGGTGGGCCGGTCACAGCTCGTTCAGGCGCAGGGGGGCCACCCTGAAGATGATCTCATGAAAGAGCGGGTGGACCAGATGAAGGAGGCGTTCGGCGACGTTTGCGATGGGGTGGCCAGACATCGGGCGCAAGTCGAAGTTCCTCCCGCGCAAGAGTGGGCCGTCGATGGCGGCGGAGCTCAGGGCGGGAAATGGGTGGGGGGCGCTCGCTTCGGAACGGCTGCCACAGCAGCTAGACGACGCCGTCGGGGAGTGCCGCTGCCAGTTCTTCGACGCCGCCCAGGAGATGGGCGCAGAAGAGATTTCCGAGCTGATCCCCGCGTCCTCCCCGATGACGCACGAGGCCAAAGGATGCGATCTCCTCGCAAGGTGTCCTGTGGGCGCGTGGGGAAGGGCTGGGAAGAAGGCCATTACTGCGCTTCAGATTTCGAAGAACGACGAAAAGAACCTCCGCGAAATCATGAAAGTCTCCTTGAAGGGGCGGAGCAACGATGGAAATCTCGACCCGGAGGAAGTTAAGAGGCTCAAAGAGCGCTAGAAGCTACGAGACAGCGCGCTGGCCTTGCTGGATGGCGCCGAGATCTTCGAGGCCAAGGTCGGCCGCCCCAAGTCGGAGGAGACGACGGTGGCCAGCCCTTCCAGCGGCCACCAGCGAGCGCGCCCACTGGAGCCCACTGGGAAGCCAAGAGAAGCATTAGCGAGGTTGTCTCGGGGTGCTACTCTGGGCAAGCTGGACGAGCCCACAGGCAGCCAAGAGATGCATAAGCGAGGTAATCTCGGAGTGCTGCTCCTGGCAAAATGTATATTTTTGGGAGCGCCGGCAGGCGCAGTACTGCAGGGTGTTAACTTGGGAAAAATGTCCATCACGAAGTCCACCAGAGTGCTTCCTCGATGGCCGCACCTACTAAATACCGTGACTATCATTATGCTCTGCCCCACATACACTCCGAGGGGGAACAGTGGGATGCGACAGCAGGGTATCAGAGTACAGACGCTACAATGCATGGGGCAACTTTCGGCCAGATCGAGGTGAAAGAGAAGTGAGCCGAGCGGGAGATGAGATAATCGAGTCAAAACAATCGGGCAAGCAGGCCCCCAAGCAACAGTTTGTGGACACGGGCCTCCCGTCCCTCCCCCCTCCTCCTTTTGGAGTTGTCGCGTCGTCGTGTCCTCGCCCCTTGTTCAGGCGCGCTGCTAAGCCCGCGCGCCCCCCCCGGGGCACGCGGAAGGGCCAGCAGCTGCTCCCCCCGCACTGGCCCGCAGGGGCTCGTAATCGTAAGGTAGCGAGCCTTTATTACGGGGCCACCTCGGAGCTCAGTCCTTGAGCGACGCGGCATGCCCCCTGCCGGCCCTAGTGAGAAGGCAGGGCCGTTGCACAACCAATCGCAGGGGATCTTGGCAGAAGCGTGCACGGCACTAGCGTAGGCGTCTTGACGTTGAACCCCTTAATGCGGATGTACTTGTCCTTGTCCTCCTCTTCCTCCTCCTCCTCCCCCTCCTCCTCCTCCTCCCCCCCTCCTCCTCCTCCTCCTCCTCCTCCTCCTCCTCCTCCTCCGCCTCCTCCGCCTCCTCCTCCTCGCCCTCCTCTTCCTCCTCCTCCTCCTCCTTCTCCTCCTCCTCCTCCTCCTCCTCCTCCTCCTCCTCCTCCTCCTCCTCCTCCTCCTCCCCTGCGCCAGCCACCCTTGCTTTCGTTCCCCCCAGGGGGGGGGGGGGGGCGCGGGGTCGGAGAGGAGCGGGGGGGAGGCGGGGGGGAGGGGTGGCCAGGAAACGAGGGGGCCGCCCGCCTTTGGCGGGACGGTGTTGCCCATCGAACAGCAGAGGCCAGCGCGTCCGTTTTTTTCTTGGTGTGTCTTCTCTTGTCGTCCTCCTCTCGGGCTCCGTCGGCGCGGTGCCCCCCCAGCCCCACGGGGTCGCGGGGGGAAGCGGTGGCCCCCCCTGCTGCCCCGAATGAGCAGACGCGCGAATTGTAGCCCCAAGCGCAGGCATTTGAATGTTTGTTGCTTCAGGCTTTTACTTGGTGCTGCACGCGGCCGAATTTGATGTTATAGATGTTACGCAGTTAGGAAGCATGTCTCTCTTGCTCTTGCTCTCGGTTTCTCCGTCCCGTCCCTCCCTTCCTCGCAGGCCTAGAGGTTGACACAAACACTAATTTCGGCGGTGTGCCCCGACCGAGGGTAGAATATCCCGATCTTGGTGATGGGGGTAATATTCTGGCTTCCAAGGTGGCCGAAATATTACCACCAACACCGTAATCTAGGATCATCGTTCCCCCGTGGAGGCAACCCCCTGTCTTGGTGTTGGTGCCCATTTCCAGGCCTCCAACTTCCTACCTGTTTCTCGCTTTCGCTCGCCCCTCCCTCTGTCTGCCTCTTCCTGCCCGTCCTCCGCTTCCCCCGGGCGCCAAGGTCATAATGCTTGCGACCGACCTGACGTTCACTCCATTCTCCCTGGCCTGGGACCTCAAGTACGAGGGCTTTCCTAAGGTCGCTTCCAGGCAGAGCAAGCAGGCGGGATGATGAATACTGGGAGGAGCGAAGAGGGGGAGGCGGAGGATGAGGGTCAGGAGGAGGAGGAGGAGGAGGAGGCCAGGGAGGAGGCGGAGGAGGCGGAGGAGGCGGAGGAGGAGGTGGAGGAGGCGGAGGGGAGGAGGTGCGGCAGAAGCGATGGGCAAGGATAATGCCGAGGAGGAGGAGGAAGGGGAAGAGGAGGAGGAGGAGGAGAAGGAGGAGGAAAAGGAGAAGAAGAGGACGATGCAGAGGACGAGGACGTGGAGGGGATCAGGGGGGGTTGATGAGGAAGGGTAGGACCTGGTAGGACGGGGGTGGAGGACGATCGGAAGGGGAGCAGGAGGCTTCCCTAAGGTCGCCGCCTGGGTCTTGGTCGGCTTCTGGTCCCTCGACGTGCTGGCGAACTGCTTCACGGGCTTCTACGAGGATCGCTGGTATAGCTCTCTCTTGAGACAGTCCAGCCTGATGTAGTCAGTGCAGGCGGGCGCCGGCGGAAGGGGAAGCTCGTCGTCTCGGGATGCTCCAGTCGGCGCTCGGCAGGGGAACGCGCCAGTCTTGGCCAGCGTCGCAGAAACCCGGGCCATCTTCGCCGACACTCGCGCGTTGGCTGCCCGCGCAAGGTCGCGTGTGGGCGCCCTCGTTTCCGGTGTGGCGTGCCACGCCGGCGGACCGCGCAAGCCACCGCGTGAGGTCGCTGCGCCATCTCGCGTAAGACGCCTTTCTTCGCTCTGGAGTTACCAGCCTGGAACATATCCCTATCCCTATGTTTGACATCACCTCACCTCGATCCCGATCTTAAGGATTCCCTCAGTTTTTGAGGGCCTATCCCAAAGATTGTCCTCGCTTTTTGCTCGCCCATCTTAGGGATAGGGATACGTTCGAGGCTGGTTATGGAGTTCCTGGCCGGACGCCCTCTCGCTCCCGGAACTCGCCCCGAGCGCTGCCGACGTCGAAAATCACACGGCCGCGCGGACCACACGGCCGCGCGTAGTCCGCCTGCCCGCCCGCACCTCTGGCCCCGGCCTCCCGCATACGCGTTCGTCGTCGTCTGCCTGCGTCTCCCCTCCTTTCCCAGGACAGGAGTGGTGAGCCCCTCCCCCGTCCTTTCCCTCCTCAGCGTCTTCATCGTCCTCCTTGTCCTCCTCCTGTCCCCTCCTCCTCGTCCTTCCCTCTTCTCTCTCTCCCTCCGTTCTCGCCCTCCTCGTGATCGTCCCTTTTGCTCCTTCTCGTCATCCTCCTATTCCTCGTCGTCAACGTTCTGCTCCTCTTCTTCCTATTGACCTCCTCTTCCTCCGCATCGCTCCTGATGGTTCTGCTCCTCCTCCTCCTCCTCCTCCTCCTTATCTTTGTCCTCTTCCTACTCCTCCATCACGGCTTCGGAACGAGAATTAGACCCTTGCTTTGACTACAGTGCCGTGTCAAGCTCGTCTTGGACGCCCCCCCACGCACAGCGGCGATAAGCTGTATTGTCACTTCGACACGTCACAGTAGCCTTCACGGTGCTAGCTTTCCAGTCGTCTGCTCCGGCCCCCCCCCCGAGGATGGGGAGGTCGTGATGGAGTTTCGGCTCATGGTCCGCCGCTACATCAGGACGTTCTTGGTCTTTGACGTCACAGCGGTGTCTTGCGACTGGACTCTGATCATATTGAACTCCATGAGAATGGATTCCAGCGGATCGACCACAGTGTTTAAGACGCTGCGCTTATACAAGGTAACGTGGGCGCTCCGGCTGATCCGAGTGGTGCGCATGTCGAAGTTCTTGGACATCATGCATCGGATATCCGATCGCTACGACATCCCTCCAGGCTTCGAGGTGATCTGGGACGTCCTGAAGCTCCTGGCAGTGCTTCTGTGGGTGATCAGGGCGGCGAAACGCTGAAACTGCATGGATCTATACTTATGTATACACACATACTTACACATACTTTCACATACGTGCATCCACACATACAGACATACAGACAGACAGACAGACAGACACAGAGACAGACATACAGACAAGCATACAGACATACATACATGCAGGCATACATACCTACATACCTACCTACCTACCTACACACATACATACATACAGACATACAGACATACATACACATATGTTGCATCGGTCTTTGAGCTCTTCATTCGCACTCTTACTGATCATCCGCCGTCTTTTCATCCATGTCAGCTCATCAACCTTTCCCATTCGTCATTTGTCCGGCGATTTGCCGTGCTGGAATTCACTTGGAATCAGCTGGATTTGGGAGCTGCTCAATTCAAATTCGATTCCAAATCGATTTCAATAGGAATCCAACTGGGCACAGCTGGATCTAGGATGTGCCCAACTCTAGTGAAATCCTAACTCGATCCAGTTAAGAATTCAAGTTGAAGCAGCTGGATCGGGGACCTGCTCAATTCCAGTGAGATTTTAAAGTCATCCCAACAGGAATCCAACTGGAATCAGCTGGTTCTGTGATCTGCCCGATTCGACATAGATTTTCATTCGATTCCACTAGGAAGCGGATTGGAAACAGCTATATCTGGGATCTGGTCCATCCGAATTTGACTCTAATCAGATGCCACTAGGAATCAGAATCAGCTGGATCTGGGATCTGTTCTATTCCAATCATATTCGAATTCGATGACACTCGGAATATATTTGGAATCAGCTGGATCGGGGATGTGCAGAATTTCAGTTAGATCCTGAACAAGTTCCCAGAGGAATCCAATCTTACTCAGCTGGATCTGCGATCTGCTCAATTCTTATTGAATCCCATTCGGAATCTAATTGGAATCAGCTGAACCTGGACCCCGCCCCATTCCAATGAGATTTCACTTGCGTTCCAATAGAAATCTATGCGTGATCAGCTGGATCCGGAATCTGCCTCTCGCTCTCTGTTTTGTTCTTTCTTTCTCTCTCTCTCTGTCTCTCTCTCTCTCTCTTTGTGTTTCTGTCCGTCTCTTTCTCTCTTTCTCTCCTGCTCTCTCGCTCTCTCTCTCTCTCTCTCTCTTCCTCTCCCTTTCCCTGACACCCAACACAATCACTGTGAGAACACAAGGTTTGCGATGTCAGGGGTGCGGGGACCCTTTGTTTTCATTTGAATGCTTATGCGATTCTGGGATGAGAAGTGGGGAAACCATCATCCCAGAAATCCCAAACACCCAAATGAAAGCACAGAGTTGGCGATGTCAGGGGTGCGAACACCCTGTGTGTTCATTTGTTTTGTTGTTTGGTTTTTGGGGTGAGAAGTGAAGAAGTCATGTGCTTTCATTTGTTTTGTACGTTTGATTTTTGGGGTTCAGGGGATTGGAGTTCCTGGGAGGGCTCCTCGCTTGGATTTTCGTTGGAAGGAGGAGCGTCAAACAAATAGTATGCCAACTTAAAGACATAGTTTCCTCACTTCTCATCCGAGAACTCGATACAGCAACAATGCAAGCACAGAGTCTCCGCACCACTGACATCACAAACCTGGTGTTATCACAGGAATTGTGTTGGATGTCTGGCAAAGAGAGACAGAGAGAGAGAGAGAGAGAGAGAAAGAGAGAAAGAGAGAGAGAGAAAAACAAACAACAAAGAGAGAGAGAGAGAGACAGAGAAAGAGAGAGAGAGAGGGAAAGAGAGAACGAGAGAGAGAGAGAGACAGAGAAAGAGAGAGAGAGAGAGGGAAAGAGAGAAAGAGAGAGAGAGAGAGAAAGACGAGAGACCGAGAGAGAGAGAGAGAGAGATAGTCAGAGACAAAACAAACGAAAAGAAACGAGAGAGCGAGAGAGAGAGAGAGAGCGAGAGGAGGAGGAAAGGAAAGGCACCACCGTCATAAGTGAATGCTATGGAACGGGTGCTTTGAGGGGTTCTCCAGATGTATATATGTATATATGTATGCGTAAACATTCATATACATATATATATATATGTATATCATCTATATTTGTATGTATATATGAATGTATATATGTATTCTTCCCCAGCAGTAATTGCGCTCAGGGATTCTTATTTCTATTCTAAGGAACTGGGCCTGTCTGCGTTCTGGCAGCTACGTCTGTTGCCGCCGTCGCCGCCCGTCGCGTCTGTGCCTGGGTGGCGGTCGGGTGGCTAAGTCGACGCTGTTGCCGCCCCGTCGCCCCCTCGTCGCCACCCGGTGTCTGGGCCTCCTCCTCCTCCTCATCCTCCTCCTCCTCCTCCTCCTCCTCCTCCTCCGCATCCTCCTCCTCCTCCTCCTCCGCAGCCTCTTCTTCCTCCTCATCGTCCTCCCTGTCCTCCTCCTCCTCCTCCCCATCCTCCTCCCACTGTCTCTTGTTCTGGCGGCTATATTGCCGTCGTCGCCGCCCCGTCGCCGCCTCGTCGCCGCCTGTCGTCTGGGCCTAGGCTGCGGCCCGGCGGCTACGATGCCGCCGTCACCGCCCCGACATCAATTGCACCGCATAGATTGCGCTACGTATATTCTTTCTTTCAGCAATAAATTTTGATCTACCCCCCCAGTCGTATTTGTTTCCCTTGGGGTGGTAACATTTTCATACGACTGTGCCCCATCATCCGTTCCATTCATGAACTCAGACCATCCCAGCCCAGCCGGTATAGGCCCCCCTTTTATCCACCCTGGGGTAAAATTATGTTCGCACATTCGTTTATCAACATCATCAGTTAGATAATTGCTTGGAAACTTTGAAGCATAATCCACACACGCGCGTTGTCGCGCGCACAAATCAGGCAAAACCTTAGGTCCCTCTAGGGTTTCAAGATCGAGGTTCCCGACAGCACATACATACACATATGTTTGCAATGGTTTTGCAACATGTTTGTCTTGAGCAAGCTTTGGCGAGCGCGCCATTGCGAATTCGCATGAAAACCGCAGGTTGACCAACAGCCTTACCAATTGCGATTTCGCGGGCCTCTTGCGTGCGCGTGTCGAAAGCATTCGAACGTCCCTGCGCGCTTGCTGGGGGGCACGACTCCCATGCAGCGCGCGAACAGAGTCCGCGCGCGCGGCGTCGCGCGCGAATGCCATTCTGCAAAAACCTTGTGTTTCGTAAGGGTGCTTCCGAAGACTCTGCGCGTTTTTGGCGAGTTCTTACGCGAGCCAGGGATGCTCCAGCATGTTCATCAAATGCGACCGAGCGGGCCCCTCGCGTGCGCATGCTGGAATCATTCGAACGCCTTTGCGCGCGTGCTGGGGCGGGGGGCGGCGTCATCCCTGTTAAATAATACCATGCGGGCCAGTCGCGCGCGTCGGCCGCGCGCGCGCATGTCGACAACCGTTCAGAACTTTCATCGCCGACGCGAGGACACCATCACCGTCGCCGGTGTGATCAGCATCAGCGTCGTTACTGGCCTTGCCATCGTCACCGCCATCATCGTCACCATCATCACACTTAGTATCATCGCGTCTACCAACGCCGGCGTCGCCATGATGCCGCGCCCGCCCAAGTCGCCGACTCGCGCTGAAGTGCCCGCTGGGAAGCGCCCAGCGCCCAGCGCCACCGCGGCCGCGTCGGTCGCGCCAAACTAGCTGGCCGCTGTGCGCGCGAGCATGCGGTGGCTAGCGCGGCCGCAGAGATGCACCAGCCAGCACTGAGCACTCATCGCAAACGCCGCCGCATGGGCTTTGCGAACTTAGTTGCGGGTGTGTGTGGGCGGGACGATTGCGCGAGCAGTGGAGTTGACAATTGCAAGTTCCACAGGTGAATTGCACCGCGTGGATTGCGCCATGTAGGCTGCGCCACATAGATCGCCTCGCGTAGATCGCAAGAAATTTGATATCTCCCCTCCCCAGACTTAACGGCCCACTTTTTCGTGTTGAGATTTGCGTGTGGTGCTGCCCCATCGTCCATCTTAAATTTGAACGCGTACCATCCCAGGCAGGCCGGAGTTCGCCCTTCGCTTCCCCCCCCGTCTTCATCCGCAGCAACAAAGTATGCGCGCACTCGTCTATAACAAATCAGAAGTTATCGAACCTCCGCTCTTGTAAACGTGTGGGCGAAGTGCACGCGCGCGCGTGGTCGCGCGCGCATGCCGGACCTTTCAGCAAATCTTAAGGCCTTGTAAGGATTTTCAAAACTAGAGTCACGAACATCTAAAGAAGCATGGTTTTACAACCATGGTTGAAGCAAATATGGTACCCACGCTCTTGCCAATTCCTAAGGCACCCATCGGTTATTCAACGCGTTCATAAAATGCTACCAAACGGGCCTCTCGCGCGCGCGCATGTCGAAATCGTTCGAACGCCCTTGCGCGCGTGCTGTCGCAAGAGTCCAGTGCATAGAATTGGACGGATGCACGCGCGCGCGTCGTCGCGCGCGCGTGCCGAAATCCTCCAACAACCGTAGGTTTCGTACAGATTTCAAAAACGAGTGTCCCGAACACATATAAACACACATGGTTTTACAATATCAGTTTACGGGAAAAAAAACCTGCGCTCGCGGTCTGGCGGATTTTGAAGAGAACCGCAATCTTTCCAACATGATCTTCACATTCTGCCAAGCGGGCTTCTCGCACCGCATGTCGAATTTATTCGCTCGAGCGCCCTTGCGCGCGAGCTGAGGGTGGGGGGGCGGCGGCGAGATCCGCGTCAAATAGTGCCACGCGGGTCACTCGCGCGCGTCGGCTGCGCGCGCATGTCGAACTGCGTCAACAACCTCCATCACCGACGTGAGGACGTCGTCATCGTGACCGGCGGGCGTGATCAACATCGGCGGCGTCATTGGCATGGGCCAGAGTTCGCCCCCCCCCCCCCCCTCCATCTCTGGGCATCGCTCGGACGTGTGCATTTTTCCTTCGGCGAGGACCATCGAGGAGCATCCTTGACCATTTGGCGAAAAAGCCACGCACGAAACCGAAAAAAACACAGGGAATGGACGTCCGAGCGATGGCCAGATCTTCATCCCCAGCAACAGACGTTATGCGCGCACGACCGTTCACTTCAAAAATCTTCCATGTCCCTAGATCTCTTGCAGAAGTGAGGCGAGCTGCACGCGCGCGCGTGGTCGCGAGCGCATGCCGGAGTCCCTGAAACAGCTTCGGTTTCGCGAGGATTTCAAAACCGAGCGCCCCGAACAGGTATAAACACAGCGCTTTGCAACGCCAGTTTTCCAAAAACCGTGCGGATTTCCAGAAAAACAACGGCTTGTATTCATCAGCATGCTCATCACATTCTGCCACATGGGCCTCTCGCGCCGCATGTCGATCTCATTCGGGCGCCCTTGCGCGCGTGCTGTGGGGGGGGGGCGCGATTCGTGTCAGATATACCGCGCGAGCCACTCGCGTGCGTCGGCCGCGCGCGCATGTCGAATTCTTTCAAAAACCTCCATCGCCGACGCGAGGACATCGTCATCGTTATCGGCGGGCGTGATCAGCATCGGCTTCGTAGTTTTCGTTTTCCCCAAAAATGAAAACTGCACTCGCGCTCATGCGAATGCTTCAGAAAGCCATAGGCTTTTCAATGTTTTCATACAGTGCTACCAAGCGGGCCTCTCGCGCGCGCATGACGAAACCGTTGGAACGCCCTTGCGCGCGTGCGGTCGCAAGAACCCCGCGCAACAGGTATGACGACGCGCGCGCGCGTCGTCGCGCGCGCATGCTGAAATCCTTCAGAAACCTCGGTGTCCGCAATGATTTTTCAAAAACGAGTGTCCCGAACACATGTCCAATGGTTTTGCAAGACAACCATCGGTTTTTGATCAACACTTTCATTAAAACCTTCTCCCCCTCTCCCTCCTTCTCCCTCCTCCTCCTCCTCCTCCTCCTCGTCCTCCTCCTCCTCCTCCTCCTCCTCCTCCCCCTCCCCCTCTTCCTCCTCTTCCTTATCCTCCTCACCTTCCTTCTCCTGCTCGCCCCTTCTCCTGCTCTGACCTCCTCGTCGTCCTCCTGCCGATCCTCCTGCCTGTCCACATCCACCATCCCGGGGCCGCCTACGATCCGATTCGGTGCGATGCGATGCGCCGGCTGGGGTTGCGATTCCGATCCGCATCCGGGTCGATCTGATTTGGTTCGGTTCAGCATCGGCCGCGGTCAATCGGAGGCGGGGGCGCCAATCCTATTTTGATGCAATTCGTGAGGATTCGTTGGCGATCGTTTCCATGTCCGATTCGATGTGACGATTCGACCTGGTCCTCATATTTTCCTTCACCCGCTCTTCTCTCTGCCCCTCCACCCTCATCCGTCTCCTTCCCCTTCATTAATTTGCTCCTCCTTTTTCCCGCTCCGCGCTCACTCCTCCCCACTCCTCCCCTCCTTGCTTCGCCTGCTTCTCTCTCCTGTTCCTGTTTCTCCTCCTCCTCCTCCTTCCTCATGTCTTCTTCCTCTCTTCCTCCACCTCCGCCATCTCTTCCTCCACCTTCTTTTCCCCATCCATTTCCTCCTCCTCCTCCTCCCCCTCCCTCGCCTTCCTCCTCATCTTTCCCACCAGTGGTTTTGGCTGCCGTTAGGTGAACCACGTCATGGCCTGCATCTGGTACGCCGTGGGCCGCTGGGCCGACGCGGACACCAGCACATATTTCCCTACCTAGGCTCTGCCTAGAAGGGTTCTTACTCTCTATGTTAAAGGGGCCGGGCAGTGTTCCTCGCCCCGGGCGGATCCCCCAGGATCCGCCCCGCGGTTCCTCCAGTTACGTCCCCTGGGTTCACCCAGCTTAGCTAAGCTTAGCTTAGCTAAACTTATATCATATTAGATTATCTTAGCTTAGCTTAGCTTAGCTTTGCCTAGCCTAGATTAGCTTAGCTTAGCTTAGCTTGGTTTAGCTTAGAGTAGTTTAGCTTAGCTTAGCTTAGCATAGCTCATATTACCTTAGCTTAGCGCAGCGCAGCATCAGCACATCATAGCATAGCACAGCCACGCATATCATAGCATAGCATAGCATAGCTCAGCATAGCTCAGCATAGCATAGCATATCACAGCATAGCATAGCGCGGCATAGCATAGCATAGCATTGCCTAGCACAGCACAGCGCAGCATATCATAGCATAACACAGCATAGCATAGCATAGCATAGCATAGCATAGCATAGCATAGCATAGCGCAGCATAGCATAGCAAGGCAAAGGCACAAGCAACGGCAAGATCAGAAGCAAAGGCAATGCAAAGCACAAGCAAAACCAATGCGAACGTGTAGATGTAGATGTAGATGTAGGTGTAGGTGTAGATGTGGATGCAGGTGTAGATGTAGATGTAGATGTAGGTGTAGATGTAGGTGTAGATGTAGATGTAGATGTGAGTCTCGCTGTTGATGTTGATGTAGATGTAGATGCAGGTGTAGATGTAAATGTGGCTGTCGATGTAGATGTAGATGTTGCTTTCCTAAATGCTCTAACTCCTAGGTAGGGTCGCACTGGGATAATGGAACTGGTGAGGAGGGACGAGGATGAAATTGGGGACGATGGGTGGGGGAGAAACTTGGAGGGGATGGGAGCAGGGCGCGATAATGAGGATGAGGAGCGAGGTGATGATGAGGAAGAGGAGGGGGAGAAGGAGGGGTAGGAGGGGAAGGAGTGAGAGGAGGAGGAGGAAGGGGAGGAGGAGGAGGAGGAACAGGGGGAGAGGGAGGGCGAGGGGGATAGCGACGGGGACGGGGACGGGGAGTGGGAAGAGGATGGAGGGAAGGAGGATGGAGGGAGAGGGGAAGGAGGAAGATGAGGATGGTACTGCTGCTGATGATGGTGATGATGCGGAAGAGGGATGAGGGGAGTATGGGGGGGGCGGGCAGCAGAGGGAGGAGGAGGAGGAAGAGGAGGAAGAAGAGCACCGGGCGCCATGTTCTCAGGTGTTTCACCCCGTGTGTCGTCATGGATTTGAGTTCATCTTGCTCGCGTAGATCTGGCGCATGGATTTACGAAGGTGAAGTTTCGCTTGCGGTCACTTGTGTTCTGTCGGTGGCGAAGCACTCGGTTGCTGTCAACATGTGGTCTTGTATGTGGTTTGTCTGGCTGTATGCCTATGTGCAGCATCCTTGTATGAATGTCGTGGAGAAAATGGTTGAGTTTTTTTCGCGCACTGGTGCATAAGCTTGAACTTTCTGAGGCGCTGAGGGGGAGGTGTGGGCAGCTTGACGTGTCTGTACTTGATGCGCCGAAGGCGTTGAAAGGCGGAGTTTTACATCGATGAGGGAAAGGTGGAGCAGGAGGCAGATGCTGAAGATGATGGTTGTTGATGGTGGTGGTGGTAGTGATGTTGATGTCGATAATGACACTTATGATGACGATGGTGATGGTAATGATCATGAGCATTATGATAAGGAGGATGAGGAATATACGAAGGAGGAGGAGGAATAGGAGAAGTCGAAGGAGACACAGCAGCGGCGGCAGGATACCGGCACGCACTGGATCAACCAGCCGATTGTCAGCGGCAGGCAATCTAATGGTCTTGCGTGCGGCGCTCGGCCTCCGCATGTCTTGCGAGCGCTTGCCGCGATCATCGTCGTCGTAGGCATCGTCGTCGTCGACCTCACGCCAGCGTCGTCACCGTCGCCATCTATGTCCTTGTCGTCGTTATTGTCTCCCTCCCTTCCTCTCCTCCCTTCCCTTCTCCTCCTTCTCCTCCTTCTCCCTCGCTCCTCCCGGCTCCCTCCTCCCTCCCTTCACTCTCCGGCAGGCCCCAATGCATGGCGGCGCCTCGGCAAGTACCAAGCTCGCCAGAGAGCCCTCATCACTGACCCTGCTCCCTTACGTTTATGGGACCAGGCCAGTGCGAGCAATATCGTGGACTGGAACACAAACTGCTGTCCGCTCAGCAGGGTCGTTCTGTGTCTTAGGATGGCGGGTTGGTCTGCCCCTGAGGCATGCTCCTGGATCGACCACAACCAAAACAGAGTTCATATAAGTGTGTTGTCTCCCGGATGCTTCAGGAATTGCTAGACAGCGGGTTCCAGAGGCAAGCTGATTTTCCGGTTGCTAGAACCTTTGCTTCCCCGCAGGTTTTCGGGCCATCCCGGATCTGGAAAGGGACCAGCTGGTCTCACGTGCGAGAAGTTCCCGTCGGCAGCAGCTGGCGATGTGGGCAACTGGATAAATTCACAGCATCACCGCGTCTACACTTGCATCCGTCAGGATGTCGCTTGCTGCGAGGAATGAAGCTGACAGTAGGATTCCCGAGGCAACTTGCATGCTAGGTATTTTGGTGTGTTGAGGATAATGGGCTCGTCCCTCCCTCCACCTCCTCCACGCGCGAGGTGTTTGACGGAGAGGGTGGTGTCCTCGACCGCGAACCCGAAAATTTGCGCCCCTGGTGCCTGCGTGACACCTAGTCGGGCGGCCGACTGCTCGGCCACCAAGCAAGCGCTGCGGCCTCTTCGCCGTGCTTCGTGGTCCATAGGCAAGATTGCTCCTTCTTTGACCGACATGCTCGCTATCCTGAGAAAGAGGTTGTTCCAGAGTCTTTCCCTGAGAGCCCAGCCACTGTGGAGCATGTAGCTGCAGCTTTGTGCGGCCAGATTGCAGACAGGTTTACGAAGCTTGGGTTGGATCGTTTCGGGGTCATCCAGTACATGCACCGTCCCGTGTCGAAGCAGCTTTCTTGAAAGAGAAACGTCTCAGGCATCAGGAAGTTGTGAAAAACCGTTTCGTGCCAAGGTTCACCTGTCATATAAATAGTCAGAGCAGCTACACAACGATTCGGATTTCTTTGGCCAGGCCAACAGAGGGGCATACAATCAAGTTGCTTCTGCTTTTGCGTCGCACCCTGCTTCTCGTTCCAGCTTTCTCTAGACAGTTGAACAAGCTGAGGTTCAAACGCAGGTGTGTGGTAAGTTCGCCAGCGCCACCATTCCCATCTTTCTGGGATGAGATGCGTGTCGCAAGGTTCTTCCCACGGCCCAGCAGAAATCCCCTGCGAAGTTGAGCTGGCATTTGCGGCGACAGACCGATCTGGGTCTGCAGCGCGCCCAGCGCTTCATTATTAGTGCGACCGGTGGTCAGCCAGCTCTAGGGTGTCGAGGGACATGTCCCGCGCTGGCCAAGTTGCTCGATAAGCCCGCGGGGCACACTCTTGGCTCTGTGTCGGGGGCGGCACTTTCGCTTCTCAGTGGCTCTCCCTCTGGGCCCGTCCGTGGTTCGTGGAGCGCCAAGGTACGTGGGCAACAGTTCCTCTGTCTCGACTCTGGTGGATGGATTCAGGTGCGGACGATTGAGCTTGCCGAGTAAGTATTGTCGAGCTTCGGCTCCCAAGGTACGCGATGCTATGAGCCCGTTTCGTCGCAGTGTTAGGCTCAATCCTCGGCGGAGAGAGCTGATTGACAGGGCCGTACCGAGCTCGCGACTTGAAGCCGCCATGGCGGATTCCAGGGGGGGCCCAGGCGTTGCGTCGGCCCCCCTGTTTTTTTCGATCATGCGATTGCGCCCCAAAGTAGGCGCAGATATTGTATGCCCTCGCCGTGCCCACCTTGGCTGAGCCACTTCGTCCCAAGATGGTTTCGACCCTTCTCTGATCACGGATGCGCATCGCTAGTCCGCGGCAGACTTCCACTCGCCATGCCTGCCGCGCCGGGGGCCTCGCTGGCGGCCCGCGCGACCCCGCCCCTTGCTTGGCGAGCGGGCGATGCACCTGCGCCAGATCGCGCCGCCACTCGCGGGAGACGCTGGATGAAGGACAGCAGTGCCTGGAGGCGGACATGCGCCTCGCGGGCTTGCTAGGCCCAGGCGCTGGCGCGGCGACCGCGGGCGGGGCGCGCTCGTCGCGTCGTGGCGGGCGAGCTGCGTGGGCGACGATGGTGTCCGATGGTGATGATGATCAGCCATATTTGCCTGCCGACGCCCAGTGTCTCATCGCTTCCGATGCCCCGGCGCAGGCGGGCCCCCAGGTCGCCGGCATGTCCCAGAAGGGGAACCCCGATCTCGACGCCAGGGCCCAGGGCCCCGTCGCCGAGGCCTCGAGCGCCGCCCCGGCGCAGCTGGACGGAGTCCGCGTTGATGTCGAGGGCGGGCGCTCCTGAGGGCGCTCCTGAGCTATTTGAGGGGCCGCCTCCGGCGAGGGCGCAGAATGCTCTCTCTCGGCGCAGTTCGAGGAGCGAATTGCAGCTCGACCGCCTCGCGCTCAACGCCAGGGGCAGCGCCCGGCTGCCCCGCGAGTGTTCGCTCGCCATCAGGGGGCCCAGGCATGGAGCTCGAGCGCCTGGCCAGGGGCGCCGATCGGCTGCGCGGCGGGCATGGGTCGCGGCCCTGGCCCTCGGCTGGCCAGTGTCTAGGTTTGAGCGGCCGCCCCGGATCTGCGGGCGCGCCTCCGCTCGGGGCTTCGAGGCAAAACTGGCCGCGACGATGACCTCTCCCTCGCGCGCCCAGCTGCCGAGATGCACCCCCCCGCCAACGGCGCCCCGTCAAGCGCGAGAGCGCCGGGCGGGCCCCGCGGCCCCTGCCCGCGACGGGTTGCGCAGCTTCTGGGCTCTTTGAGCAGCGGTGGCGTGGAGATCGTCTGCCGCTGCACTTCCGGGCGCTGGCGCCGCCTGCTTGCGCTTCCGCTCTGGCGAACGTGCTCGCCAAGTCGCCGCGGGCATTCTCGGGGCGCAGTTCAAGGATGAGACCGCGAAACATTATCGGGCGCCTGATCCCTGGCGCGCGAGTGGGGCGCCATCTCCCGCAGTTGTCAGGATTTCTGGAAAACCTGCGCGCGGCCTTCGCGACGGCCCTGCAACCCTGGGCTTCATCGAGCATTCCTTCGCGAAGACCGACTACAGGCAGGAGGCGTCTTCTGCGTCGTCGGCGGCTGGAGTGCCAGGGGGGCGGCCGGCGCCGCGTCTGCTCTGGCCGTTCGCGTCAGACTTGTGGCCAGGCTGCGCCGCGCAAAGCTGGCCTCGCGGACGTCGTCGCCAACCCACTCGCGCGCGGCGCGTTGCTGACCATGTGCGTTGTGCGCGCGGTTATCCCCCGCGTTTTCTCTCGGGGCAGCAGATGCCGCGTCGCTCCTGATCGTGCGCCAAGGGGCATGGGCTCTCTCGCGCGTGATATCTGGGGAAGAGAACGTCGCCGATCACTTACTCGATGAGTGGAATCGCATTGGACGCGGCGCAGACCTTGTGCCCCGAACTCAACGGCATGTTGCTGTTGATCATGCGCTCAATGATACAGTGAGCGGCTTGAATAAGGATCGCTTGCGTTTCAAAAGGGGCTTGGTCGTTCCTTAGGCTTGAATGCGTTACTTCGTCGTTTCTTGCTGCGTTATCTGCGGCCTCTCGTTACTCATGCGTTTTTCCTTTGAAGAAAACAGGGGCGACGTTCCTTATTGATCGTTCCTTAGGTCACGCCGATGATTGTATCAGTCGTATTTTTGGAAGGCGCGCCTGCCTCCTCGCGACCTGGCGCGTGCCGCGACGGGCAGCGTCCGCGGGCTGGGGGGCGGGCGCGGCCTGCTGAGCGGCGCCGGGGGCCTCGCGCGCGCTCGGTCGGCCCTCGCGCGGCCGCCGGGGGGGCGGCTTTGAAGGAGGAGCTGAATGACGAAAGGACAACACGCAGCCATGCCCATAGGGAGGTCGTTGGGAGGAGGACTGGCTATGGGCATGGGCGCGGGTCGTCGGGCCCTGGGGGGCGCCCCCGTTCGAGCGGGGGCCCCATCCGACAGCGCGCGCCCATGGTCCTCTCCGATCCCCTCATGGATATGGGTGTGCGCTGTTGGTTCGTCACTGAAGGAGGCGATCGCAGCTTTGGTCATGGGCGTCGGGCTCGCGAGCGGCGTCGTTTCGAAACGGGGCCCGCGGCGGAAGCAGGGGGAATGTAGCGATGTCGGAGGATGGCGGAGGCGACTCCAGTGCTTCGACGGCGCGTCGGTTTCTGATGTGGACCAAACTTCGCGATTGCGGAGCGACGAGGGGCTCGTCGAGTCCAGCGGGGGGCCCCATTGGTGGCTCGCGAAAGTCGGGCTCGCAGGGGGGGTGTCTGCGGGGGGGTCGCGGGTTGGAGCGAGCATCGGGAATCGTTGATGGGGGATGTTCCGTTTCGGGGGATCCCCAACGAGATCTTCCAGAAGCGGGTCGCGACGCGCGGGGGGGTTTCGCTGCGGGCTTAGAGGGGCTGGGATGCGTAGGGCTGCGCTCGAATGCCCTCCCCCCGCTCGAGCTGCGGCTGGTGGTGCCCCACCCGCTGCGCGGCGTCTCGTGTCGCGGGCCAGGAGAGGGGGGGCTCGCAGGAGATTGCGCGCCCCTCTTTTGTTTGATCTCATCCGCGGAGGTTCCGCCGGCGTTCCGCCGTGCGGCCAGGCGCCAGTTGGGCGGCGTCGCAGCAGGCGCGCCTCTTCGTCGCGAAGACGGACGTGCTAGATGGATACATTTGTTCGGTCTTGTCGGTGAGCAGTTGGTTCCACAGCAAATTAACATTTGGAGCTCGTGTAGGCGCGCAGTCCAAGGCCATGGGTTTGTTCCGCGGCGTCGGAGGGAGGGGTCGGTTACGGGTCAGCGCAGCATGCGCGATCGATCAGCTAGGGCGCGCACGCACATCACCAGCCCGCACGACATCGCGAATGCGCTTGCACCTGGTGAGTGGCCGTCCACGACGGCAGCTCTTCCAGACGCGTTCCACAATGACCTGGTGGGGGGGTTCGGCGTCCGACGAATCCGCTGGGCACGTTTATTCTTCCAGGCCACGGCGCTGAGTTGACCCTGCGATCTGGTTGTGATGCGCATGTGGTGCGATCTTTTTGTGCGTGCGTTTTTCTCCTGCTGCGGAGGCGCGGCAGTCTGCGCGTTCGAAGTGAGATCCTGAGAGTCGCGTGCTGGAGGCTCGTGATCTGTTCTCTGGGGAGTTGATAGCCCACCCTCAACGGAGTGCGCAGGCGACTTGGCCATGAAGCTCGCCGGAGGGGTCGCGCTGCTTCGGTCGCCGAGCTCGTCTCTCTGAGCAAGGCCCCCAACCAGGATCTAGACTATGCGCTCGGGCAAAATGTCACTTAGCCAGATACCCTGGCCTCTCTTCATGGGCGCGGAACTGATGCTGCGTATCGTTTGTTTCGAGAAGGGGCGTCTCAATTTTCTGGGGCGCTTGCTTCGGTCTCTCGGAGTGTGGGGGCGATGATAATTGCTGCGGCCCGACATGGGCCCGAGTTCTTGTCACGCCTTGATGCTTTGCGATCTGGGCGGCGTAGCATGGTCGCATTCTGGTTACTCGCTAATGTTCCTCATCGTTTACGCAGGGTCATGTGTATCCGCGGAATCTATAATATACATGACGCACCATGATCTGGGATCGTGGCCTGGGCCCCCGCATCGCGAAAGCGGAGTGGGCTTTTCTCGGGAGTCTTTTCATGCGCGCGGCGTGTTGTGCGAGGGCGCGCGCGTGATCTCGGCGCTACTGGGCACCCCCGCAACACGGCTCACGCCGGAGTCTTTCGTCGGTGGCGTCGTGCGCCGCTAGACGTGGAAGCGCGCGCGCGCGGGGGCTTAGATGGCCGCAACTGGCGCGGTTCCAGCATGCGCGCCGTCAGTCTGGCGGCGGTGTCTGGAGACTGTCGTGCGAGATCTACCTTTAGAGTGGGCGGGGGTCTGGCTGGCGACGCGAATCCTCGGGCGCAAATGTCTTGGGCTGTTTTGGAAAGGTCGTGCGATGACAAGGCGGGGGCTATCTTTGTGGGGGGAGCTGAGCGGGAATTCCAAGACGCCGCTGATTGATGAGTATTGCCTGGACATGTTTTTGAACGTCGATATCCGGGGGCTTCATATTTGGGCGATGGCAGTCGCCATTCCGCCGCGCTCGTTGCAATGTCGCTGTGTCGATCGTGGCGTGAATCGATCGACCTTGGTGGGACATGATGACCCATGCGTATGTCTGTTGCGTGATGGGGGAGGGGTACCTTATAGGTCATGTATGCCGATGAAGTTTGGGATGTCCACACTATCGCACACCATGGGTATCGAATGCTGGGCCATGTTCTGGCCATACATAGCAAATGCCCTGTGTGCGACACGGCGTTTGGAAGACATGTGCCACTGGGTGTGCGCATGGACAATCCATGGATGGTTCGACACTTCGTGCTATCCATGTGCCGTGGGTATTGCGTGCCTGGCAGTTCTCGGAACGCAGCAGCAGCTGTCATTCCAGATTGTTTATCTTGTCCAATGCGTGACTTTGAGGGCGCGGATTTCCGCGGGCGCCATGGGCGCATTCACCCCGTTCCGCCCGCCACGCCACCAGTTCCTGCCCGCTCGTGCCGAAGGCTCGCTAGGGATGGACACCCGGCTGGCCTGGATGTTGCAGAAGAGGGAAGGCGACGATGGATATGGGTGGGCAACATAGCAGCGCAAGGTCGTGGACGAGGCTCTGCGAAAAGCACAACAACGGCGCGCTCGTGGTTTTAGTCGAGGCGCTGGCCCAGCTAGCATTGGCCGCCTGCGCAAGCTTGTTCGCGACCGCCGACCAGGCGGCCGACGAGGCGGCGCAGGAGGCGGGGGTGAGGTGCCGCGAGGAGGCTCGGCGGAGGAAGGGAGACGGGGGGATCTCTGGCGAGCTGGGGCCGCCTTTGTTGCAGATTTTCGCGGCGATGCCGCAGGCGATGGGCCAGGGTCCGCAGTGCCCAGAGTCGTCGAAGCCAGTGCCCGAGGAGTGGTGGAAGGAGAAAGCCATGCTCCTGCCGCTCCAGGTGTTGGCCGAGCTCATATGTCATTGTCGCGCGAGGCCCGCTCGCGAGGTCGATGGGCAGGGAGACAAGTTGAGGGCCGCTTCCTGCGTGGGCCGCTTCCGTCGTGGGCGCGCTAGGGTGGCCTACTTCATCCAGGTCGGATGTCAGAGGAAGATCGGAACGGCCCTCAGGGGCGCATTGCAGAGAGAAGCGGCGAAGCTGCTAGAGAACGACAACCAGTAGATTTCGATCTCGGCCGTCGCCTACGCCCGTTCGTGGGAAGTGAGAGGTTCCGACAGCTGGTGGAGAGAGGCAATGAGAGAGTTGCTGTAGCCCTGAGGGGTGCCGCCGCTGCTGCTGTCTGTAGTGTTTTACCTCCTTCCTCGTCCTCCCAACTGTCCGAAGTCCGATATCTGTTTGTCGGGGGTCCGACGGAGGAAACAAAGTAATGTGTTCCCGTTCCCCGAAGGATATCCAGTAGACGAGTTTCTGGGCGACCGAAGTAACGTCGCCGATGTGCCCAGTTTCTATCGATTTCTTGTTTTAGAGTGGTTGCAAGGTTGAATGGTGTCATAGCTTCCCTTCAGTTGGAATCCCCAGCTTGGGCGTGCTGTGGCCCAGGCGTCCCCCTGCCTGCAGAGTCAGTTGGCAAGCTGAGGTCAGACCGCCACTCAGGTGTCACGCGTTGCAAGTTGTTGTTAGAGGAGTTTCAGATACCCCAGAGATTTCTGTTTTACTATTATCCTTCTCCTCCGCCTCCTCCTCCTCTTTCTCCTCCTTCTCCTCCTCCTCCTCCTCTTCCCCGTCCTCCTCACCCTCCTCCTCCTCTTCCTGCTTTTCTATTCTTTTTATCATACGTAGCACCCCGCAATTGCGGATAAGAGTGAGGGGGCGGGCGCGGGCGACGCGGGCGTCGTCGAGCCGGCGGACTTCGTGGCCCCCACCTTCCCTGTCGATGGCGCTCTCCTGCTCCTCCTCCTCCTCCTCCGCCTCCTCCTCCTCCTCCTCGTCCTCGTCCTCGTCCTCATCGTCATCGTCATCCTCCTCCTCCACCTCGTCCTCCACCTCCTCTTCTTCCTCGTCCTCCCTGTCCCCCCCTCGTCCTTTCATCATCGTCCTCCCATTGTCGTCCTCCCCCTCATCGGCCTCCATCATCGTCCTCCCATTGTCGTCCATCATCATCATCCTCCCCCTCCTCCCCCTCCTCGTCCTCCTCCTCCCCCTCCTCCCCCTCCTCGTCCTCCTGCTCCTCCTCCTTTTCTTTCTCCACATTATCCTTACATCCTCTCTTCTTCCGCGTTCTCCTCGTCCCCTGTTTACTCCTCCTGCCTCCCCCTCCTTTCCCAAGATAACTGCAACGCAATCCTTTGTTCCACTTTATGCTCCCCGCCTTCTCTGATCAAGGCAACTCGCCAGGGCAGAGTTGCTGGACGGGCTGGTGTGGGTGCGCGGGGCTTGAAGAGGTCCTTGCGGGCTCAGACGGCATGCAAAAATCCGCCGCCGCGTTTGTGCGGCATTGGTTTGTTCAGTGAACGTGGTTTAGGTCGCGGGTGAGTCGCGGGCTCTCCACCTCCACCAGGAAGGAATGCAAATGAACGTGGTTTGGGTCGCGGGTGGGCCGCGGGTTCTCCACCGGGAACGAATGCAAAAGATGCCCGCGCAGGCGCCGAAAAATGTGGTTTGTACCCTGAACGTGGTCGCGGGTGGGCCGCGGGTTCTCCACCTGAAACGAATGCAAAAGATGCCCGCCGCAAGCGCCGAAAAATGTGGTTTGTACCCTGAACGTGGTTTGGACGCGGGTTGGTCGCGAGTTGGTCACGGGGTGGGTCGCGGGTTCTCCACCTGGAAAGAATGCAAAAAAACCCGCCGCAGGCGCCGAAAATTGTGGTTTGTACCTTGAACGTGGTTTGGGTCGCGGGTGGGTCGCGAGTTGGTCACGGGGTGGGTCGCGGGCTCTCCACATGCAGAAAAAACCCGCCGCAGGCGCCGACAATTGTGGTTTGTACCTTGCACGTGGTTTGGGTCGCGGGTGGGTCGCGGGGTAGGTCGCGGGTGAGAGGTCGCGGGTGGGCGCGGGTGGGTCGCGGGTGGGTTCGCGGGTGGATCGCCGTGGGTGGGTCGCGGGGTGGGTCGCGGGTGGGTCGCGGGTGGGTCGCGGGTGGGTCGCGGGCGGGTCGCGGGGGGGTCGCGGGGTGGGCCGCGGGCGGGTCGCGGGGTGGGTCGCGGGTGGGTCGCGGGTGGGTCGCGGGGTGGGTCGCGGGGTGGGTCGCGGGGCGGGTCGCGGGGGGGTCGCGGGGCGGGTTGCGGGTGGGACGACGACAACAAACAACAACAACAACAACAACAACAACAACAACAACAACAACAAACAACAACAACAACAACAACAACAACCCAACAACAACAACAACAACGACAACAACAACAAACAAACAAGCCACCACCAACAACAACAACACCAACAACAACAACACCAAACAAACAAACAAACAAACAAACAAACAACACCAACAACACCAACAACAACAGCAGCAGCAACAACAACAACAACAACACCACCACCACCACCACCAACAACAACAACACCAACAACAACAACAACAACAACGAAAATCCGCACCGCGGAATTCCATTTCAGCCACGCACCCAGGGACAGTGAATGACCGTTCGGCCCCCTCACTCTGATATAGCGGTATCGGTACCTTTTGCTTTCCCCACTTGCGGGGGAGACTCGAGCGGTGGCGGCTACGGCGGCGGCGGCCGTGGCGATGAGGGGGGAGGATCGCCAGGGGGGATGCGGATCCTCAGTGTTCTCCCAACCATCCTGTGGTGTTGGGTCCTCGTTTTGGTGAGACAGCGCCCCGCGTCTACTCACTCCTCCTCCCCCTCCTCCCTCCTCCTCTACTCCTCCTCCCCTTCCTGCCTCCTGGATCATCAACATCTCATCTCCCATGCCGTCCCCCCATCAATTTCGGCACACCCCTCGCACGGTTCGTGGCCCCATAGGGAGCTCCACCAAAGGCCCCAGGGGGAGGGTTCGCATGGCACCCCCGCCCGATTTCGGCACAGCACTCACACGTTTCGTGGCCCCATGGGGAGGTCCACCAAGGGCCCCAGTGGGAGGTTGGCAGTTGGCATGGCACCACCGCCCCATCTCGGCACACCCTCACGCGCTTCGTGGCCCCACAGGGAGCTCCACCGAAGGCCCCAGTGAGAAGGTTCGCATGGCACCGCCGCCCCGTTTCGGCACACCCCTCACACGGTTCACAGGGAGCGCCACAAAATTCCACAATTGCGGTGCTCACACCTGCCAGTTGGGCCTTTCGCCAGGCTAATTCACCTTTTTCGGGGCCATCCAAGGGCCACGGGACTGTCAGAAGACGACGCAGGATGAAGAACTCGTTTCCCCCAGAATCTTGCCAAGAGGAGGGATGAGGGCGACTAGGACGGACGACCCGGGTCAGTCAGGGAGGGAAGGGGGGGACGAGTGGAGGAGCGAAGAGGAGGAGGAGGAGGAGGAGGAGGAGGAGGAGGAGGAGGAGGAGGAGGGAGGGAGGCGGAGGCGGAGCATGGGGAGGGGGTGGACGGGAACAGGGGGGGAGCAGATGAGGAGGGGGACGGGAGAAGGAGGGTTGCAGGAGAGGACGGCGGATGAGGAGGAGGATGAGGGAGGAGGATTAAGGATGAAAGGATGATGTGGGCATGCTGAGAGGGAGGAGGGAGGAGGAGGAGGATGGGAGGAGGATGGGAGGAGGATGGGAGGAGGATGGGAGGAGGATGGGAGGAGAATGGGAGGAGGATGGGAGGAGGAGGAGGAGGAGGAGGAGGAGGAGGAGGAGGAGGAGGAGGAGGAGGAGGAGGAGGAGGAGGAAGGAAGCATTGGAGAACGAGGCCGAGCGGGGAGGTCCGCGCTGCAGCGTGAAAACAGCATGTGCATCTGCATGCATGCGCTGTGCTGGTGTGCTTGTGACCGCCGTGGCTCTTCGTTCACCTGTGCCAGAGGGCTGCTGTGCGCTGGCTGGCTGTCTCGTCATCCGTTTGATCCCGATGATGGCGAGGAGGTGGAGGAAGTGGACGAGGATGAGAAGGAGGAGGAGGAGGAGGAGGCGGCCAGAGGAGAAGTAGGTCCGTTTTCTTCCTCTCCCAGGCTGGGACTCGTGCATGTCCGCCGCCTGGGGAGCCGAGCTTCCTGGACCCCCTCGGGGGATCGAAGGGCGTGGAGCTGCCGTCGGGCCCCTCTCGGGCCAGCCGCCGGGGGTTCTCGGGAGAGCCATGCGGCTTCTGGCCCCGCACGCTGCGGCGCGACCTGGAGCCCGCTCTTCCCCGTCCCACCGTCGCCGAGGCATCGGCGGTGCGGCCTGACGTTCCGACACAGTCTGCTCCAGCCCGACTCGGGGGGCCCGAGCAGCCTCCTGCAAGGCCCCCTGCACATAGGCTTGACGGAAGGATTCAGCAGGCCCCTTCGCCCCCGTCCAAAGTTGGCTCTTGACGGGACCGCTGCCGTGATCGGGGCTTCGATGCAATCTATCGGACGGGGGAGGGGTGGGGGCGCCGTTGCGAGAAGATGACCCCATGACCAGGTAGTCCCACGAAGAGTCCAGTGCGACCCCAAAGCGTTCCTTACGCCCTACGTGTGGTACTACGGCAGGTTCGTGGAGCGTGGTAAAACGACAGGTCCGTGTCGCGACGACGTCGGCGTAGGTTTCGAACACCGCTTGGATCTTTCCAACGATCGCGGCCTTCTGGCAGCGCAGATCGTTTGATACCACACGATCTTGCGCCACTGTTGGCGTTCAACCCTGGACGCCAGCGGTGGGATCGCTGCTGCTTCGGTACGACACGAGCATGCCACGCGGGAGGCCAGATGAGGAGGAGGAGGAGGAGGAGGAGGAGGAGGAGGAGGAGGAGAGGAGGAGGAGGAGGAGGAGGAGGAGGAGGAGGAGGAGGAGGAGAGGTGGAGGAGGGATAGTTGGGGGGAGGAGGAGGAGGAAGGAGGAGGAGGAGGAGGAGGAGGAGGAGGAGGAGGAGGAGGAGGAGGGAGAGGTGCAGGATGAGGAGGAGAAGGAGGAGGAGGAAGAGGAGGAGGAGGAGGAGGAGTTCGGCGCCCTGGGTCGGTCTCCCGAAGGCCGCCCGTATATTGCACACGCCCAGCCAACGAACTACCGCCCGGAGAGCAGCAAAAGCTGCGCAGGAAGGGCACAGGGGGTGACCACGTCGCCTGTGAAGACTCGCGGCCCAGCGGTTCCGACATGGTGCGTTGGGAGCCAAATGCATCCCAGTCGGAACAGCTGGCACGGCACACCGAGGAGCACAAGCTTCCAGCCCTGGGTGGGCACAAGGCCCCTTGGGACTTACGTGGCACACGCCACCGCCTCCCAAGGAAATGCCGATCCCTGAGGGTCAGATCACAATGAAATGACCGCACAGGCGCCGCTACCCGCCTTCACCAGCAGGGCCAGGCTGAGACTGGGGCCGTGCTACACCCAACGACGGGAGACCCGTCGATACAGGTTTCGCAACGTCCACCCCAAGCCCCAGAGCCCGCAGTTCCAGAAAAATCGGCCGGTTGCACCCCGACCAACCCGCGAAATAAGTGCCGTGTACAGTGTGCCCCGAGGGTGCTCGGCACTGACACCATGAAAACAGGTGCCAGGCCTCGCCCTCGGGGGGGGAGGAGGAGGACGAGGAGGAGGAGGAGGAGGAGGAGGAGGAGGAGGAGGAGGAGGAGGCGGGAGGAGGGGGAGCTTGGTGGACGGACAGCAACATCGAGGTCTTCGCCGAGGGCTGCTCCAACGGCGCGGGCCCCAGAGCTTTCCCGGCGGGGGGGGCGGGCCGACGCGGAGGGTCGAGGAAGGATTGGCCTCGGCGGCCACAGGAAGGCGAGGGGGAGTACGAAGCGAGTGTTGATGAGAAGGAGGAGGGGAAGGGTGAAGGGAAAAACGAGGAAGAGAATCAGGAAGAGGAGGAGGAGGAGGAGGAGGAGGAGGAGGAGGAAGAGGAGGAACAAAGGATGACGAGTAGTTGGACAAGGAGGGGTATGATGAGGATGATGGGAATGATGAGAAGTATGTTGTTGCTGTTGCTGCTGCTGCTGCTTCTGATGATGATGATGATGCTGATGATGCTGATGATGATGATGCTGATGCGGATGACGAGGATGATTGTGATGATGTTGCTGGTGATGATGCTGATAACGATGATGATGATGATGATGATGATGATGATGATGATGATGATGATGATGATGATGATGATGATGATGATGCTGATGAACATGATGATGCTGCTGATGATGAGGTTGATGATGCTGATTATCATGATGATGATGATGATGATGATGATGATGATGATGATGGTGATGGTGATGATGATCATGATGATGCTGATTATGATGATGATGATGATGATGATGATGATGATGATGATGATGATGATGATGACGTTGATGCTGATGATGATGAGTATGCTGCTGATGATGCTGATTATGATGATGATTATGATGATGCTGATGATGATGGTGCTGATGATGATGACGGTGATGATGTTGTTGATGATGATGATGATGATGATGATGATGATGATGATGATGATGATGATGATGATGATGATGATGATGATGATGATGATGGTGATGATGATGCTGCTGATGATGATGATGGTGGCGAGGAACAAAAGGAGGAGGAGGAGGAGGAGGAGGAGGAGGAGGAGGAGGAGGAAGAAGGAGAGGAGGAGGAGAGAGAAAGTGAGGAGGAGGGGCAGGGGAGGAGGAGGAAGAGGAGCAGGAGGAATTGGGTGAGGATGAGGAGGAGGAGGAGGAGGAGGAGGAGGAGGATGAGGAGGAGGAGGAGGAGGAGGAGGAGGAGGAGGAGGGGCGAAGGGGGAGGAGGAGGAGGAGGAGGAGGAGGAGGAGGAGGAGGAGGAGGAGGAGGAGGAGGAGGAGGAGGAGGGGGCGAAGGGGGAGGAGGAGGAGGAGGAGGAGGAGGAGGAGGAGGAGGAGGCCGAGGAGAAGAGTATCCTATGTGAGCCCAATATTCAAAATGATGTTGCGATCAGCCCTCCCCCCAAGTTCCCTCTCCGTAGGTCCCTTCAAGGATTCATTCCCACTGAGGGCAGTGTCCAGTGGAAAGACATCCGTGTGAAAATCGTGAACAGTGCCAGAACACCATTCCTTGGTTTTCAACACTGCCAGCTCCGCCAATCGACGTTACTTTTTCGTCCCATTGATCCTGAATCGTGCCAGCACACCAGTCCTGGGACTTCAACACCGCGAATCAACGTAACTGTTCCGCCTTGACAGCCTTACATCGTGCCGACACAGAACTTCTAAAACGTCAGCCTCAAGAACCTTTGAACTTGCTGTAAATCCTTAGGGCAAAGGAGCGTGGTGCTAAGGCGAGAGCTACATGTTGAAAAGGTGCAGCCCTCCACCCGTGAAGCGTTTGCAAGTGTTGAGGACGAATGTGCCGTGCGTTAAGGCGAGAGCCACATCGTGAACATTGCCCGCCCTCCACCCG